>JAWDGP010000734.1:55000-79696 GCA_033675545.1 Elysia crispata
TCTATCTCTCTTCCCCTCCCTCTCTCTCTCTCTCTTTTATTATCATTACATATATCTATCTATCCACTAATCAGTCTATTCATCTCCATATTTCACCGTCTGTCTATCCTGCCTCCTCTCCCTCAGCCCCCCCCAGAGAACCAATATCAAGTTACAGCACGAAGAGAGAATTATGCAGAACCTGGTTGTCTGCCCTCAGGACCCACTTAGCCAGGACAGTCTGGCACTGTCCAGTGTCGGTCATGGCTGGACCTGGTGGGGGCAGGTGACACGGATTGGTTCATACAAACTTTACATTCGGATTCGATTTTCACTACCCTATACAACATATACACTCTTCTCTCTCTCTCTCTCTCTCTCTCTCTCTCTCTCTCTCTCTCTCTCTCTCTCTCTCTCTCTCTCTCTCTCTCTCTCTCTCTCTCTCTCTCTCTCTCTCTCTCTCTCTCTCTCTTTTCTCTCTCTTTCTCTCCCTCTTTCTTTCTCTCACTTTCTCTCTCTTTATCTCTCTCTCTTTCTCTCTCTCTCTGTCTCTCTCTTTCTGTCTTTCTCTCTCTCTCTATCTATCTATCTCTCTCCCTCTTTCTCTGTCTCTCTCTCTCTCTCTCTCTCTCTGTCTCTCTCTCTCGCCCCACCCTCCATTCCCCTCCTGGCCAATTCCAATGCCCTTTTGACAAAAACTGGATATAACAATAAAAATTATGATTGCAAGCTTTGCCTACGTTTTCGAAATCCCTAGAAATGTTTACTGTTATTAATATATTCGGAGACCATTGAAATGTCTCCCCAATGGATAGATGGAAAGATAAGGCGCCATAAAGAGCCGATACCTTTAGCTTGATTTGTGTAATATGCTCTCTGTATGAATTGATACAGTCAATCTTATACAAAGTGATATCAAGCCATACTTGTTGCTCATCGAATAACCCTGCGTGATACAAATTGAGTCATACACACGAGACAACTGACCCTCGCTGTCCATTTGGTTTTCCAGCTCGGCATTCCTTGAAAATAGGCGTGTTACTACCACAGCCACCATTGGTGTTTCTGAAATCAACAAACACTGTTTAGTGAAAAAATTGATCGCTGAGAATTATGCCGATCTAAATCCTCATAAAAAATACTATTGAACGTAGAACTCTGTAGTTCTGAGCCCACGTGGAGTTTCCCGTCCCCTAAGTTTCCCGAAGAATCTTATACGGGGGAAACAAGGTATTGATTAGGGACATTGGCGTTTCTGAAATCAACAAACACTGTTTAGTGAACAAAATGTGCGTCGACAATGATACTGATCTAAATCCTATGAAAAACCATTGAACATAGAACTCTATAGTTCTGAGCCCACGAGATGTTTGAAGTCCCCTAAGTTTCCTGAAAAATCATATACAGGGGAAACAAGTTATTGGTGAGGGACGTGCCTGGTGAGGACTGGATGGTCCCAGCGCCAGGTACTCAGGACCTGGGGAATATATTGTAATGCGACACCGACCTGTCAATGGCACTCAATTAGCGGCAATAGAGGAAGCCCTCTAGGAGATCCTTACACTGACTCCAACACGGGTACAGCAAGATACCGTCTCCTCTCGCGTGAGGACCGCAAGGCGCGAGGCTTGAGGGTGGCGAGGGCACAGACGCCGGGTCTTGGGGCGGGTCTGTGGGGCCGGGGCTATGAGAGACGAGGTTTTTTAACAATAGCAGACGTAGAGTTGGTTCCTAATAATGGCAGGCAGGGTGGAATTATATAATGGCTTAGGAGACGAGGATATTTCAACGTGAAAAAGAGGGTAAGGTAACAGAAAAGTGATTGATTGAGTTTTGATTTGTTTTCTTGTGTGTGTGTGTGTGTGGTGAAGATAAGAGGTAATAAAGGCGTGGATTGTGGAGGGGGAAAAGAAGAAGATGAGAGGAGGAAGAGACATCAGAGAAGAAGTTTTATAACAACATAGCCGTAGAGAGGGAAGGACAGTGTAAAGCGATATGACTGGATAGAGAGAAAGAGAGGTAATTCATTATGGAAATATTCAAATATTAATATTGTACTTATTTACACAGTATTTACACGGCTCTAGGCAGAAGTGGGACAGATGAGAAGAACAGAGACAAAGAGACAGAGACAGACAGACAGACAGAGACAGAGACAGAGACAGAGAGACGGAGATAGAGACAGAGACAGACAGAGAGAGACAGAGACAGACAAAACGAAAGAAAGACAAACAGAGACAGAGAGGGATGGAGATAGAGATAAGAGACACAGAGAGACAGAGACAGATAGACACAGAGAGCCAGAGACATACAGAGAGAGAGAGAGAGAGAGAGAGAGAGAGAGAGAGAGAGAGGCAGATAGACAGAGAGAGACAGATAGACACAGAGAGACAGATAGACGCAGAGAGACAGATAGACACAGAGAGACAGATAGACACAGAGACAGATAGACACAGAGACAGATAGACACAGAGAGACAGATAGACACAGAGAGACAGATAGACACAGAGAGACAGATAGACACAGAGACAGATAGACACAGAGAGACAGATAGACACAGAGACAGATAGACACAGAGACAGATAGACACAGAGAGACAGATAGACACAGAGAGACAGATAGACACAGAGACAGATAGACACAGAGAGACAGATAGACACAGAGACAGATAGACACAGAGAGACAGATAGACACAGAGACAGATAGACACAGAGAGACAGATAGACACAGAGAGACAGATAGACACAGAGACAGATAGACACAGAGACAGATAGACACAGAGAGACAGATAGACACAGAGAGACAGATAGACACAGAGACAGATAGACACAGAGAGACAGATAGACACAGAGACAGATAGACACAGAGAGACAGATAGACACAGAGAGACAGATAGACACAGAGACAGATAGACACAGAGAGACAGATAGACACAGAGACAGATAGACACAGAGAGACAGATAGACACAGAGACAGATAGACACAGAGACAGATAGACACAGAGACAGATAGACACAGAGAGACAGATAGACACAGAGACAGATAGACACAGAGAGACAGATAGACACAGAGACAGATAGACACAGAGAGACAGATAGACACAGAGAGATAGATAGACACAGAGACAGATAGACACAGAGACAGATAGACACACAGAGACAGATAGACACAGAGAGACAGATAGACACAGAGAGATAGATAGACACAGAGACAGATAGACACAGAGACAGATAGACACAGAGAGACAGATAGACACAGAGACAGATAGACACAGAGACAGATAGACACAGAGACAGATAGACACAGAGAGACAGATAGACACAGAGACAGATAGACACAGAGACAGATAGACACAGAGAGACAGATAGACACAGAGACAGATAGACACAGAGACAGATAGACACAGAGAGACAGATAGACACAGAGACAGATAGACACAGAGAGACAGATAGACACAGAGACAGATAGACACAGAGACAGATAGACACAGAGAGACAGATAGACACAGAGACACAGAGAGACAGAGACAGATAGACACAGAGAGCCAGAGACATACAGAGAGAGAGAGAGAGAGAGAGAGAGAGAGAGAGGCAGATAGACAGAGAGAAATGTAATGAAACTCTCTTTAACTTATCTTTTATCTTCTCCACTATAATTCCCTATATCCCTAATTTTTTCTCCCTACCTACTCATTTGCCCCTTTCCTCTCCCCACTCTCTCTCTCTCTCTCTCGCTCTCTGTCTCTGTCTCTCTTTCTCTCTCTCTCTCTCTCCCTCTCCCTCTCCTCTCTCTCTCTCTCTCTCTCTCTCTCTCTCTCTCTCTCTCTCTCTCTCTCTCTCTCTCTCTCTCTCTCTCTCTCTCTCTCTCTCTCTCTCTCTCTCTGTCTCTCTCTGTCTCTGTCTCTCTCTCTCTCTCTCTCTCTCTCTCTCTCTCTCTCTCTCTCTGAGTACAGTCTGAGTCACTAAAGACATAGAAGCGCCATGAAATCTCAAGCATAACATTAACACATCTCTTCACGGCCCAACCCTCTAAGTAAGCAAGGATAAAACCTCGGACTCCACACCAGGCAGTCATGCTGCACTATGCAAGGACACGAGTAGCCTTGCCTTCAGGCACTCACAAGCACTCACAGGCACTGGCAGGCACTGACTGACCACTCGGTGGACTGCTTGGAGACTGTGTATATCATTAACGAGGACTCTTCAAGGTCTGGCGGTAAAAAAAATGTATCGAACTTGATTACAATGCAGCCTTTTTTCTTCTCAAACACATCATACAAGCATTGACCAAAGCATATCGGAGATTCTAAGATGCAGAACAATGTTGAAATATCATTCATAACGGGTTTTGAACTGTCCACAAGATAGTTCCTGAAGATATCTGGTTTAGCGCCCTATCGTTATGACCACCGTTTCCAGTCCGCAAATTTTAAATAGTGGTAAATCTAGAGCGGCTTTATTTAATATAAAGAAGGAAAGTTGATGTAAACAGAAAATGAAGATGAAACGGATTAGAAAGAAAAATATTGAAAGATTTGTAAACGTGTTCAGTATGCCAAGACCTTGTTTCTATATCCAAAGTTGATCGGTAATTCCCGTTCTCTTTTAGAAGAATCGCTTATCTCTAGCGTCCAAACATTGGCGCGCAAAGTTTGCCTTTGTCGTGTCCATGTCCTTAAGGCCGTGTGTTCACGTCGCGAATACCCGTGATCGACTTATAGACTGACGTGACAATCGCCCGGTAATCGTGGTTGATATAGTAAGATAAGGCAGAACTTGCGCGCAGGGGGAGGTTATTCGTAAGTACTTGTGTCAACATAGTTCATGATAGATAAGTGTATATACTTACAGTGTCAATAGCTTGGATGTGGGTGAATTCTAAGTTATTGATAAGATAATTATGGAAAAGTTAAATTTAAGAGCGGTTCTGTTGAGGTAAGATAATGGAGTACTGTGATGGTAAGATAAAGATATCGATAGACACGGGTTTTGGAATTTCGATAAGTTATTGAGACAATATCAAACAGAGATGACTCAAGATAGTTCTCAATTGTTTATTCCCCTGAATGTCTCTCAGAATCTTATATGCAGACTTCAGAAAGGCCCTTACAGAGAATGCTGTATTTCGTAAAGCTTCAGTTTTAAACCCAGAATACGAACTGTACGACGCAACACAGTAAATCTGTGCGGATCCACAAGGACATGACATAATCTGAGCTCATTGACGCCATAACAGCTCAGTCGCTAGAGCGCTGATCTGAGGATCAGACCTCCGGTTCAATCCCTAGCATGGCTATTATTAGTTTTGTAATTATGTCTATACCCACACCGCACACATGATGCCATTTCTATCATAAAATAAGTTCCAGTAAAATTAAACTCGCAAACAGGACCTGCAAGGACAAGTACTAGGATTAGTCACGCCGTGTGAAAAACTTTGCGATGCTCACGTGATTCTCACCTGTTTATAAACGAGCCAATGGGGCTTGTGGCTTGAGGTGGCTGTACATGACAAAAACAATGAAACCTTTGACGGGTCGGACCCAAGCTATCATATTCTCTTTGTGTACCGGCTGTCGTTTCAACTCAGACACTTTCAATAACCAAAGACGCCATGAAGCGCTGCTTCATCTATTAAAGATTAGAGGCGTCCAATATCGTCTCACGTAATTATATTTCTTGGGGAATTGTGGGTTTTCAAAGTTTGAAGAATAAAGATTGATTCATGAGTTGGCCTGAGTTAGTTGAAATTTTTTTCTAGGGGAGCGATATAAACAAAAGAGTATGGAATGACTGCATTGTTACTTTGACAAGTGTGGGGGGAAAACTAGCGGGTTTGAAAGAGTGAAAGTCTGAAAGCCTGTGGGACCCCTAGGGCCGCCATGGGGCTCCAGATCACGGAATAGATCACCGGGACTAACCGAAAAAGAGGTTATATCCGGTAAGAACGGTAACTCTCACGTTGAGTATTAATTGGCGTCAATAGAGGCCAATCTGTCGTGTCTTTGAGACAGACAACTTGAGACACGGTCGCATTTTGCAGAGAGACAGAGAAGTCTGCCTAGCCATGGAGATCATGTCCTGGTGTGTTGACACAGCCAGCTGGTGGACGGCCAGGCGACAGTCCGTGTCAACGAGAGGTAATCCACTTGCAAACCTCACGGCCGACCTGGATCGAGTTACGGTTCTTTACGGCTTGCCGATTGGGAAGAGATTTCACAGGTGGTGGGGGGAGTGAAGGTGGAGGGGCTCTGATGGTGGACGGTGAGGGAGGAAAATGAGTGGAGGAAGATTGGAAGGGACGGTACATTGACAAGAGAGAGAGAGATAAAGACCGAGTGACAAAGAGAGAGAGAGAGAGAGAGAGAGAGAGAGAGAGAGAGAGAGAGAGAGAGAGAGCTGAAAGGAGAAAGAAAGAGAGAGAAGGGGGGGGGAGGGAGAGAGAAGAAAGAGAGAAGGGGGAGAGAGAGAGAGAGAGAGAGAGAGAGAGAGAGAGAGAGAGAGAGTGGTTGTGGAGAACAGGGTTAGGAAAAAAGGTAAAAAAGAGCTTATGGAATGGGTACCTGATGGGTGATAAAGAAGAAAGGAAAGATCTAGAGGGATAGACAGAGAGTCGGTTGTGGAAGAATGAAGTGTGGAAAGATGCAAGAGGAATGTGAGAGACTCGGAGAGAATAAGACATGTTTGGCCCAGACAATGAGAGGGGGGTGGAGCCAGGCATACAGATACGAAATGTAGAGAGTGGGGGGCAAAAACAAGAGATAGTTACAGGTGCAGATGCACAGATAGACAAAGACGTACAATATTGTTAAAAAATGTTAATCAGAGAAAATTAACCACTCAACATAAACTGATTTATCATGAAAAGAGATTTAGGAATACACACTTACAGAAGCGTTAGTAATCAGACCATAAAGCAATACAAGAAAGAAACATTTTAAGAAAAATAGCGGTTTTGTTGTTTTGTTTTTTATCCCGAGGCAAAACACAGTAAGAGCCCGTCTTTTACCAAAACATTTCTTTCTGTTTCTCCTTTATCAACGAAATAGAAAAAAAAAATAAAGGTCAATATTTCAAGTGCACTCCAGGATATGCAAAGATACAAAAGATTTCCACGTAACGGATGAAAAAAGAAGAAACGAATGCATCTGTAAGTACGCTGCCACGTTGCCAATCAAAACAATCTAACCATTGATACATAACGACGCGACAATATTATGTAAGGACGATATTTGCCCGTGCGTTGGGAGAGGAGGCAAACGTCTAGGCCATACGCCATATTTATTTATGAGTTCATGCGATTTTCTGACGCGCAGTCACCTCGGGAATCTGGAGTTAGTAATGCCCCTTTAATTGTTGCTCTCCAGTGCTCTCCAGTGCCGTGCGTAAAGAAGATGTTCATCATTTCCAAGGAGCATAAAAAAAACAGAGAGTCTATTATGTTACGCGGAATGTTACAGCCCTTGGGGCATTTTCTGAGCGCTTTTATGGAAATCGGAAACCTGGAATTAAGATGGAGGATTGCCGACCCTAGAGGAGTTCTATCGTTCTTTGGATGCTTGCTGCGCATGCGTATTGTTTCCATACTAGGTTTATTATACATATTGAACAATTCTTCCTCCATTTCGTCTTTCTGTTCTGCTTCTTTCAACTGTACTCTAACTTCTTTTCCCTTCTGTATTGTGTATATTTTTGCTTCTTTAAAAATACAAATATCGTAGCCAGTGAACGAGGGAGGCAGAGGCAGAAGGAGAGAACGAATGAAATAGAAGGAAAGGCAGGGGGAAAAATAAACAGAGCTAGAGAGAGATAGAGAGTGGAGAGAGAGAGAGGGAGATAAAGAGATAGAGAGACCGACAGAGAGAGAGAGAGGGGGGGAGGGAGATAGAGAGAGAGAGAGAGAGAGAGAGGGGGGGGGAAATAAGGAGATAGAGAGACCGACAGAGAAAGAGAGGGGGGAGGGAGATAGAGAGACCGACAGAGAGAGAGAGGGGGGGGGAGATAGAGAGACCGACAGAGAGAGAGAGAAAGAGAGACAGAGAGAGAGACAGAGAGAGACAGAGAGAGAGAGAGAGAGAGAGAGAGAGAGAGAGAGAGAGAGAGAGAGAGAGAGAGAGAGAGAGAGAGAGAGAGGACATAGTAATGCTAACTATGTTCAGAAATGTTGATGACGCGACGCACTGCCACCTCTCTTTAGAACAATTTTCTTTCCCAATTTAAAATTCATCTCCGAGCTTTCCCCAAAATGGCGATCTCACTTGAGGTATCTCTGGAAATTCTTCAGGTAAACACGTTAAACTCAGTTTTATCCTTCAAACAAATTTCACACTTCTTGTGTCTCTTGGACGGTGCTATACTGTACATGCACTGAATGTGCACTGAGCGCAAATCTTTACTTTGCCGACATGCGTAAAGTGAGGCACAGAAACAACCACTGATATCTGGAGACTTTTCTTTGGGGGAATTTATGTCCTCTAAATTTCTCTACGAATCTTATACGGGGCCAACGCTTTCCTGTCTGGAAGAAAATATGGCTGACCAGAGGAAGTTCGACTGCACCTCCAGATGATTCAGACAGGATGGAACCCGTCACTATGTTGTTAGTCCAACGTTCTACCGACTGAGCTTTCTGATTACACCCCTAACACCACCCCCACCCCCATCTCCCTATTTTTTTCCTTCACTTTTCTTCTCACGTTATACAGAATGGCAGGGACACTGTAAGTTGATCTAGAACCATCCTTGGCTATCCACGAACATATAAACTATAAATGAACTATCGCCAACAAAACTGGTTTAAAAACAGCACAATTCAACTTAGCCTTGGTATTTACTTTTAATAATGCAGCGTGAATTGAAAACACACTGGAAAGAATTGACATGTTAATAACCTTAAACATAGTAGGCACGGTTTCAACGTTAGCTTTTCTGTTCTTTATATGAATCTATCAAAAAAATTTCAGGCCATATAGACAAAACTGCTGACGAGACAAGACAAACTAAGGATCTCTAAATTAAAAAATAAAAAAGAAGAACCCTGTGTCTCGTTTTAGATCCCCCCACAGAAGCATACCAAAGCGAATTCAAGCAGATCTAACTAAAGCCCTTCATTCTGTAAATTGAAATCCTGAAATTGGAGATGCCCGTTCTCTATCTCTTCCCCCCATGTACAAGGGACCCAAAAGTTTCCTGGTCAGCAAGACTGTCCTAAGTATATAGAAAACGTCCAGAGACTTGCGCCACTCTTGCTCTAGGTCAAGATAAACAGTGTAAACTTTATCTAGTCTTCGTAAGCTCTTCTCAGAGGCTATTTCTGGGAAAGCCCGTTCTAGAGAAACTGTTAGAGTCTGGAGACTTTCTGCTGCACGCTGAGCAAATGTCGCACCGCGGTGCGTAATGTCCGAACGTGTCGCGGCATACTGAGCGCTAGATCGCACTCACATACACACACGCACCCGCACACACACACACACCGTTAGAATAGGTCCACGTCTAGAATTAGATCCTCGACTTCTTATCCTCTGAAAACATGGATTTGTCCACACTTCTAGATCTAGATATACTGGGTAAGTTTCCGTATGGAATTAAGGGGACAAAAGCTTGGTTGAAGCATTAATAAGGGTAAGTGCACCGGTGGTGGATGGCTTTAACACTCGTCCTGAGATTTGAACGCGTCTGTCTTTGGGAGTTGGAAGTAAGTCTCACAGATGTTTCTTGCCCGAAAGGGATTTGATCCGCACCGATCAGAAGAAAAGCCTTGTTGTAGACAGGCCATATCAAACAATCTGGAGAACTGGATAGCTCAGTCGGTCAAGTTTTCACCTGAGACTGTGGGTGTCTCGCGTTTGAACCATAATTTGAGCTGCGCTATCCTAGGGTGGATCGGTTCTTATCTTTTTCGATCTATCGTATGGCGTGACGGGAGACTAATATATAATTCTATGGATGTAGGGGTTATGGTAAAATTGAACTTTTTTTTCTATATTTTGTCAATGTATATCTACAGACTTGTGCTTTATCTTTTCAAGAGATTGTGCCGGGCAGAGAGTCGTCTTTGATGTGAAAATCTATTTTTTCGGAAAAAAACCGACTCAGGGTATACGTGCTGCCAATCAAGTGATAGATCTCAGCCACCGGAACGTGAAGATAAAAAACAACACCCAAGTCAGCAGCCGAGATCCAAGTCAGCAGCCGATACCCAAGTCAGCAGCCGACACCCCAAAAAAGATGCTGAAAATGACGGTTTGAAGAATGGCCGGGCCGTGCCGCCCCTCGTTGTTTTCCCATTTAACGCTTGCCAGTTTTAAATGCCATGTGGTTGTCACGCGTGATGGATGGAAACCCTTTCAGATTTTTGGCTTTTCTGAAATTCCTGCACACTTCATCATCATCGTCGCCGCCACAAAACATTGCAAGCTGGCAACTGCTACAAAGGGAAAACTCCTGGCAAGGAAAAAATAAAGTTGCGCACCAACGCCCAGCCTGGATATTTTTTGCTGCTACGCATCATTGAACGGTGCGCAACTGCGGGGCTGGATGCACGTCGCATTATGTTGAACAAAAAACATGACTTGTTTGTGGCTGCTATAGTCATAATATTGGAAAGGTGAGAAAGAAAAGTAAGGAATCATTATACGTGTACAGAATGAGTGTAGTGTCATAAACAGCGTGGAGAAGGCGGGGGGAGAGAGAGAGAGAGAGAGAGAGAGAGAGAGAGAGAGAGAGAGAGAAAGAGGGAGAGAGAGAGATAGAGAGAGAGGGAGGGAGGGAGAGAAAGGGAGGGAGGGAGAGAGAGGGAGGGAGAGAGAGAGAGAGGGAGAGAGAGAGATAGAGAGAGAGGGAGGGAGGGAGAGAAAGGGAGGGAGGGAGAGAGAGGGAGGGAGAGAGAGAGAGAGGGAGAGAGGGAGGAAGAGAGAGAGAGAGAGGGAGAGAGAGAAGCCGAATGCGCCCCCGCAGGATTACAGTGTCAAATAGTTCTCTATATAATTCTCTGACGTCATCAAAATGCTTTGTTGCCGTCTCTCTTTTCGCTCTTCTCTGTACCCGCTCATGATTTATCAGTACCAATAAAATAACCGTTACGGTATTCTAGCCGTCTAGGTCGCTGTAGTGCAGACTTTGATAAGCTTCTCAGTGGGAGAGAGAAAAAAAAGATAGATAGATAGATAAATAGAGAGAGAGATAGAGAGAGAGAGAGAGAGAGAGAGAGAGAGACAGGCAGACAGACAGACAGACAGAGAGAAAGAGAGAGAGAGAAAGAGAGAGAGAGAGAGAGAAAGATAGATAGATAGATAGATAAATAGAGAGAGAGAGAGAGAGAGAGAGAGAGAGAGAGAGAGAGAGAGAGAGAGAGAGAGAGAGTAAGTAACGAGAACATCAGTTTTCAGCCGTTACTCACACTCTCAGAAACAGACAATTTCTTGAAAGCGCCGCCTGCTCACTGCAAAGTTTTTGCTGTTTTTTTTTTTACACATTTTTTTTTAATATGAAAGAAAACTTCATTTGTCACGCTTCAAAAAAATGTATTTTACTGAAGGTATACATGTTGATGTAGTTGTCTACGTCATAACCTGTCTTGCATGTGTATATTATTCTTATCATATTCTTTTTCTCTCTCTCTCTCTCTCTATCTCTCTCCCCATTCCCGAATGTCTCTCCCACTCTCTCTTCCCATTTCTCTCTGTTCCCCCACAACACATCCCCCATTATCTTATTCTATACATGCTTTTGTCTAGTCACTTCCTTTTCACTCTACGCCCTCTTCTTTCTCTTCTTTACTCCCCATCATTCCTCCCCCCCCCTCCCCGCGCGCCGTTTCCTCTCCTCTCCCTCCGTTATATTCACCTTTTCCTCATCCCTGCCAGCTATAACCAAACCCTCACCCATTCTTTCATCCCCAACCCCTCTTTTCTCTCCCGTTATTAGGACCTTTTTAAAATCTCCCAGCATTCCTTGAAGCGACTAGCCCTCGCCCCATTTAGAAAGAAATTAGTACATCTATAGGCCGTTTGAAATCCACTTCTGGCCTGCCTCTTTGGCCTTTAGAACCAGATGATTCATCGCGCTTGCCAGCTCGAGCCAGTGGGCCGGAAACCTTTTTGGCCTGACACGGTGAAGAAATCTGGCCACTTTGACGGGTCTTCCATCATCGCCACTTCCGCAACACTGAGTGCTTGATGGTTTTCTAACTCAGGAGTACTGTCTCTCTTTCTCTCTCTCTCTCCATCTCTCTCTCTCTCTCTCTCTCTCTCTCTCTCTCTCTCTCTCTCTCTCTCTCTCTCTCTCTCTCTCTCTCTCTCTCTCTCTCTCTCTCTTTACTCACTCACCCCTACTTTAATCTTTTTTTTTATTTCTTTCTCTCTTTCTCCCAAACTTTCACTCAACCTCTTTCTCTTCACCACTCCTCCTCTCTCTTTTTCTCTCTCTATCCCCTTTCTCTGCCCCCTCTCTATCTCTCTCTCCCCATTTTCCCTCATCCACCAGTCTACCAAAATTCCCTCGTCCTACTCTCGGAAGTAAAAACTTTCATTTGCCATAAAATAAAATTTATAGCCTTTTCCCACATTAGATCAGTTTCAGGTTTTTTGGGAGTATCGATTTAATCAGGCTATTAGTTTTCACTGTATTGACTTCCGTTTCGCTATTCTGTTATTCTTTCTCCAGAGATATTAAGTTGATAGCTTTTCTTACATTCAATCAAAAGAGAAATTCATCTAAACTTAATTTTTATGCTAAAACATAACAACAACAACAACAACAACAACAACAAAAAATAAACTTTATTACTTTTCTTCAAAAATAGAGACACAGTGAGTGTTTGGAAATACAAGCTTTGAAAAAAAAATAATGAAAAAAATGTATAGAATTTGTATCAAAATCCATTTTATTCTTTAGATCTTTAAATTTACTTGCCATCAAAATTATCCATGCTAAAGCCTTTTTTTTTCTCTTTCAATGTATAAAAAATATTATCATCTAAATCATTCAAAGTATATTTGGGTAGAGAAGTTCCTTTTTTGTCGCTCTCTCTCTCTCTCTCTCTCTCTCTCTCTCTCTCTCTCTCTCTCTCTCTCTCTCTCTCTCTCTCTCTCTCTCTCTCTCTCTCTCTCTCTCTTGCTATTACAACAAACATTTTTGTTGTAATTTTCCTGGAATCTAACGCTTGAACCACGAAACAAAAAATCCCCCTGGCGATTCTGTGAACATCAGCCAGGAGAGGCGCGCGAAGGAACAGTGAAGCACTGCGCATGTCTGGAGCCTGCAGACGTGGTGTCAGGCTCAAAGAGGACTGGGGTCTGGATTCTAGATGAATATCTCTTGTTGTGATAAAGATAGTACAGAGAATGATTAAAGGGAGAACACAATAGACAAGAAGGTAATATGATGATGATGATGATGATGATGATGATGATGATGTTGTTGATAACGATGATGATGAAGGGAAGGAGGAGGATGACGCAGGATATGACCAACAAGCAAAATAAGCCCCCGTCAGACATAACGGAACTCAACCACGGACGATGAGGAGGTCAAATCCGGGATGGCTGTCTCTCCAGAAATCAAGACGGACGCTCTACCCACACAGTCACCAGCGCTCAAACAGTGACGATAACAGCAGCAACAACAGCAACCGCGCTACAAGAGGACGAGGAGGAGGAACAAATAGAGAGGTTAAAAAAAAAAAAAAATGAGGACATTATACGAAGATGGATGGCTACAAAGAAGATGAAGAGGGTGAAAGAGAAGAAAAAGAGAAGAAGAAAAAATAGAAATGAGGATATTATAATTTTGGAGATGGTTGGTGAGAAAGAGAGGCAGAATCTAGTATATCCAGAGGGCAATAGGTTCATTGAGTATAGCCGCTCGTCTTGGCGTTTTCTTTGGAAAAGTTTCGCTCCTCCACCTGAAATATGAGCGAGACAATTTCACGCCACATTTGCGCACCGAGTGACTGGATATGCCAGAAAATTCCCGACAAACTGCACACCCAATACTGACGGGCAGAGGAAGGGGAAAATCTCTGGAAAACACTGTTTTGTCAAGGGAGATGAGCAATGGCTAGAGTCTATGTTCTAGATTCTAGGGTTAGGTTTGGGAGATGTGTTGGACTGAACAGGCGGTAAGTAACACAGATACAGCGTTGAGAGATTGGGGGGGGAGGGGGATTGGATGGGTGAATATAGAGGAGGGGAGGGGAGTTCAGGGGGGAAGGGGGGATTGAGATGACAGAGGCGAAAGGAGGAAGAGAAGAGGGTGTGAGGACAAGTCTAGAGGTGAAGGAAGACACAGAATGATGAGGGGATGGTGAGAAGAAACATAGGTTGTGATTCCAATGAAAGGAGGAAGAGAAGAGGGTGTGAGGACAAGTCTAGAGGTGAAGGAAGACAGAATGATGAGGGGATGGTGAGAAGAAACAAAGGTTGTGATTCCAATGAAAGGAGGAAGAGAAGAGGGTGTGAGGACAAGTCTAGAGGTGAAGGAAGACAGAACGATGAGGGGATGGTGAGAAGAAACAAAGGTTGTGATTCCAATGAAAGGAGGAAGAGAAGAGGGTATCAGGACAAGTCTAGAGGTGAAGGAAGACAGAACGATGAGGGGATGGTGAGAAGAAACAAAGGTTGTGATTCCAATGAAAGGAGGAAGAGAAGAGGGTATCAGGACAAGTCTAGAGGTGAAGGAAGACAGAACGATGAGGGGATGGTGAGAAGAAACAAAGGTTGTGATTCCAATGAAAGGAGGAAGAGAAGAGGGTGTGAGGACAAGTCTAGAGGTGAAGGAAGACAGAATGATGAGGGGATGTTGAGAAGAAACATAGGTTGTGATTCCAATGAAAGGAGGAAGAGAAGAGGGTGTGAGGACAAGTCTAGAGGTGAAGGAAGACAGAACGATGAGGGGATGGTGAGAAGAAACAAAGGTTGTGATTCCAATGAAAGGAGGAAGAGAAGAGGGTATCAGGACAAGTTTAGAGGTAAGGGAAGACACAGAATGATGAGGGGATGTTGAGAAAAAACATAGGTTGCGATTCCGATGAAAGGAGACAGAGAAAAGTGGGTGAAAGGTAGGAGGAACATCGAAGAATAAAAAGAAAATGAGAATAAGAAGAGGAGGAAGAACAATGGAAGAAATTGAGAATTAACATTTACAACTACAACTACAACAAGTTCGACCAGAATTACAACAAGTACAACTACAATTACAACAACAACAAGTACAACTACAACTACATCTACAACAAGTACATCGACAACTACAACTATAACAAGTACAATTACAACTACAAAAGTACAACTACAACTACAACTACAAAAAGTACAACTACAACTACAACTACAACAAGTACAACTACAACTACAACAAGTACAACTTTAACTACAACTACAACAAGTACAACTACAACTACAACTACAAAAAGTACAACTACAACTACAACTACAACAAGTACAACTACAACTACAGCAAGTACAACTTTAAGTACAACTACAACAAGTACAACTACAACTACAACTACGACAAGTACAACTACAAATACAATTAACACAAGTACAACTACAACTTCAACTACAACAAGTACAACTACAACTACAGCTACAACAAGTACATCTAGAACTACAACTATAACAAGTACAACTGCAATTACAACTACAACAAGTACAACTACAACTAAAAGGAGTGCATCTTCAACTTCAACTAAAAAAAAGTATAACTACAACAACAACTACAACAAGTATGATTACAACTACAACTACAACAAGTACAACTACAACTACATCTACAACAAGTACAACTACAACTACAACTACAACAAGTACAACTACAAGTACAACTACAACAAGTACAACTACAACTACATCTACAACAAGTACAACTACAACTACAACTACAACAAGTACAAGTACAACTACAACTACAACAAGTACAACTACAACTACAACTACAACAAGTACAAGTACAACTACAACTACAACTACAACAAGTACATTTACAACTCCAACTACAACAAGTACAACTACAACTACATCTCCAACAAGTACAACTACAACTACAACTACAACAAGTACAAGTACAACTACAACTACAACAAGTACAACTACAAGTACAACTACAACAAGTACAACTACAACTACAACTACAACAAGTACAACTACAACTACAACTACAACAAGTACAACTACAACTACAACTACAACAAGTACAACTACAACTACAACTACAACAAGTACAACTACAACTACAACTACAACAAGTACAACTACAACTACAACTACAACAAGTAAAACTACAACTACAACTACAACAAGTACAAGTACAACTACAACTACAACTACAACAAGTACAACTACAAATACAATTACAACAAGTACAACTACAACTACAACTACAACAAGTACAAGTATAGCTATAACTACAACAAGTACAACTACAACTACAACAAGAACAAGTACAAATACCACTACAACAAGTACAACTACAACTACAACTACAACAAGTACAACTACAACTACAACTACAACAAGTACAACTACAACTACAACAACTACAACTACAACTACAACAAATACAACTACAACAAGTACAACTACAACTACAACTACAACAAGTACAACTACAACTACAACTACAACAAGTACAACTACAACTACAACTACAACAAGTACAACTACAACTACAACAAGTACAACTACAACTACAACTACAACAAGTACAACTACAACTACAACTACAACAAGTACAACTACAACTACAACTACAACAAGTACAACTACAACTACAACTACAACAAGTACAACTACAACTACAACTACAACAAGTACAACTACAACTACAACTACAACAAGTACAACTACAACTACAACTACAACAATTACAACTACAGCAAGTTTAACTACAACTACAACAAGTACAACACAACTACAAGTACAACAAGTACAACTACAACTACAACTACTACAAGTACAACTACAACTACAACTACAACAAGTACAAGTACAACTACAACTACAACAAGTACAACTACAACTACAACTACAACAAGTACAACTACAACTACAACAAGTACAAGTAAAACTACAACTACAACAAGTACAACTACAACTACAACTACAACAAGTACAACTACAACTACAACTACAACAAGTACAACTACAACTACAACTACAACAAGTACAACTGCAACTTCAACTACAACAAGTACAACTACAACTACAACTACAACAAGTACAACTAGAACTACAACTACAACAAGTACAACTACAACTACAACAAGTACAACTACAACTACAACTACAACAAGTACCACTAAAACTACAACTACAACAAGTACAACTTTAGCTACAACTACAAGAAGTATAACTACAACTAAAACAAGTACAAGTACGACTACAACTATAACAAGTGCATATATAACTAAAATACAACATGTTCAACTACAACTACAACTACAAGAAGTAAAACTAGAACTACAACAAGTAGAACTTCAACTATAACTACAACTACAACAAGTTTAACTACAACTTCAACAAGTTCAACTACAAGTACAAATACAACAAGTAGAACTACAACTACAACAAGTACAACTACAACTACAACAAGTACAACTACAACTACAACTACAACAAGTACAACTACAACTACAACTACAACAAGTACAACTACAACTACAACAAGTACAACTACAACTACAACAAGTACAACTACAACAAGTACAACTACAACTACAACTACAACAAGTACAACTACAACTACAACTACAACAAGTACAACTACAACTACAACTACAACAAGTACAACTACAACTACAACAAGTACAACTACAACTACAACTACAACAAGTACAATTACAACTACATCTACAACAAGTACAACTACAACTACAACTACATCAAGTACAACTAAAACTACAAGAAGTATAACTAAAACTATAACTACAACAAGTACGACTACAACTACAACTACAACAAGTAAAAGTACAACTAAAACAACAACTATATTAAGTAAAACTACAAATACAATTACAACAAATACGACTTTAAATACAAGTACAACAAGTAGAAGTATAGCTATAACTACTACAAGTACAACTACAACTACAACAAGTACAACTATATTTACAACAAAAACAAGTACAACTACAATTACAACTATAACTACAAGTACAACTACAACTACAACAAGTACAACTACAATTACAACTACAACAAGTACAACTACAACTACAACTACAACAAGTACAAATATAACTACAACTGCAACAAGTACAACTACAACTACAACTACAACAAGTACAAATACAACTACAACAAGTACAACTACAAAATCTAAAACACGTACACCTACAACTACAACTACAACTACAACAAGTACAAATACATCTAAAACTACAACAACTACAACTACAACTACAGCTACAACAAGTACAACTACAACTACAACAAGTACAAGTACAAATACAACTACAACAAGTACACCTACAACTACAACGAGTGCAAGTACAAGTACAACTGCAACAAGTACAAATACAACTACAACTGCAAGAAGTACAACTTAAGCTACACAAGTACAACTACAACATCTAAAACACGTACAACTACAACTACAACAACAACAAATACAACTACAACTATAACAAGTACAAGTACAACTACAACTACAAGAAGTGCACCTACAACTACAACAAGTACAAATACAATACAACTACAACAAGTACTACTACAACTACAACTACAACAAGTACAAGTAAAACTACAACTACAACAAGTAGAAGTACAAATACAAATACAACAAGTACAAGTACAACTAAACTACAACAAGTACAACTACAACTACAAATATAAAAAGTACTACTACAACTACAACTACAACAATTACAAGTAAAACTACAAATACAACAAGTACAACTACAACTACAACTACAAACGGTACAAGTACAACTAAAACTACAACTACAACTATATTAGGTACAACTACCACTACAACTACAACTACAACTTTAACAAGTACAACTACAACTACAACAAGTACAACTACAACTACAACTACAACAAGTTCAACCTCAACTACAATTACAACAAGTACAACTACAACCGACACAACTACAATTACAACTACAACAAGTAAAAGTACAGCTACAACATGTACAAGTACAACTAAAACTACAAAAAGTACAACTACAACAACAACTATAACAAGTACAACTACAACAAGAACTACAACAAGTACAACTACAACTACAACTACAACAAGTACAAATACAACTACAACTACAACAAGTACAACTACAACTACAACAACAACAACTACAACTACAACTACAACTACAACAAGTACATCTACAACTACAACTACAACAAGTACAACTAAAACTACAACTACAAAAAATACAACTACAACTACATCAGTACATCTACAACTACAACTACAACAAGTACAACTACAAATACAAAAAGTACAACTACAACTACAACTACAACAAGTACAACTACAACTACAACTACAACAAGTACAACTACAATTACAACTACAACAAGTACAACTACAACTACAACTACAACAAGTACAACTACAACAAGTACAACTACAACTACAACTACAACAAGTACAACTACAACTACAACTACAACAAGTACAACTACAACTACAAGTACAACAAGTACAACTACAACTACAACTACAACAAGTACAACTACAACTACAACTACAACATGTACAACTACAACTACAACAAGTACAAGTTCAAGTAAAACTACAACAAGTACAACTACAACTACAACTACAACAAGTACATTTACAACTACAACAAGTACAACTACAACTACAACTACAACAAGTACAACTACAACTACAACAAGTACAACTACAACTACAACAAGTACAACTACAACTACAACAACAACAACTACAACTACAACTACAACAAGTACAACTATTACTACAACTACAACAAGTACAATATAACTACAACTACAACAAGTACGACTACAAGTACAACTACAAGTACAACTACAACTACAACTACAAAAAGTTTAATTACAACTACAACTACAACAATTAGAACTACAACAATTAGAACTACAACTACAGCAAGTACAACTTTAAGTACAACTACAACAAGTACAACTACAACTACAACTACAACAAGTACAACTACAACTACATTTACAACAAGCACAACTATAACTACAATTACAAAAAGTACATTTACAATTACAACTACAAAAAGTACAACTACAACTACAACAAGTACAACTACAATTACAACTACAACAAGTACAACTACAACTACAACTACAAAAAGTACAAGTACAACTACAACTACAACAAGTACAACTACAACTACAACAAGTACAAGTACAACTACAACTACAAGAAGTACAAGTACAAGAAATTATAACAGTACACCTACAACCACAACAAGTATAACTAAAACTACAACTACAACATGAACAACTACAACAACAACAAGCACAACTACAACTACAACTACAACTACAACAAGTACAAGTACAACTACAACTACAACTACAACTACAACTACAATTACAAGAAGAAAAACTACAAGTACAACTACAACAAGTACATTTGCAACTACAACTACAACAAGTACAACTACAATTACATCTCCAAGTATAACTACAACATGTACAACTACAACTACAATTACAACAAGTATACCTACAACTACAACAAGTACATTTGCAACTACAACTACAACAAGTACAACTACAATTACATCTCCAAGTATAACTACAACATGTACAACTACAACTACAATTACAACAAGTATACCTATAACTACAACAACAAGTAAAACTACAACTACAATTACAACAAGTACGTTTACAACTACAACAAGTACAACTTCAAGTACAACAAGTAAAACTAGAATTAAAACTACAACAAGTACAAATATAACTACGACAAGTACAACTACAACTACAACTATAACAAGTACAACTACAACTACAGCAAGTAAAACTACAACTACAACAAGTACAACTACAACTATAACAATTACAAGCAAAACTACAAATACAACAAATACAAGTACAACTACAAAAACAACTACAAAAAGTACATTTACAACTAAAACTATAACAAGTACAACTACAACTACAACTACAACAAGTACAAGTACAACTATAAATACAGCTACAACAAGTACAACTACAACTACAACAACTACAACTACATCTACACCAAATTTAACTCCAAGTACAACAAGTACAACTACAACTACAACTAAAGTAAGTACAACTACAACTAGACTACAACAAGTACAACTAAAACTACAACTACAACAAGTACAGCTTCAAGTACTAGTACAACAAGTACAACTACTACTACAACTGCAACAAGTACAACTATAACTACAACAAGTACAACTAAAACTACAACTACAACAAGTACAGCTACAACTACAACTACAACAAGTTAAAGTACAACTACAACTACAAAAAGTACAACTACAACTACAACTACAACAAGTACAAGAATAGCTATAATTACAACAAATACAACTACAACTACAACAAGTACTACTACAACTACAACTACAACAAGTACAACTACAAATACAAGTAAAACATGTCATAATACAACTACAACTACAAGTACACCTAGAACTACAACTACAACAAGTACAACTACAACTTCAACTACAACAAGTACAACTACAACTACAGCTACAACAAGTACATCTACAACTACAACTATAACAAGTACAACTACAACAAGTACAACAACAACAAGTACAACTACAATTACAACTACAACTAGTACAACTACAAATACAACTACAACAAGTACAAGTACAACTACAACTACAACAAGTACAACTACAACTACAACAAGTACAACTACAACTACAACAACAACAAGTACAACTACAACTACAACTACAACAAGTACATTTACAACTACAACTACAACAAGTACAACTACAACTACAACAAGTACAACTTCAAGTACAACTACAACAAGTACAACTACAACTACAACAACAACAAGTACAACTACAACTACAACAAGTACAAGTACAACTACAACTACAACAAGTACAACTACAAGTACAACTACAAAAAGTATAAGTACAACTACAACTACAACAAGTACAACTACAACTACAACAAGTACAACTACAACTACAACTACAACAAGTACAACTACAACTACAACTACAACAAGTACAACTACAACTACAACTACAACAACAAGTACAACTACAACTACAACTACAACAAGTACAACTACAACTACAACTACAACAAGTACAACTACAACTACAACTACAACAAGTACAACTACAACTACAACTACAACAAGTACAACTACAACTACAACTACAACAAGTACAAGTACAACTACAACTACAACAAGTACAACTACAACTACAACTACAACAAGTACAACTACAACTACAGCTACAACAAGTACAACTAAAACTAGATCTACAACAGTTACAACTACAACTACAACTAGTAAAAGTACAACCACAACTACAACTACAACAAGTACAACTACAACTACAACAAGTACAACTACAACTACAACTACTACAACAAGTACAACTACAACTCTAACTACAACAACTAAAACTACAATTACAACAAGTACAACTACAACTACAACTATAACAAGTACAACTACAACTACAACTACAACAAGTACAACTACAACTACAACAAGTACAACTACAACTACAACTACAACAAGTACAACCATAACTACAACTACAACAAGTACAATTCTAATAACAACTACAACAAGTACAACTACAACTACATACAACTACAACTACAACAAGTACAACTTCAACTACAACTACAACAAGTACAACTACAACTACAACAACAAGTACAACTACAACTACAACTACAACTACAACAAGTACAACTACAACTACAACTACAACAAGTACAACTACAACTACAACTACAACAAGTACATTTACAACTACAACTACAACAAGTACAACTACAACTACAACAAGTACAACTACAACTACAACTACAACAAGTACAACTACAACTACAACTACAACAAGTACAACTACAACTACAACTACAACAAGTACAACTACAACTACAACTACAACAAGTACAACTACAACTACAACTACTAGAAGTATAAGTACAACTACAACTACAACTACAACAAGTACAACTACAACTACAACTACAATAACTACAACTACAACTAAAACTACAACAAGTACAACTACAACTACAACTACAACAAGTACAACTACAACTACAACAAGTACAACTACAACTACAACTACAACAAGTACAACTACAACTACAACTACAACAAGTACAACTACAACTACAACTACAACAAGTACAACTACAAGTACAACTACAAAAAGTACAAGTACAACTACAACTACAACAAGTACAACTACAACTACAACTACAACAAGTACAACTAAAACTACAACTACAACAAGTACAACTACAACTACAACTACAACAAGTACAACTACAACTACAACAAGTACAACTACAACTACAACAAGTACAACTACAACTACAACTACAACAAGTACAACTACAACTACAACAAAAACAAGTACAACTACAACTACAACTACAACAAGTACAACTACAACTACAACAAGTGCATCTACAACTGCAACTACAACAAGTACAACTACAACTACAACAAGTACAACTACAACTACAACTACAACAAGTACAACTACAACTACAACTACAACAAGTACAACTACAACAAGTACAACTACAACTACAACTACAACAAGTACAACTACAACTACAACTACAACAAGTACAAGTACAACTACAACTACAACAAGTACAACTACAACTACAACTACAACAAGTACAACTACAATTACAACTACAACAAGTACAACTACAACTACAACTACAACAACTACAACTACAACTGCAAGTTCCACTACATCTACAACTACAAGAAGTAAAAGTACAACTACAACTACAACAAGTACAACTACAACTACAACTATAACATGTACAACTACAACTACAACTACAACAAGTACAACTACAATTACAACTTCAACAAGTACAACTACAACTACAACTACAACAAGTACAAGTACAACTACAACTACAACAAGTACAACTACAACAACAAGTACAACAACTACAACTACAACTACAACAAGTACAAGTACAACTACAACTACAACACGTTCAAATACAACTACAACTTCAACAAGTACGACTACAACTACAACTACATCAACGACAACTACAACTACAACTACAACAAATACAACTACAACTACAACAATTACAACTACAACTACAACTACAACAAGAAGAGCTATAACTCTAACAAGTACAAGTACAACAAGTATAACTACAACTACGACAAGTACAAGAACAAGTACAAATACAATAGGTACAACTACAACTACAACTACAACAAGTAGAAGTAAAACTACAACTACAAAAGTACAACTACAACTACAACAAGTACAATTACAAATACAACTACAACAAGTACAACTACAACTACAACTAGAACAAGTACAACTACAACTACAACTACAACAAGTACAACTACAACTAGAACTACAACAAGTACAAGTACAATTACAAATACAACAAGTACAACTACAACTACAACTACAACAAGTACAACTACAACTACAAAAAGTACAAGTACAATTACAACTACAACAAGTACAACTACAACTACAACTACAAACAAGTACAACTACAACTACAAC
>JAWDGP010000735.1:0-87500 GCA_033675545.1 Elysia crispata
AACATTGTGCTGGAATAGACAATTCTTGCAACAATGTGAATGGAACTTGCAATATGGGCTGTGATCCGGGCTACAAGGGCTCGAAATGTACACAAGGTAAGTTCAAGCGATTTTTAGTTCAAATCAGTTGTATATTGGGTGGTTATATCACAAGTTGTATACTCTTATTATTCTGAATATGACATTATTTTTGTAAAATCTTTCAATGTATTTTGTATTAAATCGTGTCATGAGAAAAACACATTTAAATACCAATATTTAAAGGAAAAATCTTATAGATTCTTCGAGAAAAGCTTGATATTCGCTGTAAAGGTAATAGTCGATAGAGCAGCTTTAAGTTCTTTGTAGTTCTCTCTTGTGGAACTAGATGCTAAAGCGCACTATACAGATGATTTGTACGCTCTCATACCAGACTGTGATACTGGCTACTTCGGGGCGCAGTGTGCTAAGCCATGTAGCGAACATTGTGCTGGAATGGACAATACTTGCAACAATGTGAATGGAACTTGCATTATGGGCTGTGATCCTGGATATAATGGCTCTTTATGTACACAGGGTAAGTGCAGGCGTCTATATTTCACATCCGTATTTCTTTGTTGGTGTTTTTAAACTCATCGGACTATTCTAAATTATTCATGTAATGATTAGTTACTATTTTTATTACTTTGAAGTGTTGTTGTTGAAGATTAAATAAAAAATTAAATTGGATTTAAAATGTTTTGTAAGCTTTAGTAGAAGTAGAACATTGTGCTGGGATGGTTAACACTTGCAACAAAGTGAATGGAAACTTGCAATAAAGGCTGCGACCCAACTAAACGGGTTCGTTACGTAAAAAGAGTGAGTCCAAACCTACTTAGCACATTTTAGTAGAATCTATAGTGTTGAGATTAAGGCTTTCCTCATAAAAACACACACATATATACATATATATATATATATATATATATAAATATATATATATATATTATATGTATAAACTAATCTCACCGTTATGAAGAGGACGAAACAATAAAAAAGCTCAGTTTTAAAAGCAATAACAAAAAAACAATCAAATTTTTTACACAATTCTCAATTTTTTGTGCGTAAAAAAAATTAATGCAAGATGTCAAGAGAATCATATCGAAACATACATCTTTTTATGAATATTAACACATTTATATCAAGTTAACCCGTCTCAATAGATTCATATATAAATCAGGCATAGCTGAGCCTCTAAAAGATAAGTCCAAATCGAACATGGATCCCATGAATCTAGATATAAGACGATTAAGTGGATAACAAAATAAAAGAAACAAGAAAAAAAGTAAAACGAATAATAAGAAAACAATGTTTTAACATAGCATGTTAAGCATTGTCGCAAAATAAGTGTGTTTTCTTTCTAAAGATTATTGCTCCTTTTCTAGTATCTGAAATATTTACTGTGGAAAAATTGATTTATTAAGAGAGAAAATCATTATTTGAGGTACAATATGCTTGAAATTATTGCTCCTTTTCTAGTATCTGAAATATTTACTGTGGGAAAATTGATTTATTAAGAGAGAAAATCATTATTTGAGGTACAATATTCTTGAAATTATTGAGGTAAAATCCTAATGATAATTTAGCAAATAAGATATTCTACTTTCTTGTCAACTCATCTTATAATATATCTGAGTCTTTTGAAAAAAAAAATGCTCAAACTATCATTATTATGTTAATAGAGATTAATGGAATCGTCTTTAACCTTAATTGTGCGATGCAAATCAATGATATGGATACTATCGTTCGGTACATTATTACTTACATGAGTGTACGTATCTTAGAATGAACTTTAAGATCATCATTATTGTTGCATTGTGTTAAAATTCACCCGCCACTCACTCTTGTTTCCAGAATGTCAGAGTGGGTTCTATGGTGTTGATTGTAATATGACATGCAGTGAAACCTGTGGTGGCCTTAACAGTCCTTGTAACCATGTAAACGGTACATGTGACCTAGGTTGTGACCCTGGCTACCATGGCGCTTTATGTAAACAAGGTACAATAAGACAAAAATGCACGAAATCTCGAAAAAAAAAAAAAAAACACAACCCTTAGTTACCCTAACATAAGTTGTTGTTTTTTTAAATATTTTAGTAAGTTACTACTCAAAACATCCCTGTAGTCATAGAAAAGATTAAGCAATGTCCAAAAATCAGATGTTGGTCATTAGAAAACTTAAGCCAGATTAGAAAAAAACGTATATGCCTGTCAGTTGTGAAATGTAATTTTGTTTTCCTCAAGGTCACATATGGAAAATGATGGACGACTTTTCTTTTCATAATCTATTATTTCTTTGCACAACTTTTTTTTTCAATTGAATTTTAGTATTGTTGGTATTCTAATCATAAAAATACCTCGGTAATTTCTTAATTAAAGTATTAAAAAATTTATATAATGATTACTATTTCAAACTAACAGAAAACAGTGAAAAAAACGTTATATGAGAAGATAAAGACTTATTCAGAGTTTAAATCATTTTTTTTACAGAGTGCAATGACGGATTTTTCGGTAACAACTGTTCAAACACATGCAGCATACATTGCGCTGGTACTGGCAAAACTGTGTCTTGTAACCATATCAATGGTACTTGTGATCACGGCTGTGACCCAGGCTATTATGGTGCTCTTTGTGTCCAAAGTAAGAGAGGTTTATATTTTGACATGGAGCGTGGAAGGGAAAAGGGGGGGCGGGGTACTGAAAATCAGCATCGTTTACAGTTCAAAGAAAATTTGAAGTCAATTATATTCATCCGCGCCAAACATACGTAGATTTGATTGCATCGAAATTTATAGCAAACATTTTTGTGAGTATTGATTGGAAAGCTACTTGAGCTGGTTTTGGAGTTATCATTTTCTATCACCATATAATGAGAAACACAAATCGAATTTATTTCAGCCCTAAAGGGTAACACACAATCACAATCTCATCGTTTTAATCAATAATGTAATTGCATAGATATTCTTTACTTCTTATCTTGCCTACATAAGGCCTTCTTGTTTATCACTGTACATTCAATTCATGTTCAAAATTTCAAACAATTCTAGATTTCCCACGTAGGAAAAGCAAAGTAACACACAAAAAAGGAATTTCTTAACATTCACCGCATGGTGGACATTACTTTAATGGGAAAGCTACTTATTTATGAGGACTGTTGGCTGAAATACTGTAAACTGTTAGCATATACACTGCAGCTTCATTGGCAATATTTAAATTTTTTTGCACATTTCAGTACATTACAAAGTTGTCATACGACATTATCAATTAAGGACATGAAGGGAAGTACGAAACGACATTTCAATCATAATTTGAAATGACGCATTCCAGTAGATCATTTTTTTTTCTTTCCTCACCTGCATTGTAGTGCTAGAGACTTTTTACATCTTTTTTTTTTTTACAGTGTGCGGTACAGGTTATCATGGTGACATGTGTAAAAAAGCATGCAGTGAACACTGTGCTGGAGAGGACAATTCCTGTCACCATGTAAACGGATCTTGTGACCTTGGTTGTGACGCAGGCTACCAAAGTGCCTTGTGTACAAAAGGTGTAATTTTATTCAATTTTGTTGTTTAGAGTCATTCCTGATTCACGTTTTTAATCTTAAACTAAATCCCACCTCCATAGAAAGGATAATATGATATACATAAATGTTGTCGTGAAAGAGCAAATCCTTAATAAACTTGTTATAACCTTTATGCAGTTTTGAATATCCCAGACCTATAATTGAATTTGATTTCACTCTCATCCATTTTTACGTGAGTTGCACAATAGAAGTAGACTACAAATCATGTATGAGAAATACGGCGTCAAAGTTCATTGATCAATATACTCTTTTCTATCTATCTCTTTAGAATGTGACACTGGCTTCTACAAATCATGTATGAGAAATACGGCGTCAAAGTTCATTGATCAATATACTCTTTTCTATCTATCTCTTTAGAATGTGACACTGGCTTCTATGGAATTGGTTGTGCAATGGTGTGCAGTGATCACTGTGTTGGACAAAATAATTCCTGCCACCATGTCAATGGTACTTGTGATCTGGGCTGCGTTCCAGGATATCAGGATGCTTTATGTGAAGAAGGTGAAAAGGATATATTCGAAAAAATTTATCGAAAATAAAGGTTTAAAATTCAAATTCAAATTCCAATACTGTGCGGTTTTTCCTACTGCTTGTTTTTTTGTTGTTTTGTTTTGTTTTTTGTTTTTTTTGTTTTGTTTTGTTTTGTTTTTTTTGTCTCAAACGAAATTCCTATTTGGAGGATATGGTTTACTTGATTGAAATATAAAAGTATAGATACGGTTAAGTTTTCAAATCGATTTATGGAGTAGACACCCATTACAAAAAAAAAGTCAAGACAAAAATTAACGCTTGGCACATTGAAACAAAAGTAAAAACTAAAAAGGAGGTCAAAGAGCAGAATATTTCAGACGCCATTAACGTGCACATATTGCAGTGATAATATGGGACTCAAACAGCAACACTTCATTTCCTAAAAAAAGAAACTTTTATTGTTTTTTAAGGCTTAAATTAATAAAATGTGCTCGTCAATTCAAATCATTTGATGCTTATATATATATATATATATATATATATATATATATATATATATATATATTGTATTTTTCTTACTTAGAATGTGACACGGGTTTCTACGGCGACGGTTGTGTGGAACTTTGCAGTCAACACTGTGCTGGAAAGAACAACTCCTGCAACCATGTGAATGGTACTTGTGACCTGGGCTGTGATCCTGGCTACCAGGGTGATTTATGTACACAAGGTAAGTAGAACAAAAAGCTTTATTATTTCTTTTGAACTGGATTGGAATGCCAACAACTGAAGATATTTTGCGTGTAACCAGAATTAATTAGTCTTTAAACTACCATGTTGTGGAGGAAACACAGTGATGCATTATATATATATATATATATATATATATATATATACCGTATAAACATACATATATATATGTTTATATAAATATATAATTCTGTAAATATAATGCATACATATATATTTATATATATATATATATATATGTGTGTGTGTAGTAGATATATAATCCATCTGTCTTTCCTCGACATTATGGTAGTTTACCGACATCATTAATTTTGGGTACATGCAAAAATGGGGAAAGAAACTAATTATGAACTGATAAAATTTGATCAATAGTATAGAGTTTTTCTAAAGTTAGTTTGATGGAGAGTTTTTTTTTTCATTTTTCTTTATACGTATATATATATATATATATATATATATATATATATATATATATATATATATATATATATATATATATATTCAAGAATGCGATGGCGGCTTCTACGGAGAAGGATGCCTGATGGCCTGCAGTGAGTGTTGTGCTGGCACCAACAAATCCTGTCACCACATCAACGGCACTTGTGATAGAGGCTGCGAGCCAGGCTACAAGGATCATTTATGTTTACAAGGTGATTAATTTGATAGAGATAATATATTCCGCGTGCAATTAAGAAAAAGAAAATAAGAAGGTGATAGAACTGTGTACTAATGTCTGTATACTCTGGGTCCAGATTCAAAATGGGAATCATGCTATTCAGAGTGAGGTAAATTGAAGTGCTTTTTTTAAGTATCCTCCTTTTTGCTGTTTTTTTTTTACCTGAACGTGGCTATACTGTAGCCAAAAATAATTGAATATAAATATTAATAAATTCATGACAAAGTTTTAGATAAATAATACTTTTCAATGTTATAACACAGTAAGATCTTTAAAACAAGGCATCTGATTCTACAGCTTTTAATGAAGCCGCATTTGAAACTATTAGTTTATTAGGCTCGTGATTATTTTCAATATTAATTGGTTTAAATCGCTCGCCAAACCTGAAATGAGACTAAGCTAATTTTGTAGAATGCTGTCCCTTCGAAGTAAACATATTTTATTTACTTACTCAAAATCTCTGTTTCAAATGTATTATTCTAAGTCTACAACTAATGTCAGTTGATAAGATTTTGCACGTGGCTAATTGCAATGTATATTTATGAAGATTGGGACCGTCTAAATTCAATGCTTTTATACCTTTCTTGCATGACCAAACAATTGTATTGTGGTTTAATGATTTTTATGAGGCTAGAGGTATTGCTTCTTTATGTTGTAATCAATAATGTCAATTGCATAGATTAAAATGAAATAGCTTTAAATTGCACATGTGCTTCAATGGTTTTTTGGTTTGTTTTTTTTAATTTTCCATTTATGCACCCAGTAGGTGCTGCGAGTGAGGGAGTCTAATATAATTAAAATGACAACGTATTTTGGAGTCATAAAGTCTGATAAAATCAGCAAAAATAATACTTACAGCGCACTAAACATACACATCTTTTTAAAATAATTATGTTTACAAATATTTACATTGCGAGGTAAAGAACATAACTTTGTCATACGATGAAGGTTGAAATTCTTCAACGCGCAAAAAGATCGAGTAAATCTGCTGTGAATTTTTCAGAGTGTGATGTTGGTTACTATGGTGATGGTTGTATGGAGAGTTGCAGTCAACACTGTGCTGGAAACAACAACTCCTGCAACCATGTGAATGGTACTTGTGACTTGGGCTGTGATCCTGGCTATCAGGGTGATTTGTGTACCCAAGGTAAGTACCATGAGCATTACTTTAAATATTGGACGTATTAAATGTAGTAATGGGGGTTAGAATCTTTTAAAATACTTTCTATAGTCCGCAGTACGCATTTTTTCTTTAGAGAATATTGAGCAAATATTTTAATCTATATAATTTTATTGTTATTTTACAATTTAAATACGAGTCTATTAATATGAACGGCGATATAGATAGAGAGACAGTGCCAGCTTGAAAATGAGTTAGTTTTTAAACACAATTACAGATAGGGTTCTCAAGATAACGAAGATTCCATATTTTGCAGGTTTAAATCAAATTTAAATGAAATACAGCATGAAAGATATGTGATTAAAAATAGTTAACGGTTTGAAGGTTTTCAAGTTAGATACGGCATAGGATAACCGAAAGTGACTTAAATTGAGTCATTTAATGCACATCTAATATTGTAGCCCCAGATATTTTGAGGAGAGAATAAGTTTTTAACCTTTTTATGTTTGTCCAAGAATGCAGCATCAGCTTCTATGGGGAAAGTTGTAATGTGCCATGCAGTGAACACTGTGCTGGAGACAGCACACCCTGCCACCATATCAATGGTACCTGTGAACTTGGGTGTAATCCAGGTTACAAGGGTGCTTTATGTATACAAGGTGAGCCTTAACAATAAAAAGAAGAAAAAGACTTTTAAATGATATTAAATTGTAAGCAAACCCTGACTGATGTGAATACAATGAATCAATTTTTTGTTAATGAGTTTTTAACTAACTAAAATGCGTGGTGATTACTGTTATTTTATTGTTACTGGTCCCGTAACCCGTCAGGGTCGTAGGGGGCGCTGCATGATGGAAGAACGATGGGCCAGCTGGCTCCACCTGGTGCGGTTGTGTACGATTGCTTGAGTGACAGCGAAGCTTTTCCCAGTCCATTCAAGGATGCTGTCGGCCCAACTCTTCTTCTGCCTGCCCCGTCTTCTCTTCCCCTGGACTGTTCCTTTCAAGATGGTCGTTCTAAGTCCTTCTGAGCGTGTTACGTGCTCATACCATCTGAGTTTCCTGTTTTTAATCGTGGTCAGAAGATCTTCATAGTGACGCACTTGTTTAGTGACCCTTCTGGGGACTTTATTGTATGAGATGTCAAGAATTCTTCTGAGGCATCTCATTTCTACTGCTTGGATCCTCCTTTGTTGAGTTACACTTATGCGGGCTTCATTTTTGGTGTCATGGTCCTTGTATGTGATGCCAAGGAGTCTGCTGAGGAATCTCATTTCTACTGCTTGGATCCTCCTTTGTTAAGTGACCCTTCTGCGGACTTTATTGTTGAAGATATGGTTCTTGTATGAGATGTCAAGAAGTCTTCTGAGGCATGTCATTTCTACTGCTTGGATCCTCCTTTGTTTAGTGACCCTTCTGCGGACTTTATTGTTGGTGACGTGGTCCCTGTATGAGATGTCAAGAAGTCTTCTGAGGCATGTCATTTCTACTGCTTGGATCCTCCTTTGTTTAGTGACCCTTCTGCGGGGTTTATTGTTGGTGACGTGGTCCCTGTATGAGATGCCAAGGAGTCTTCTGATGCATCTCATTTTTACAGCTTGGATCCTCTTTTGTAGATCTGTATTCAGTGTCCATGCCTCGCATGCATACAGCATAATTGAGATGACTAACGCGCGTTCAAGCTTCAGCTTGATTCCAAGAGGAATGTTTCTGTCTTTCTATATGGTCTTCAGTCTTGGTGATTACAAAAGTAAATAAACTTGCACGTCTAATACCCAGTTGAGCAACGTTTAAGCTCTTGTGTAGAGAAGGCAAAGGTATTGTTAGAGAAAATGTGCACAGATTGCACGTTTAAACCATCAAACTCGTTGATCCCAAACTAGGCGCAGATGAAACAAATAAGAACTAGAGCGGAGATCTATATTTCTAGTCTTTGGTTATATTTTTACATGATAGATAAACTTGAGTATACTACCTCAACTTTTAGTCTAAAATATTAGTTATCGATTACGTTATGCATACAGAGAAGAAGATTATCGTATTCATTTTATTATTACTATAATGAAAAAAATAATCTTATGTGAAACATACGTAGTCGCTTAGGTTATTATTTTGAATAATTGAACGAAGATTATTTACGATGACCATTTCATCGCCAATCTTTTGTTTTGAAGCGGGCAGAATTCCAGAAAAAAAAAGTGAAATTCTTTCTTAAACTGTATAGTAAATGTAATTGATGACTTCAGTTTTTAAAATCTCTTTTGCCTGTTTCACAAATGAAAACCCGATTCCAAAAACGGTAGTTCTTAATGCTCTTATCAATGTTGCCCACCAATAGCAGACAGACGTATCTGACAAAAAATGTTTTCTAATTATTTTTTTATAAACTGACTATTTAAAGTATTATCCAACTTTAGTAAACGGTACAGCGACGTATCTTCATCGGTACTTTACTTGTCAAGTCGTCGTATCTGATGTTTTTAATGCTGACCATCGAATGTTTTTTTCTTTGCATTTTTCCCGAAAACACAAAATCTGTAGATGCGTCTTTTTGCCTTTGAGACTGGTGAATAGTGTTATGATTGATTATCATAAGTTTTAAATTATAAATTTGCGCTTTTATAAAAGATAATCCCTCAAAAATGCATTAGTCATTTTGCCATCTGTAATTCAAATCAATAAACCCATCCATGTTAGGGTACGCCTAAGCTGCATATAGCTAGATGCACTAACGGGCTCGTTTTAGGTTATCGCTCTAAGACATAGTTTTTATTCTACCAAGGAAAGTAAACCAAATTATCGAGCAAAATCACAAAATAAGTCTTCTTGTTATGTCAGTTTGGCTAACAGAAGACTACATTATTAGTCGGGTAAAGTTAATTTAAAAAAAAGTTTAAACTCTCATCTTGTATAATTGATAATATCTAAAAAGAAATTGGCAAAAATTATTTTGCTATTTATAACCCAAACCAATGTATCCATATATTTTAGGGTGCATCAAAGGTGCATATAGTTAGATTTTTTTTCGTGAAATCACAACATTGTCTCTCAAACGCCTAATGTAATGTGATTTGCAAAAAGATAAGCGTGGGTTTTAAAATAATATGTATAATTTTTTTTTCAGAGTGTGATGTTGGTTACTATGGTGATGGTTGCACGAAGAGTTGCAGTCAACACTGTACTGGTAAGAACAACTCCTGCAACCATGTGAATGGTACTTGTGACCAGGGATGTGATCCTGGTTACCAGGGTGATTTATGCACAATGGGTAAGTAAGAACAGTGTTTACTTAAAAGTCCTACGCATAAGCAAGAGATAAACAATTTTATCAGCGGTAAGAATTTTGTTTAAAAATAATTGTCAATTCTTCCAGTCTGCAAACAATTTTTTTTTAAAAGTTTAAATGAAATTTAAATACAAAATGTGCGATATGTTTCAAAATTTCATTAGAAATGTAATTAACTTCCTTCCTGAAGAAAACATCGCGGTTGGTTTCAAAAGGAATATGATTCTTTCAAATTTGTCGTTTTGCATAAATGTGATGGTTGCAGTACAGAAAACAGTTTCCTTTTGTAAGAGAAACGGTATACCAAAGATCCTAAGACAATTTAACGATGTAAAAATGTAGGACTGGATTTATAAACTACGATCACAGAGATTTTTCTTTTTTTTCACGTAACCCTCAGATTGTACCAGCGGCTACTATGGAGAAAAATGTAAAATGCCATGCAGTGAACATTGTGCTGGGAACAGCCCAACGTGCCACAATGTCAACGGTTCTTGTGATCTGGGATGTGATCCGGGCTACCAAGGTGCCTTATGTATTCAAGGTGAGCCTGAAGGAGAATCATGTAATAAACTTCGACTGACTGCCAGTGACTGTCTGCGTTATTTCTGTTTATAGAAAATATTAGTGCGAAATATCGTACTGTTGAAAAAATCGAATATTGCCTTTTGAATAGATGGTTTTGTTTTCTATCGTGTCAGAATGTGGTATTGGCTATTACGGGGAGGACTGTACAGAAGAGTGCAGCGTACACTGTACTGGAGTGAACAACACCTGTCATCATGTCACTGGTACATGTGACCTGGGATGTAATCCAGGCTACCAGGGTCATTTGTGTAATCAGGGTAAGCCCGACCAAAAAAAAACGTATTTTTTCCTTATAAGTCCTCGAGATATCCTTAATCAAACAGCAGGAAATTATTGATTCGAATTGTTTCTTTTATGCATAAAAAAATGATTATGTCACTATGGTTGAACTTAAAAGGTACCTCAAAAGAATATATGATTTTTGTTTATTATCTTTTAAGAAGCGCTTTTTTTAATCAACTACATATTCTCTCGTGGGAAAGCAACTGTTCATTTATTAAACACCAAAATCAGATGACATATGACGCCTTTTAACTTTTGAAAATGGAGGCTTTTCATAAATGTGAAGAATCAAATAATGCCATTTTCTCTTCTAGAGTGTGACACTGGGTACTACGGGGATCGCTGTTTGGAGAGTTGCAGTCAACACTGTACGGGGCAGAACAATTCCTGCAACCATGTGAATGGTAGCTGTGACCTGGGCTGTGATCCTGGTTACCAGGGTGATTTATGTACACTTGGTAAGTGCGATAACTCCAAAGGATCGTGTTAACCGGCACATTCTAGCAAAACAATAGTTTTTATTGCAGGTAAACATTTTACTTTTTTAAACTCGAGGAATCTTTATTTTAATAGAAAAAGTAATCGTGAAAAGAAAAATCTTATCACCTAAAAAATAGTTATTATTCATGACTAGTTTCTAAATCAAAGCAAATTTAGTTTAAAAACTAGCAATTTTGTCTTTTTTATTGAAAATACGTTACAGTACATTTATGTTGATATGTGGGTTTCATGTTGTTGTTTTTTGTTGGTTTTTTTCGGTCAGATTCTAAAGAGATGAAATTAATAAATTTTCGTACACAAAGATAAAGCTTCATTGATTTAATGTTACTTATTTATTTTGTAAGTAAATTCAATATTAATTCACTAAACCAATGCCAGTGTCCTAAATGTAGATTACGTTTTTATCTTCTTTTTTTTTTAACTTCAGATTGTAACAACGGCTACTATGGTGAAAGTTGTATGGTTCAATGCAGTAAACACTGTGCCGGAAACAACAATTCCTGCCACCACATCATCGGTACTTGTGATCTCGGCTGTGATACTGGGTACCAAGGGGCTTTATGTATACAAGGTGAGCATGACGAAAGTCATAAACAGTAAAATATTTTAATTTTAGAAAATTATCATTATCGGGTTGTTTTGGTATTTTTTTTTTCATAAAAAGGAAGATGTTGACAGCAAAGTTTTCGTCTGACTGCAGAGCAGGAAAAAAGATTTTTTTTTTTAATTATTATATGAATTTTTATAAACGTTGGGTTGTAATCGTTAACTCCCTGACCAAAGACAATAGAACTCATCAAAATGTACTGCCACAATCACTATTGGTACCATAATATGGAGCCTGCGAGCACTTTTCCATAATAGATAACGTGCATTGAGAAATATCTGGAGGCAAATAGGCTCATATGTATGTCAAAACTGACTTAAAGGTTGAAAAGTTCAAACGAAAAAAAAAAGGTCTCATATATAAAGGATTTGCAAAAGAGGGGGAAGGGGGCTTACCTTTCAAAAATCTACTTCATAGATTGATTTTTATAATGTAAAATATCTGTTGAAAATAAGATTTAATGCGTCACTCTGTCATTACAATTCAAATTTTACATTTTTTTATGTTGCGTTACAGCCTCTTAAAGTAATGCATCTAGGAGTAGTTTGTAGTAGTAGGAAAAAATGTATTTCCTGATCAGATTTTAGGAAACAAAAAAACGCTTTGTGTTTTACAGAGTGTGACATCGGCTTTTATGGAGACGAATGTAAGAATCTTTGCAGTGAGCATTGCTATGGGAAGGACAATTCTTGCCACCATGAGAATGGAACCTGTGATCTTGGATGCGATGAAGGGTATCAAACCGCCCTATGCTCACAACGTAAGTCGTACATCCATATACTCATTTTAAGATTTTAGACATAAAGTTTGCATCAAATGATCGATCAATTATAAATAGATGAAAATAAAAATATCCTTTCAATAGGTTTTAATTAATTTTTAATATAAAAAAAAACTTCACAAGTTATGATTTGATCGATAATAAATAATAGGTTTTATTCACATTTTCAAGAATGCACAACTGGCTACTACGGTGAAGGGTGTAGAATGACTTGCAGTGACCAGTGTGCTGGACAGGACAAGTCCTGCCACCATGTCTACGGTACTTGTGACCTCGGCTGTCTCCCAGGTTACCAGGGTGTAACGTGTCTTTTCGGTGAGCCTGAATTACAAAATGGTCGCGCCATTTGTGTGTGTGTGTGTGTGTTATTTTTTAAGCGGATTGATAGAAAGTAATATCTCCAGAGCTTCTTTTTATAACAGATTATGCGTTAAACATAACATTAAATTTGCGCGAAAATTATTGTTTGAAAGAAAAATTGAAGTAAAGTGAAGCAAAAATCGAAATTAAATAGACTATCACTGGGCTGTTATTTATACCTTCAGCTCTAATTAAAACTTACATGTAAAAATAACTCAAAGTAATGTGCATCTCAGATTAAAAAATATGACATTTTTATACTGGACGTCGGGAACATCAAGTATTCAAAGATTTTTAACATATCTTTACTATTTGAAGTTCGTATTGAAATGTGCTTTGAATGCAGTGGTAAATATTTACAATGAACCTGATCTATTGAATAAGTAATTTTATTACTGAAAGGCAAATGAAATATCTTTCTTAATTATTATCTAGAATTGTGTGTTTTGAGATATTACTGCTATAGAATGCAATAATATTAAACAGGGCGTAACAAAAACTTACTGTGTGGTAGACTGAACTGTGTTTCTAGAAAAATGCTTTATGTAAATCATAGGTAAAGCCTATTTTGTTTGTTTTACATTGCTGAGCAATGATTTATTTTGCAACAAATTAATTCCTAAGTAAAATTCATGGTACCCTTTGTTTTCTCAGACCAGTAATCTTGGAGTGAGATATTAAATTCTAAAGAAGGATGTAATAATGAAAGTGGCCATCATTGTTTTTTGATCATTTGTAACTTTGCGAAAATCAAAACTGTGCATTTTCTTTAAAACCACACACAATTTGTCGGATTATAGCAATTCTATAAAATAGTTTTGCACTGATTACAAAAATAATATTGTTACGCAAACTTGTTGGATACATTACCTATCAATAGAAAAGAAGAAAACAATCACAAATCTAGAACCAGCTCGAGACTGACAAAGAGTGTGAAAGGTGTAAAACCTCAAGAAATGACAAATGGTATGATTGGGTATCGAACCCACCCCTCGCATGACACCTATCGCATTATGGCATAACAACACATACAACTGAAACAAACCCTCAACTTCCATCTCATTTAAAAAAAGAACTAAAAGTATCAATATATAATATGTAACTCATAGTGTGTAATTTTTGTTTCAGGATAGTTCATGAAAATGTTATACCGCAAGTTTCTTGAGTGAAGGTGACTCCAGGTTTATGAGAGATACAACAATATTGAAAATTCTGTGTATTACCAAACAATGATAAAAAATATCTCATGAAAGATTTTATAACAAAAACAAATGGATTTTCAATTTACCCTCTAATATCTGTGTATCTTCAAGAATGTGACCCCGGCTACTACGGACATGGTTGTACGGCAATGTGTAGTGAACACTGTTCTGGGAATGACAAAGCCTGCAACCATATTAATGGTACTTGTGACATGGGCTGTGATCCAGGCTACCAGGGTGATTTATGCATTCAAGGTGATTATGACAATAATACATCTCTAATGCCCATGAGACATTTTTTATATGAAAAGTTGGCGTGGATATGAATCTATAACGATTATTTTCAGAGCATTACACATTTTTTAGGAATGAGAAAAGACGGGTTTTTTTTTTATTCTAGACTAGCCTCTAATGATCGGGACAGTACAAAAGTTAAATTAGACTGATCGCCACGTCGTTAATCATTTCATGTAGAATTAGCAAGGTTGTTTTCGAAATAATTTACAAAGTAGAACCTATAGACGTAAACTGTTAGAGTAAAGTTAAGTTTCTTTTTTTCTTCTAAAACTCAGTTCTGGAAAAGATCGAGTTCAAGGTGGAAAGTAAACGTGTAAAGAAGACCTATACTTCAGTCGTATGAGTTATTCGCTAAAAGCTGTCATTTCCCTAAATTTGCAACATTTCTTTCTGCAAGTAATTAATAGCATGTGGGCAAATTGCTTACTTTAATAAGCTTTTTTGCAGTAATTTGCCCGCTTTTTGTAAACAGGTTATTTACTTGTAAAAACCGAAATACAACTTACTTGATAGTCTACAATCTTCACATTTATCAAAACCTTACTTCTCTTTTAAAATATGTTGTATTACCACTAAGGTTTTATAAGCGATACAACAAAATTTGAACCTTATTTAAAATATAGTTGGGCTAAACCAATCATTTTAAAACTTTGTAATATTAACATGGAGACGGTTAAATTCACCATGAATGTTTATTATTTTTGAAAGATTTGAACAATCTTAATGCAAAAATCCTAGATTCTTTTTTGTATAAACAATAATAATTTCAAGCAATATGCAATAAATATGAGCCAATCTTATGTCAGAATGTGATGCTGGCTACTATGGCGATGCGTGCAACAAAAGCTGCAGTCAGCACTGCTATGGACAGAGCAGCCCATGTGGACATATCAATGGTACTTGCAGTTTTGGCTGTGACGCCGGCTATGAGGGTGATTTGTGTGAAAAAGGTAAGATATCAATGAACCTCATGTCATTTGTATGTATCCATACTATTTTTTTTATTTTACTTTGTCCAATCTTTAAGAAATCAATCGCATTTTAGACTGAAACTTAATCTTCTTAGCAATATTTTATTCCCTTAAGTCAAATCCAAATTGCGTATGTGGGATTTAATAATTATATTACTTGGTTTATTTTTTCCCCCATTTTCAAGAATGTGATCCTGGCTACTATGGAGAAGATTGCATAATGACGTGTAGTGAATTTTGTGCTGGAAGCAACACATCATGCCACCATGTTAACGGCACCTGTGATCTGGGCTGTCATCCAGGATATCAGGGTGCCTTGTGTCTACATGGTGAGCCTGACTTGAACGTTGGTTAAAACAAGAACGAGAGCAAACTTTGTTCCTAAATTTATACCAACGCTTGTTTCAACTTTTTCCTACATATTTTAACAGATGTTGGCAGCTTTCTGAGACAAAATCTGCCATTCATCAAGAAATATAATCTCCAAGAAAGGACCTTGTATGAACTAAACTTCCAAAAAATTAAACAAATAAAAATCACTGCGGACGTCCAAACGAAAATTTATCATTCAGTAAAAAGCATTTCAGGCGTTTTATCACGATAGGAAAATAGAATGATTCAGTCCAGGCCTCTGAAATACTTCATAGAGACCGTATAAGTAATGGCGCGATAGTAAAAAAAACGAAATTTTAATGTCCGTTTGAAGAAAAAATACGTATGCATTTTAAATTTCAAAGTGAAAAAACTAGCTATGAAAAAACAATTTTCGGAATAAAATTTTGTGTTTGAAAAGTTATACTTATATGAGAAAACATATAGTTTTTCAAGAAAGAAATGTTTTCGCAACATATATATATATATATATATATATATATACACACACACACACCAACCAATTTGTAATTCAAGAGGAATGTAAAATATGAAAAAGCTCATTAAATTCATCAACTTATATATTTATGAACCAGTCAGCTTTTCTTTACACCACTTGCTATTTTGTATGAGTTAAAAGCTTTTACTTTAGCTGAAGTAAGCAAACAGAATAGCCATAAAATCATTTTTTTTTTTTTTTTTTTTTTTGGGGCAGTGTGTGATGCTGGTTATTACGGCACCAGATGCTCCAAACAATGCAGTGAACATTGCGCTGGAAATGAAAACTCCTGTAACAATACAGATGGGACTTGCAGCCTAGGCTGTGATCCAGGTTATCACACAGCTTTGTGTAATGAAGGTAAGTGGATCCTTGAGTACTGACTGTCTTTGTGTGATAACTCATTTGAGGCTTTTACTGTCTTTCTGTGATAACTCATTTGAGGCTTTTACTGTCTTTCTGTGATAACTCATTTGAGGCTTTTACTGTCTTTCTGTGATAACTCATTTGAGGCTTTTACTGTCTTTCTGTGATAACTCATTTGAGGCTTTTACTGTCTTTCTGTGATAACTCATTTCAGGCTTTTACTGTCTTTCTGTGATAACTTATTTGAGCCTTTTACTGTCTTTCTGTGATAACTCATTTGAGCCTTTTACTGTCTTTCTGTGATAATTCATTTAAAGCTTTTACTGTCTTTCTGGTTTACGGCAAATTTAAAGATTTCCGTAATGAATTAGTAAAGACGGTGTACACTGAGCCATGGATACCTTTTGTGGAATATATTTTTCAATATTGCATTATTTGTATTTTGCAGAATGCTATCTTGGTTTTTACGGTGAAGGTTGTGTGAATAATTGCAGTGAGCACTGTTTAGGCGCAGACAACTCCTGCCACCATGTTACCGGTACTTGTGACCTGGGCTGTGATCCAGGCTACCTTGGTGAATTATGTACGATGGGTATGTCATGAAATGGTAGTAAAATATATAAGAAAAAGTAAAAAATATTTGAAAAAAAAATCATGTTGGCAATAATTTTCAAATGAAAAGCAGCATGATTGTCTCAATTTCTTTATTCATTTTTTTTTTTTTTTTTTTTTTTTGGGGGGGGGGGGGGGGGGGCGGGGGATTAGCAAAAAAGGTAAATCAAATAAAGAAATAAAGAGAAAGAGGGAGATAGGCTGTGTGAAAAAGAAGGGAGAAAGAGATATGAAACATAGGACACGTTAAAGCGAGGATATAAAAGAGAGAAAACCACAGAACTAAAGCAGTAGGAGGAGGATTAAAAGTTGGCATGAACTTGAACAAATATACATGTATTGTTTAGATAAAAAGCAAAAATAGAATATCAAGTTCATCCCATATGTTGTTCTTTTTTAATCTTGTTCTTCTGTGTGTACTTTTCCTCAGTCGCCCCACGGGAAGGAAAAGTTGAAGACCTGACTCATTATGTCCGGAAATACTTCCTTTATGTTGTTGCTATTGCTGCTGCCTTTATCACTGTTGTTGTGGTTGCTGTAAGCGTCCGTGTGTGCAGGTTCGTTCCTTTTCTAATACACTGACTTCTTACAGTCTTAAAAGAAAAATTCCAGCGCCAGTTATTAAATTCCAGACATATAGAAAATTTATTAACGCTATTGCTTGACATTGTTACACAGGCTAATGGTGAAATCCGACTTGATTATTGGTCAAAATAGTGCAAATCTTTCTTGCAGGCTATGGTCGTTTTGTCACAAAAGTGTTATCTTATTTCAGACGACGAAAATCCGCTCAACGACAGAATCACCAGAACTATAAAATCAATGAACCAATATCTATAGATGACTGGAATGGAAGCCAACTTGAATGGGACCAGATGCAGACTGCTGAGCTGTGATTCTTTTCATTATTTCTTAAGAATTTTTATGGCAGTGTAAAGCAGTCCAAAAAAATAACATTCTCAGATTGTTTTTAACAACAGAAACAGTTAATCACGTGTAGGTGAAAGTTTTCTAAAACAAGAAAGATACTGTCTCTATATCAAAGTGTTGAAAGATTATATATATATATATGTGTGTGTGTGTGTGTGTGTGTATGCATAATGTGAAAGATACTATTTTTCAATTGAAAAGATGGGGACGTCGATTGATAATGGTGGTCGTTAAACGTAAATCATCTATGCATTACATTTAAAATATCTGCCTGTCGCTTTCAGTTTTGTGTGAGAGAATAAGCTTCTTTGCTGTTATAAGACCAGTGACATAAGAGTTTAATGTAGTTGTAAAGTAAAATTTAGCTTTGAAGAATAAAAAGCTAAAACATAATGATTGTTAATGCACTAATTTTGTTAAGTTAGGGTTTTTTTTTTAAATGTTCAAACTGTACCTTTATAACATTGTAAAACAATTTTTTTTCGGGGAGACAAATGACGACAACACTGTGCACCAAAAAATAAAATTAAAAAATGGTAAATATAGCGAAACAAGGAAAATTGTTTAGGGAATAGATTTTAAGTATATTTGCATATTTATAACGGACGACTTATGTATACTTTCTGCATTAGGTTAAAGAGTGAAAAAACTTTTTTTTTTTTGTTAACAAAGCTGAATTTGATAATTTCATTTTAAGTTAATGCATTTAGCCTTTATCCATTGTTGAATATTCATGAAACCATCTGGAGCCAATAAAGTGGTCCTCAATCATATTTTAAAGCTAACCACGTAAGGGGTAATAAAAAGCTACACGAAGTAAACTACTTTTTCATACAGAAAATTGCATCTATTAATGAAACGAAATAAAATCTCCAAATAAAATTGTTTCTTCTCAAATGTCACATTGACTCATGTATGCTGAAAACAATATATCTGATTAACTTCACTTTTGCTCCTTATATGACTGCTATCGTTTGCCGTTGTTTATTATGGTTTCAAAACTTTCATGGTGCATTGTACCAAACAAAAGCTCTAATAGCTAAAATCATGAAGCAAGGCAAAACGGGAGAGAGACAGAGAGAGGCACAGAGAGTGCTTCCATTTCTATTATTTTAATTAATGTGCAGTCATTGTAAGTATCATTGGTTTTATAAGTAATTGCATTTTTCCGTAAAAGTGTCTACGCATGATTTCATAATTGCCTATAACAAAGTCTTCGATTTATACTATATTGTCTGATGTATTGAAAACGTAATTTCACAGTATTATGAAAAAAGAAATTAAAGAAAATTCCCCTTGTGAGATAGAGTGAACGCATAGCTTTCATTTAGATAATATCTATAATAAGATTATAGTCTATTTCATTCTTCAAAATTTTAATGTTGTTTTTTTTCACCTTTCTCTATAGTCAAACTTAGTCAATCATTATCATTGTGCCCTCCTACAGCTTATTTTAATCAAGAAAAATTTGTTTATAATTTTTCTTTCTCCAACTGTTTATATAATTATGTATATTGCTGGTCAACGAATGTACCGTCTGATAATGAAATCTCCTATTTTATGTGGTTATTTTTACATTATTTGGTTCGGCACTGATATTTTTTCGTCCAGGTCTCTTCGATTTAAGGGCAAATGTTCCAAAAATTGAGGCTGTTTTGGTTAAATCAATCAACTATTTGAAACGACTAGTTACTCCGAAATCTTTACACGTATTTATTTTAGACGTGGAGTAAAAGCGTCGTCCAAAGGGTCTGCAATGATTTGCTCGTCGAGAAAAAACTTGCGGAAAGTCTACAGGAGCAAATGTTGTAAGCCATGATGGAACTTTGGGGCGAGTAAAAAAAAGACTGAAGAAATAAGAGGATTCAATCCGAAGGAGAAAATTTGTTTCAAAATAATTATGTGTTTAAAAAATAGCACAGACGGTTATTTCAGGTTTACGAACTCTACTTGACTATGTGGAGTCTTGAAGTATTCTCTGCAAATCTTTTAAGGTATTACGTGCTAACTTCTCGGGAACAAAAAAGAGTCCAGGGTCAAGAAAAGTCGAAGCAGAAGAAAAAACGAAAAAAAAAAAACTGTGGGGGGAAAAAAGACCTAAAGCGATATTACACGTTTAAAAAGTTCTTACCACCTTCCGAATTAAGTGTATTATGTTAAAGGTAGTTTTAGCCTTTCTTTTTAAAGAAACCTTTATTTTAAGAAAATGGCGCCATAGACATACAATACATGTAGAGAATTCGAAAACAAAACCTTTAAGGAACGAAACACAACGACATGGTAATTCCTTTTTTATCATAGCTATTCTTTGTATAACACAAAGAATATGTCCGCTATTTTAATTTTTTTTTTATTTAAAGTTTCGCTTCGTTGCTCGGATACAAATTTATGTGTCTTTTTTTTCTTGTTCTTGAGTTAGGTTTTGTTTTGTAATTCGTTGAGCTTCAATTTATTTCATTTTTTGCTTTTTTTTACTGCCCATCAATACTTCTACTACTACAACTACTAATACTTCACTTCTGCTACTACTACTACTACTAGTACTACTACTACAACTACTACTACTACTACTACTACTACTACTACTACTACTACTACTACTACTACTACTACTACTACTACTACTACTACTACTACTACTACTACTACTACTACTACTACTACTACTACTACTACTACTACTACCACTACTATTACCACTACTACTACTACTACTACTACTACTACTACTACTACTACTACTACTACTACTACTACTACTACTACTACTACTACAGATACTACTACAGATGCTACTACTGCTACTACTACTACTACTACTACTACTACTACTACTACTACTACTACTACTACTACTACTACTACTACTACTACTACTACTACTACTACTACTACTACTACTACTACTACTACTACTACTACTACTACTACTACTACTACTACTACTACTACTACTACTACTACTACTACTACTACTGCTACTGCTACTGCTACTACAACTACTATTGCTACTATTGGTACTACTACTACTACTACTACTACTACTACTACTACTACTACTACTACTACTACTACTACTACTACTACTACTACTACTGCTACTATTGCTACTATTGCTACTACTACTACTACTACTACTACTACTACTACTACTACTACTACTACTACTACTACTACTACTACTACTACTACTACTACTACTACAAAGCTTTATGACCAAAACTATTTTCACTGCCGCTATGTCAGTATCTACATTGACTCCCTTAAAATGAAATGCAAGATGGGTAAAAAAAAAACAACTTACAACCGGAATAGATGCGAAAAAGAAACAAAGAGAGAGAGAAAAAAAGTAGATGGGTATCCTGTGAGAAAAAAGAATAGAGTACCAGAGAGAAACAGGAAGACAAAGAAACCGAATGAACTTGAAAAAAAAAGAAGAGAGAGAGAGAGAGAGAGAGAGAGAGAGAGAGAGAGAGAGAGAGAGAGAGAGAGAGAGACAGACAGACAGACAGACAGACAGACAGACAGACAGACAGACAGACAGAGAGATAGACAGACAGACAAACAGCGAGGAGACAGAAAGAAGCAATGCGGATAAAGGAAGCGACAGCCACAGAAGAAGTTGACACCTCTTGTGAGTAATTTAATAAGGGAAAAAAAGTTGAAGCAAAAGAATATGCATGTAATTCTTATTTTTATGCGAAAAAACGTAGGAAAGAGAGAGAGAGAGAGAGAGAGAGAGAGAGAGAGAGAGAGAGAGAGAGAGAGAGAGAGAGATAAAGCTAGAGGCAGACATGGATTAAGAGAGCTAGAGACACAGAGAGAAAGTGAGAGCTAGAAACACACAGAGAGACAGAGCTAGAGACACACAGAGAGACAGAGCTAGAGACACACAGAGAGACAGAGCTAGAGACACACAGAGAGACAGAGCTAGAGACACACAGAGAAACAGAGCTAGAGACACACAGAGAGACAGAGCTAGAGACACAGAGAGAAAGAGAGAGCTAGAGACACACAGAGAGACAGAGCTAGAGACACAGAGAGAAAGAGAGAGCTAGAGACACAGAGAGAAAGAGAGAGCTAGAGACACACAGAGAGACAGAGCTAGAGACACAAAGAGAAAGAGAGAGCTAGAGACACACAGAGAGAAAGAGAGAGCTAGAGACACACAGAGAGACAGAGCTAGAGACATAGAGAGAGAGACAGAGCTAGAGACACACAGAGAGAAAGAGAGAGCTAGAGACACACAGAGAGACAGAGCTAGAGACACAGAGAGAAAGTGCTAGAGACACAGAGAGAGACAGAGCTAGAGACACAGAGAGAAAGTGCTGGAGACATGGTTTGTGATAAAAACACCTAGAGAGAAATTCTTCACATTCGTGCAGCTCGAACTGTGCTGGATCAATGATCAAAGATTGCAACAACTTGCATGATTCGTGTATCTGACGTTGTTTTAAAAAATATAAAAGAAGTAAAATTAATGTGATAACAGCAACGAATTTACACTCATATTAATTAAGGTATGTACTGTACCACAAGAAACAGCATTTCAAAAGTATATATCCCCTCACCCACCTCCAACCCCTGTGTTTGAAAGATAAATGGGTTGTATGTGGTGTGTGTGAGAGAGAGAGAGAGAGAGAGAGAGAGAGAGAGACAGAGAGAGAGAGAGGCAGACAGACAGACAGACAGACAGAACAAAGCGGGAGAGAGAGAGAGAGAGAGAGAGAGAGAGAGAGAGAGAGAGAGAGAGAGAGAGAGAGAGAGAGAGAGAGAGAGAGAGAGAGAGAGAGAGAGAGAGAGAACAAAACGGGAGATAGAGAGAGAGAGAGAACAAAACGGGATAGAGAGAGAGAGAGAGAACAAAACGGGAGAGAGAGAGAGAGAGAGAGAGAGAGAGAGAGAGAGAACAAAACGGGAGTGAGAGAGAGAGAGAGAGAGAGAGAGAGAGAGAGAGAGAGAGAGAGAAATTTTGCTACTAAAATAAATAAATCGAAATATAATTCTGCAAGATTACTACTAGCGCCTTTCTACTCTCTGCTCGAACTCCTATAAACATGTTGATGCGTATCGGCGTACAAATGTTGCATAGTAAAATCATAAGTTTATCCTATTAGATGATCCATAGACAACTAAAGAGTTTCTGTATACCGCATTCTACTTTTACAGTTATTAGTTACCGTATAGGATTTATATCAGTTTTGATAATTCCAGTTCACAGGCACTCACCAAAATAAAACAGCCACATGTAAATATTAAAAAAGAGACTTTTTTTTTTCTTTCACGTAAAGAATTTATTAGGCCTACTATGTTATGTCTAAAATAGACCCTATCAAAATTTAAAAAAACCAAAACCAAACAAAACAAAAACGTAAAATAGCCTACAGTCAACTTATGACAATGAAGTCGACAAATCGGTCAAACAAAGCATAGCACCCGTAAGATAAACAGCTGAAAGAATTAATATACATAATATTTCATTAATTTTAAGAACTTTACAAAATGTTATGAGACATTTGCAGGGAGAGATAAATAACATCCCAGATTTCGGTTGACAATAATATTGATTAGAGGTTCCGGCTGTCCGTCCCAATAAAGCCGAATATCTTCTTCTTCTTCTTCTTCTTCTTCTTCTTCTTCTTCTTCTTCTTCTTCTTCTTCTTCTTCTTCTTCTTCTTCCTATTTCTCTCTTTTTGTCTCCCTGTCAATGTCTTCCTGCTTCTCTAATCTTTCAGTACCAACGAACATTTATGGTTATTTTTTCCCTCTCATAATGATAAAACAATAAATGAGATTCAGTTTGTACACATGGACCATAATATGAAGGTTCCAATGTTTACTTCCTCTAGAGTAACTGGAATTTCCGTTACCCTGAATCAACGGACGCTAACATAACAATGGCGGTGTCTTCAAAACAAAAATAAATGATGCCTTCCATTTATGTGAGTATTGTTTTTTTTCAATCTGCATGCTCCTTTCAGTGCATAATACAATCATGATAAATCTTCTTATCCATAAGTAATTTCTGTATCAACGACACAAGTAACATCAAGTGTGCAGTAAGTTAATTCGAAACATGTCTGAACATGTTTATTCTTGAGACTTGTCAAAACTCAGCTCAGGTACCATCATCGATAGCCCAGTTTTAACTTGCCCGACACGTACTTTCGAAGTACTGCCGTTTGATCAGGACAAATCCGTTATGCTAAATAGAGAGTTAGATTGGAGAATGACTGAATCTAGGTCCAGAGTTTTAAGTGTAAGATCACCTCTTTTTTTAATAGATATCTCTCAATACCAATCTAGCCTAGATTCTAGTCGAGATTCATCTTTGAAACTAAATGGATCTAAATCTACGTGTATGTATACACATTTTGTTTGCATTTAGTTATTTTGAAGTGTTCAAAATAATTTTAGAGATCTATACATCAATATGTGGATTAGGTTTAAGTCTTAAAATAATCTAGACTAGATCTAGATCTGGTCCCAATCAGGTCTAAGATTTATAGATCTAGATCTAGATCTAGTCTAATTCCAATCAGGTGTCGCACTATAGTATAAAGGCCTAGATATATCTAGATCTAGATTAGAACTTCCAAACAAACTGATTATCAATGCGTTTGTTTTTGTTTTTTTTTAAAATTTAGAATTAACTTCTAAAATTGATTCATTGAATTTAAAAATTATTAGGTCTATATATTTCTAAACTAGAAAGTTATTAGATCTAGATCGATTTTAGGTATATATACTAGTTGTACCGGCTAGCTTATCCACATTCCATTCAATCTTTCCTTAAGATAGATAACTGAATTAAGAATCATGAAATTTGAATTGAGTGACCAACCTCCTCAATAATATTTTACTGTATCATTTCCCGGTAATTAGACAGTTATTGATGGTGAAGAGCCATACCTCATGTACTGAAACTTTCAGTGAAAGTTAGATCTAGATCTAAATTCTGGAATAAGGAATTGTCGCAGAATAGAAATAGCCTTAAAGAGTTGAACAAATCAATGTTAATCCTAACAAAATTTTCCCAGATTATGGCCGAATGTTCTTCCTTTTGAAAAAGAATCAGATTGTGAGATCTTTAGTCGAAATTTATTATGAAAAGTGAATATGGAAGTGCTTGGCTCGACTTAGGTTACTTTCATCATGGACACCTTGTTACAGCATCCTGTACGACTTTGTTTCAGTGGATACATGTTTTCAGTACATCACAGTGGTCCTAAAATAAATAAAAGGATAGAAGCTATAAAAATGGAATCATACAAAACGAGAATTTACAAAATGCAACTTTCAAACTTGGCAGTCTCAGTCAGATAATTACTTTGTATACCAGTTACCACTCAGCCATCATAACAGTGATTGCGAGATAGTTATGTCAATTATAACCCATATTTTTACAGCCTATATATAGGTGTATATATATATATATATATATATATATATATATATATATATATATATATATATATATATATATATATATATATATATATATATGTATAATATGTATGTATTTTTTAACAGCCATTATTTATTTATTTATTTTTTGTCATGATGAAAACTGGTGAACATTTTGATTTGGTATGAGTTATTTCAAAAAACAAAATTCTAGGCCTAATTTTAGAAGTGCACTTCAAGAGAACATAATTATATAGGATTTGCCGAAGAGAGTTGCGCTGTAAGTTTCTACAAGTAGTCGCAATGTGTGTTTAGCAAAAAAAAAAAGTTCAAGAAATGCTACAACAGGTATGTTAAACATTTCTAAGACGTGAATGTATGAATGTATGAAATTCTAAAGGCTAAAATTTAAAACAATAGCAAAATCATATAAAACTGGTGTCGTTCTTTTACCTGTACGTATAAAAGCAGATGAAATTGTTAAAAAAAAAAATGAAAAAACTGACAGCCTTTTCTGGATTAATAAGTTGTTTTTTTTTTTTCCTTCACAATTCTCTCACAAGTTTTTTATCTTACATTTCTATTTCAGAAAAATGTCCAGCGCAGCAGTTAATTAAGGATGAGCACAAATGTCAGCCTGGGTGACACGCCAGGCGTGTCAGCCTACTTTGACGGACAGCCAATCCAAGACCAGCAGGAGGCCGAGCTCCGAAAGGAGGAGGAGAGGCAAGAAAAAGAGGTGAGGAGTGAAAAGGAGTAAGGGGATTTTAGGAGGCTCTACGTTTTGAGGAGGAGGAGGAGTAGGGGCATTTTAGGAGCCTATAGGTTTGGAGGAGGAGGATTAGGGAGATTTTAGGAGGAAAAAAAGGCAAAAAATTGGGGATTACAGGAAGACGAGACAAGACATAGATCATAGAAAAGATGGCAATTGATAGGCAATAAGAGCATGAAAGAGCATACAAAAGATGACAGCATAAACAATACCACTTTTTGGTACATAATAAACTATTAAAATAAGCTGAGTGCAATAAACAAAAAGTAAACTTTTCATTTCATTGTAACAAAATAGTCAACCATTTAAAATTAAATGTCACAGAAATGGAACGTTATTTCACAGATTTCTAATAATTAAACCAGAGTGAAACAGGGTCGTAATTTTTTTACTTACTTTCCCTGTTTTCTTTCGTGCCCTTCATATGTTCTTCTTTTTGCTTCTTCAGTCTACATTCTGAAGATAATGTTCATATCGTGTTTTCAAGTTTGTCCATGCAATGATACTTTTTCATTTTTTTTGAGAATGGACCATTGCAACTTAGATGGAAGTTGGAAAGATGGAAAAACAAAAAGGATCAGAGAAAAAGAATTCTTTCCAGACCACCTGCAGCGTTTTAGAAGAAGAGGATGAAAATTTTATTGAAAAAAATCTACAAGAAAAAAAAATGAGCAAGTGCTGCCGCTTGACTTTACGTTACCCTTTTTCTTTCTTTGATTTCCTCATTCTAGCTGAGACGTCTTCTGGAAACAGAACTAGAAGATTTCGAAGATGATGAAGACTTTTTGTCTGGCTCCAACTCGGAGGATGATGGCGGGAACCAAAGTCTGACGTCTGGACAGCATAGTATCAGGTTAGCTACTGCTGCATTTGATCGCTATCTGACATAGAAAACAAGAGAAAGAGAGTTTGCAATATTCTAGAAAACATCCTCATTTGTAGGAGATTTTTTTTTTTTGTAATTAAAGTCTTTGGTAGAGATCTGCAGATTCTGAGCCAATTTTTGGTGGTTAGTTTTTGATAATCATTGATTCAACTTCTTCAATAATAATAGGAAGAAGAAAAAAGAAAGCAATAAAATTGGATGTAAGTATATAGCCTCTTCAAGGGTGGAAAAAATAGGATATTGAGATAAAAATTAAAAAAAAAAAACTTACAGTCAAGCATGGAATTCCTCAGAATCATTAGGGAATTTTGTTAATTTTCAAGAAAGCCGAGTTTAAAGAATCAAGGGCAATAACCAAATTTGATGAACGTGTAATCGATTTAATTTCCATATTTCTTGTTGTCCTTGGAAAATTCAGATTTATATGAGCATGCATAAAACCAGAAGAAGGAAATTATATTGGACCTTCCTCTGTTTCCATTTGATTTGTTGTTTTTTTTTGTGAAAGCATTTAATACTTTCGAAACATCTTTCTTTTCCTTTCCTTGAACATACCTTTAGCAAGATTTGCTATTTCTCAACCTCATAGAACCCTATCATTTTACTCCCCTTCCACTCTGAATTTTAATTCATAACAGATGTTTTATCATCTTCACTGATTAGTGATAAAACCTTTGTAGGATTGTAAAACTAGAGCAGAGTTACCACATATTAAGAGTCTGAAGTCTTTATTGGAGAGAAGAAAGGATTGAATTTAAAAAGAAAGAATAAAAAGTAAAATTTGCAATAGCAGTAAAGATAACAAATTACAGGTATATAATATTTATTGCACTTTACTAGAGAATTTTCCCCATTGTAATGAAGGCAATAGTTTTGAGATTTTGTGAAGATATTTTGTCAAAATGATTATAACCTTTGCTCTTTGTCAATGTTTTTTTTTTTTCTGGCACCTTAAATCTCAGGAGCAGTACAAATTTTCAGTCACAGAGAGAAAACGAAGTTCACCCTGCTGTTCCAGGCAAGACTGGTGGTTTTCAAGTTCCCAACCATGGGAATCCTCAATCACCAGGAGAGGCTAGAAATACTGCAAGGGTCAAAGGTCAACCATTGTTTACCAATGCTGCCGTGACCTCTCTGAATTCTCCGCTGCTGACCAAGGCGAAATCTCCTGTGTCTGCTAGTCCCCTTGGAAACTATGTCACTGTAGCTGGTGACAGAACTCAACAAAGACATGCTTTGCATGGTCTGTCAAGACCTGTTAATCTTATTCAAGGCCCTCAAAAGCCTGTGAATGGGAGAAACAGGGAGGCGACAAACTCTCCCAACAGTGGGGTTGTTGCTGCGGATCACTCACCGGGTCCCATGCAAATTGAACCAGGATTTTTCCAAGTGGTCAGCACCCAACAAAAACAGGATTCATTACTGTCATCTTTTGAAAATGTTGGGGAGCCTCGAGGCTTTGTATCGCAGGGTGAGAGTTATTTGCAACATGATACTCAGATTATGGACCACTCAGGCTTCAATACGCCTTTTTATGGAGCCAAGAAAAATGCAGTACAAGTGGATGAGAACGTCGCCAACAGTGTAGACCACAACAGCAATAATATGCACCGCACTGATGATGATGATGAGTGGATGATGAAAATTCAGACTGCCACTGCACCATCTCAACCCCATCTTCATCACCATCATCACCCTCATGAACCTCAGCAGCAGCAGTTGCAGCCCCAGCAGAATCTCCACCACACATCAAACCTTCAGCAGCATAATCACCATTCGGCAGGCTACAAATATCATCATAGGGTGCCAATTGCCGTGGCACCTGGCTTTTATAACAAATCTCCTCAGCTGCCCAACTCGCAATCATCTACCCCATCAGCATTTTCGCCCAAGTACCTCTCCCACCAGCACTACCACCATCAACAACAGCAACAAAATCATCAGTACCGTCAGCTCCAAGAGCAGCCCCAACATCTCCAGCAAGACGCTTCAGACCCTCCTCCTCCGCTTCCCACTACACTCCCTCCCTCACTGCTTCCTCTATCCAAGTCTTCGTCTGAGATCCCCACTGCAGAGACTCAGTACAAGGTAATCAATAACAAGCATCCTGTGAACACTCCTGAGGAGGATTCCCAGTACAAAGTGACCTATAACAAGCAAAATTCTCTTTCAAACGGAGAAGAGGAATTTTACCTGTCCAATGACCACACAGATTTCTTTCGTGCAGGTGAGATTTTGTGAAACAAATCGTGATTCTAAGATCATACCAAGCCAAAAGGCGTTCATGAATAAGACAGTAATCAGTTATCAAGAGAATTTTTGCTTTTTCTTTTTGCTGTCAAGGTTTTCTGACTATCAGACAACCCTGTCATTATTTATTCATAGGCTTAGATCTGATTAGAGAGGTTTATGTTACCAATTTGAATCCTACAGCTAGCTATTGGCCAAGAGGATAGAATCTTATACTGCAGAACTATGCTTATAAATCCTTGGATTTTTAAGGTTTTTCGTTTTTGTTTTTTTTTGTTTTTTTTAATTTCTTTTTGTGTGGGGGACAGAAGTGAGTTCAGTTCTTGGTATAGACGCATCACCTACCATATTGTTACAATTGCATTTCTGTGGGGCTATAGATCTCTTTATCATTGCTTGGATTTGATTAGCTAGATGTTTGAAAATGTACTAGTATTTAAAAAGTGTTGATGAAACCAAATTTGAAAGTGCTTCCAAAGTAATTGTGTCTCCTAGTTTCAATTTTGGGAAAGTTCTCTTCATTTAAATTTGCTCCCAGTCTTTAGAGAAATTCAATTTGACACAAAACTGCTAGGCCTATATAATGTTAAAAAAAAGTTTGCTGGTTGTTTATTTTTTTTTTTTTTCATCATGTTCTGAAGAAATGAACCTGTAAAGTCTCATTGCTCTTGTGTTTACTCTGCTGGCCTTTTCTCCATGTATAAAATTTTCAGAAAATCAAGCAGATTTGAAACTGGTCAAATAGCAACTTACTATACATACTACTTAAATAGTACTGTTTCATACATCAGAAAAAATAGCATTGAGAAAACTACCACTGGAGTTACATGCTGCTGCAATTTGTTAGAGACTCTCGGTTTGAAACGCTGTATCAAATGATATAATTCTAAAATATGCCAGTATATAGATTCACTATAGATAATGGAGACCCAGTTCTTCTGCTGCTGTTGCTGCAAGAGAAAAAAAGCAATTTATAAATGATTTTTACTGTAAATATGTAACAAGTACTCTTTCTCCCCCTCACCACATCCACGTTTATTCTCAGAGGGACCAGAGGAGAAAATGAGATTTGAGCAGCTGGAGATCTTGTACCGAGCAAGAGGTAGAGAAGTAGAGGAGATGAAGAGGAAACTGGAGGAGAATGAGGCAGAGGCTGGAAGAGAGAAGAGGGCTCTCAAACATAGGGCAGCAGTAGCCGAGGGTATGTGATTATATGTTTCTTGTCTCACCTAAAAAGGGTTAATGAAGGGAAGTGTGTTGGTGAAGAGTAGCAAAAGCTATTGAATGCACTTTTCGGAAAGCCATCATTGTTTTCTTTATCACTGTTTCTATTTGGAGAGCGCATGGAATGGCCAGCTTGAAAGCAGGGCTTGATTGTTCCAGGTTTGAATTTTGCTTCTAGTGGAAGAGTTAAGGGCCTTACTGTTTTAACTTTGCTAAACTGCTTCTGATGTATATATATATATATATATATATATATATATATAGAGAGAGAGAGAGAGAGAGAGAGAGAGAGAGAGAGAGAGAGAGAGAAATATAAAAGAAAGCACTTTGACAGGGTACTCGACGTAACCAATGAATCTTTTGTCTTATATTTCTTTTTTTCCTCCTACTTTTCCTTTTCTATTCTTCTATTTCTCCTTCTTCCTCTTCTTCCTCTTCTTCACCTTTTTCTTGTATTGCTTCTTTAACTTTACATTCAAGAACAAAATTATGTTTACATGATATATTTGTACAATGAATGGGCTATTTCATGAATACACATAGTTTCTTTGGAAAGGAAACTACGAATAAATGAAGTCACTGATAAGACTTTAAATTTGCTTTTTATTAAGGAAAGAAAGCTGCGCTTTATTACAAATCATGTCTCGCCCTATTGAACATTCTGCTTCATTGAATCTTCCTCTTTATTTCTAGTTTTTTTCTCAGAAGCCACTCTGTATCCCTCATCTCTACTTTCTTGTATCTATGTTGATGACTTATCAAAGTTTCTATGATAAAGACAGCACTATATTGTTTTTTTTTTCATTTTCAGGAGAGGCAAATGGGGCAAATGAAAGCTTGAAGCAAAGCCAGCGTCTTTTACAGCAGACAAAGGCAGATAACTCAGAGGCTCTTGGAAAGATCGCTGCTCTTGAAAAAGAATTGTGTGCCTTTAAAGATACCAAGGAAGAAGTAAAGAAATTATTTTATGTATTTTTTTTTATTATCATCATTATCATTGTCTGCCTCAAAACAATGGGAATTTTTTCTCTACACACTTCTCTATCCCTGATTGCTTTTAATGCTTCTGTAGTTGATTCTTTGTGCAGTAAGCCACTTTACCCATCTGGTTAGCATCTTTTGCGGCTGCATTTCCTGATCATCAAACAAGGTGGCTTTGAAGTTAGAGTGTCAGCCTTGATATCTGTCGTCTTCACATGTTCGAGTCTCACAAAGCTGTTTAGCAAGTTTAAGTCAGCATCTTTTCAGTTCTGCCCTGTCGGATTGGGAGCTTAAGTATAACCTGGGAAGTGCAATCAGCTCTCAACTCCAAACAAGTTAGAAGGAAAAGGATAAACAATGAGAAAACAAAGAGAGGATTGGCAAGGGAAAATATATGAGCCGAAGAAATTCATGGTATTGAGGGATCCATGTTTGACTGTACATATGTATATCAATTTAACATTTTTATAATCTCCTTCACTTTTGCATTCCAGCTTGTGAAGAAGCTGAAGCAAGCAGAGTCGACCATTGAGACTCTGTCCCAACACGTCACGGAGCTGAGTGAGTCAGACAGTGTGAGCCGCGCACGGAGGGAACACGAGGCTGTCGTGTCGACCTTGACCCAGAGACATCAGAGGGAGCTATTGGTTATTAAGGAACAGCTGGATGTAGCAAGAGCTGAACTTTCGACCAAGGTATTATTAAGATTTTATATTACACATCCAGTGGTTCACAGCTGTCAAAATTCGGTTTTGTCACTGGCGGAAAATAGCTGCAGGTCTTTGCAAAGCAGATCGTGTTAGACAGAGCATATTCATATTTTTTTTTTTAATTCTGAGGTTGGGCTTGTATATGATTATTAAATATAGATAATTTTGGGTCTTAATATTGTCAAACGTGATCCCCTTTGAAATATGCTGAGAGTTTTTTGAGATAACCATATTGCAGACATTCTATATATTATAAGTAATCGTGCCATCTTAAAAAGGAAAAAAACAAGGCTGATTTCTATCATTGAAGGAACATATGTTTTCTTTGATCTCTTTAGTTCCCCCCCTAACAAATTCTTTAACTCAACCCTGCCAGACGCAAGAGCTAAGCCAAGCCCGCGAGCAGCTAGGGGAGGCCACTCTTGCTCTCGAGCAGGCGCAGGTGTCCCGCGGGGAGACAGTGAACCGTCTGTCTCGCAGCTTGGAGGAGAGCCAGCGCCGTTGTCAAGAGTTGCTGCAGCAGCTCGGGGCAGACAGCGCGGCTCGAGAATTGTCGACCCTTAGGGTCAAACTGGAGCAGAGCCAGGAGTCGACACGGATTAGTGAAGAGCTGTGCCGAAGCTACCAGGTCGGCATCTTTTTCTTTGAGGATCATTCTTTTGTCTTTTCCTTGTCTTTACAGATCTTTGAAATTACTGCCTTTGGTGTGACACGGCTAAGTCAGTCTTTAATTGAAAAGTATTTCTTAGTGTGGTTGTATTTAAGGGTTGTTTTTTTTTTCTTTTTTTAATCTCTTGATGCAAATTAATGATTTTCACAGATGCTTTACCAAAAGAAATTTTTTTTTTTTTAAGCAAGAAACTTCTTGGACAATAGTGCTCATTTGACTATTTTATTTAGGAAATACTTATATTAGTCTTGAAAGGTGAGAGATTGACTTTACAAATGTTTAATTCTTTTATTCCTACAATATGACTATTATGCCCTCTTATATTAACATCAGTTCTTATGTTCATTTTATCTCTTCTATTTTCATCTAAGAATCTCACTATGTAGATAATAATGTTCTTTTGAACCATGGTTAGGTGTAGCTCAATAGGATCCTATGCTATCATCAGCCAGGGATAGAACTTAGACCTCCTTATTGTCAGTTCAGCTGTCTACTTACTGAGCTAACAAGCACCTTGATTTTCTTTTTTTCAGCTCAGAGAATTAGTTAGGCAAATATTAGCCATATGGATTTTTATTGAACTAATTTTTTTTAGAAAAGTTTATTTGATATTTCTTTAAAAACATTTATTAATACTATGAACGATTGAGATTAAATGCAAGAATAAATTTACGCGATTCTTCATTCACTTTCATTCATCGTTTGAGTTGCTGCCCAGGCTATTCCTCTTTTATCTGTGTTTTCCAACCCTTAAGCACCCTGATTATTGTTGTTTTCATTTATAGTCAAAGATCTTTACTTATATTTTTTGATATTTGAAATGTTCCCTACACAGCTATGAAACATTTCTCTACCTTCTTCTTCTTCTTTTTTCTGATCACTAGCTCTGTTTCAAAAATTCATGTTAAGTAGATTTAATTTTCTTAATCTATATCTTATGCAAATAAGAATCAGCATTGTAAGACAGTTCCCAAAGTGTACAATAAAAAGCACTTAAGTTCTAGAAGAAAATTCCTTAACTATGTTCATTCTGTACTCTCAGTTCCATGTTTGTCTTGGTAGTTTTTATTGATGGTGGAGGTATGGTGGAAGAGCATCAGGCTGTCAAAGTTTCATTTGAAAGCATTGCTTAACCTTTTTCATGGCAATTCACTTTCCTTCCATTTTGCTCTGTCCTCTGTCCAGAATGAGCTAAAGGAAGCGAAAGAGCAACTAAGCATGCTAGAAGCAGCCACAACATTAGGCGCTATCACTACTCTTTCCTCCACCACCTCCGCTGGTGGAAGGGCCCCTCAGCAAGTCCACTCCGCTGATGACTCCATGACAGACCTAGGCATCCGCCGCACGCTGGACTTCAGCAGCACTCCTAAATCGGAGGAGAGGTATGAGTATGTCGTGTTTATGTGAGAGAGAGAGATAGACAGACAGACAGAGGGAGGGAGAAAGAGAGAGTCAGAGTTAGAATTATTGGAGACTCTCTGGGGATACGATAGAGGAGGCAAATGAATAGATGGAGATAAACATCGGGACGAAGGAAAAAAAAAACAGTACAGGTGTAGGAAGAAAAGTTGTGTTTTTGGACCAGAAAAAGTATATCAAAAACCATTTGTCTTTAACAACAAAAAAAAAGTTCTACCAAAAAATCTCTACCTGAAACTGATATATAATCGCTGTTGGTACTTTGTCATCTTACCCTAGGTGTGAGGGATCCAACCAGGCTCCTCCTATAGATGACGAGCTGGTGTCCTCCCTGCGTAGTGAGCTAGAGCGATGCCTCAAGAGCAACAGGGAAAAGAGGTCAGAGGTCATGGAGCTTAGGGCTCAGGTCAAGGCCTTGACATCGGACTTGGAGAAAACTAAAGGTCGACTTTCTGAATTTGAAAAGACTTGTGCGGATCAGAAGGTTTGTTTCTTTTCTATTTGTTTATCTCAAGCATGTGTTATCTGTGTATGTACAATATTGCCCGAAAGTCTTAGATGTGCTTCTTATTTCCTTGAGAGGGCAGAAAGCTTAGTGGGTACAGTGGCTAGAGCATTAGAAGGACAATGAAGAGGTATGGGTTCTATCATGGGCTGGTTCACTTGGAACGAATAAAAAATATCATCATGCTTTGTGAAACTATTGGCATTTAAGAGAGAAACTGAATCTTATATTCCGAGTGTCACACCATTACAAGATAATAGAAAATATTCTTTGTGTGAAGTAGTTAATTCCTCCCAATTTCTTTTTTTAATCATTTGTTAATTTTTCCTAAGGTTTTAATAATAGCCATAAAGTTATAGATTAAGTCATACAGCTACTCAGATATATGAAACTGAATATATTGAAGAAAAAAAAGAGGTAGACCTGTATGAAAAATAATGGCACAAAATAATTGATGAGCTGTGAAACATTTTTTATAGTTTGTAACACATCAAATGGTTTGTAATTGTACTAAAACAGGTCGCTGACCGCACACATCAAGCTATGACTTTTCCATTATCAACAAATAGCTTGAGAATTTTATTAGGACTCTAGTCTTGACATTCTCTGGGAAACTCAAGAAATGTATTATCTTAATTACTCACCTCCTACCTCTGCTGTGCACACATAAGTTATAAACTTACAAATCCTTTCCAACGATACCAAACATGATAGGGTTTAGTCTATGTAGGTCTAGATTATAGATGTCCGAAAAACTTCAAAATCTGCTTTAAACTGAGAAAATTTAACAACTTTTGTAAGAGGTAGCCTCACAAAAATCTTAATTATTCGTAAATTAAGCTGTTTTCAGCATACTTTCCGGTTAGAAATGTTTTAGAAATGGATAATCTTTCATTTGAAAAGAAAAAAAAATTTCTTTTCTGAAGTCGATTCCTATCTTCAAAGGCCTGTATCTCAAAACTAGGTAGTGCGACTTCAGCCTGATTCGCCCAGAACGCATTTCATTTATTGATTATTTTTTTCGTCCAAGCAGAAGCGTTTATTGGAACTAGGAGAACTGATGGGTGATGAGAATGGCATTGGTGCCGTTGAGGCTCGACTCAGGAGAGATCTGGACAAGATGCTCAGGGAGAAGGAAGCTCTTCTCGAAGATATTAAGGTCAGCGCAGGAAGTTTTAGGCTTGGCTTCTTTCAGAGTTTTCAAAGATATGTTGAGCATAATTTATCTGACAAGTCACAAATTTTACTGGTAACAGCGTGTTCACGCAAAGTGATATGCATCAAGCAACACTGTTCGACATAATGCTCTGTCTTCACAAGCAGCAAGTGTTGCCATATGAAGAAAGTAACGAATCATTCTGCTTATTATAGCACCTTCTTGTGACGTCTAAGCATTTTGTGGAATGGTGTTGCTAGCTGCATGTTGCTTTGTATAGTCATATTTTAAGGTGTTCCTAAATCATACTTGTGATCTTAGAAAAAAAATTGGAATTTGACAAGGAGAGATAAGGATATAGACCCCTGGAATATACATATGCTGTGTATTAAAAGTGTCTCTGTACAATACCTGCAAATCTAAAGTTAGAACACGACTGCCAGGGAACTTATATAAATCATATTCAACAGGAACATAATTTCAAGAAAGTTTTCATGAAAATTTATACTTGATCAGTAATGATGATGATGAGAGTAAATAGGGAATGCTATTTATTCTAAAAAATATTTTCCCATGGGAGCAATGGAGAAGGCAGTCAAACAACTTTTTTGCTATTAGTGGGCCTAGCATTGTGATTGTTTCTTCTATTTCTTTCTTATCAGTGTGAAGACTTCATGAATTTTCTGCATAGAGGTTCATAAACAATCAGATTATAAAGTGAAGTTTTTGTTTGTTGTGAGAGGAATCTTCCTGCTCCGCTCTTCTGCATTGTAAAAAACAATGTACTTCCCTGATTTAACCAGGATTACCAGCAGCGCCTTGAAGAGATTGGAGCAAGCGAAGCACGGCTCACAGAGATCAATGCAGAGCTCAGCCAGCAGATGTCAGCCATGGTTGCAACGGGAGACCAGGATAAGGCGGATGCCCTCGCCAGATGTCAGCGAACGATGGAAGAGACAGGGCGTATTACTCTGGAGAACGTGCGGCGCGAATTGGAGGAGAGGCATACGGCAGAGATCGAAAGTGTTACCAGTAGAGGGGAGAGACAGCTGGCAGACCTGAAGTAAGTCTCAAGTCAGGGCTGTCCAAACCTTTTGTAAAGAGGACAAGATTTGGTGACATGAAAATGGATAGGAGCCGGCCATTTAGCCTGACATTCTTTGAACCAGTAGCGTTTAATTGTTATCGATTTTATGACAGAGGTTGTGGGCCAGTGTAAATTTGAACACAGTTGAGACTGCCCTGTAGGAAAGAAAGGAAACTTTTTTATTTATTTTAGAGGAGGAGTAGTGTTGATAGCTTTAAAAATTGGACCAAGTAGAAAGTCTCTTTTGGGCTTAAGATTTTTAGGAAGAAAGCTTTTTGTGAAGAAAAAAAAATAGCAATATTTGATTTTTTTTAATGTAGCTAATTAAATGTATGTAACAGAAAAAAAATTTATGGGATGAGGGTTTGATATCTAAACCCTCATTTGTGTGTGCTCTGAAAAAGTTTTTTTTCTTCTATTTTAATCACATCTGTAGAACAAACATAATTTTTCCAATGCTGATAAGAATTTTATCTTCATTTTGACATCTCAGTTTAGATAGAACTTTAATTTTTATTCTATTCTTCAATTTTTTCACATGGGCTTCAAAAATATCTAAACTGATTTGCTACTGTTTCCACTGCTACATCTACCATCCATTCTGTTGCTTTTCCTGCTGTTGGTGCTATTCTGCTGCTACTGTTGCCACCGCTTTTACCAATCATGTCACTAAAACTTTTACTTTCAATACCAGACCAATCACTGATGTTATGATTTTTTTTTCTTTATTTCATACATTTTATTATTTCTTTCTTTTACTAGGCAGCAGCTAAGCTCCACGCTCAAAGAGCTGGACGATGTCAAGGCCCTGTACGTGAATATCTGTCAAGAATCTGCTGCACAGGAGGCGGAGCTAACTGACAAGTTCAGACAGCAGTTGGAGGCGGAGTCTCAAAAGGTAATGTTTCTTGTTTCTTTTTTTTTATGTATGGGAACTTTTAGCCATATCTGTTTTGAGATGCAACATATAAAGATAGACACAAATATTTCAGGTTCACTGGACCTCATAATCATTTTACAGATGATGGGCAGAAAATAATCTAGCACCAGTAGTATATTTTTTTATTTTTTCTTTATTTAGGCAAAACTCAGATCTATGGAGATTTGCATAAGCATGGAAATATTTGATTCTAGGCCCCATTTATTTTGCAAACTTCAATATGAACAAACTCAATTCCTAGATAGTCTAATCAGAGATCCAATAAGAGGTTAAAACAATCTAAAGTGGAAAAAACAACTTAGAAGATATTTTTAAATACTTTCTATAATTTGTATAAAAAGATGTAATTATTTGCAAATTTGAAATTTTATGTTACTATGAATGATGATGATTTGGAATAAAAATCGGTTATTATAATATAATGCTATAAAATCCAACAGATTCGTACAATAAATGGTAGCGTTATTTTCTTTTCACATTTAAGTAGTGCAAAAATCTCAGCATAACAAAATTTTAGAGACTGCTACACAAAAATAAACCATGTGGCTTTAAGTTGCTCTTTGGTGTCATCTAAGTTATAAGACTTTTTCCTCCATGTCAAATTTATTGAGCATAAATCTTAAACCAAACATTACTCCAAAATTGCATGGTATCTTTTTTTTAATAGCCCTTCCATTGTACCTTCCCTCCTAACAATCTAAATGGCCCTCCATATTAAACTAATATGAGTATTTTTTTGCTCATTTCTTCTCTCTATAGATCGAAGACAGAGTTGAAATTGAGAAGAGGGAGTGGAGGGAATTCATCAGAGAAGAGGTTAGAAAAGAAGAAGAGGATGGAAAGAAAGCGGCGGAGGTAGAAAAAATAAATCAACTGGAGGCAGAGCTGCAAGCCAAGTGGGAGAAGGAGGTTGAGCTAAAGGTATAAATTACACTCTTTTTTTTTAACCTTGTAATCTTAATTTTCAGTGCACTTTATTTCAATGTATGTTAATTTTCGTCAAGATAGTTTCTCCCCGTTTATCTCTGTTTGTAGCCCAGCTCTTGTCTTCAGGGCTCTCATTTTGTTTAAATGTTGGAAAAAAGAATAAAAGAGAAGGTTCTTGCTTATGAAAACCATTAGGATCTGGGCACTCTCTCTTTGTCCCTCTCCCTCCCTCATCTCTCTTGATCTTTCTCCCTCTCTCTGTATATTACTCTTGCTGTTTTTAAAGTATTAGGGTTACATATTTCCTCTTTTTTATTTATTTTGGTCAAAGAATGTATTCAATTTGGCACTTGTATAGGTACCTTTAAATTTTGCTTTATCATAGAATATCTCTACAAAAGTTTCCAATGCTGAGATTTATTATTCACTCAAACTTAATTTAGGGGTCTTACCTAGCTACATTTGTCGTATCTTTCAAATCAATAATGGGTAATAATTTGAATACCAACCAAGGTATTAGGAGAAAAAAATTGTTCTCTGCCAATTTATCTTGCTTGGCACCTAGGACAAACTTTCTCTTAGGGAGAAGTATCTGTTCCAAGGTAGTTGGGTTCCATGACAAAGCATGTTACAAATTTTTTTTTAAAAGTGTAAAAAGTGAGATTTTTTTTTTTATGATAAGTCTTTGTAACTTGTCCTACTTAGACAATTAGGTATTTTACCATTAGGGTGGCCACAGTTAGTACATCAAGCCCTTTTTTAATTGGTAAGGACCACAAAGATGAAATGGTTACTCTTATGAACATGACTTTTACACAGATGAATATAATACATTTTATCATCTAAGTACCTTTCATAAAGATAATATCAAATATCTGGAGTGTTAGATGATTTAGCTAACATCTTTGTAAGTCAATCTAGGTTCAGAACTGTAGGGGCAAAGATAGGCAAACTAAATGATTTCACTGAATGATAGGTCTTTTCCCCTACCTCCCACCTACCTTTTCCCTATCCTCTCCCCAAATACTGTTACATTCATACCTGATATATTTTCAGGTAGCTCAAGCCAGACTTGTCACATTGCAGGAACAAAGGCAAACCGCAGGTGAAGGTACGGCTTCTTGGGATATGTGTTACGAACTAAGCTTGTGCTTTTCTTTGTAAATTTGATTGCATGTTGTTGTTTTTTTTTTCTTTTCTTTTCTTGTCTCAGCAGGTTTCCCCTCCACCCTCTCACTCTCTCTCTCTCTCTCTCTCTCTCTCTCTCTCTCTGTCTGTCTCTCTCTCTCTCTCTCTCTCTCTCTCTCTCTCTCTCTCTCTCTCTCTCTCTCTCTCTCTCTCTCTCTCTCTCTCTCTCTCTCTCTCTCTCTCTCTCTCTCTCTCTCTCTCTCTCTCTACACACATATATATATAGATATATATATATATATATATAACCTTGATTGTGCAGATTCTACTGAGTGACCAAGTCCATATATCTCCCTTTATATTATTTTGGTCATGTTTAAATAATGTATCAATCAGGGCTCAAATCTTGTTAGCTTGATTTGAAATATTCTTAAAGTATAAACTGATTGACGAAAAAAAAATTGTGATTGATCCAAATGTATGTCACTATTGAAGCTTTAAATTTACAAAACTATTGTATGTTATTTCCAGAGCGGCTGGAGTGGGAGACGAAACAAATCAACCTGGAGGAGAAGCTTAGGCAAAGGATGGAGGAAGTCTTGCAGCTTTCATCCCAGCTGGAAGAAGCGAAAAGTCAGATTGACTCACTCAAGGAGGAATTAAAAACATTGACAGAAGTTTCAATGAACAAAAGAAAGGAGACAGAAGGCCACTGCGAAGAAAGCAAAGAAGTTGAAAAATTTGACACGAAGGAGACAGAGGGAGAAGAAGAAGATTTAGATGGGACAAGTAGGAGCTGTAATACTTTGACCATGAAGGATCCTACTCTAGAGTCAATTGCGATAACAAGCTGTGGAGGAGATCCCAGTACAATCATGGAGACTATGAAAGCAGATACCATCAGTCAAGTTGAGAAATCTTTGCCAGACATAGAGGAGTGTGGTGTCAATGCCAGCATGGAGTTGAAATGGATGAATAACGTTGGAGATATCACCACAAAATTACAGGAGAGGGAGCAGGAAATTAAGAGACTGACTGAAATTCTAGAAAACAAAAGCAAAGAACTGGAGCAGATGGGCACAGAACTGGAAGAACAGAAACAAAAGGGTAGAGAAGCGGAGCAAGTTCTGCAGCAGAAAGAGGCTGAGGTTGCGGACCTGAAGGAGAGGCTGAGGCTGCAAGTGGAAGAGTCGGCAGAGAAGGTGGATGAATACAGGCAGAAAATGGAGATGCTGGAGGCAGATTTTGAGAGAGCTAGAGTGCAAATGCTGCAAGCTAAAGATTGTAGCAAGGATCTTTCATATGAAGAAAGCAATCGGGACGTTAATCAAGACTGTAAAAGAGCAAAAGATGAGGTCCATGGAGAAGATCAAGATCATGGCCTAGACAACAAAACGTTGGCCCAACTGAAGGACTTGGTTACAGCCCTGCAGGAGAAGCTTAAGGCAGAAGTAGCTTTGCGCAAAGCAGAGCTGGACGGTCAGAAGGACTTACACCGGGTAGAATTTGAGAGGGCTGCTCACCAGCGGGAGGAGAAGTTTCAGTCAGAGCTGCGTTACTTCCTGAAGGAGAGGGAGGAGAAAGGGAAGGCTCGCCTGGAGGATGCTTTGAAAGAGTGCAGGGAGAAGTGTGAGCAAGAGTTTGCCAGGTCTTCAAAGGAAAGAGAGGACAAAGCCAGAATCGAGTTTGAAGCTTGTTTGATGGAGGTGAAGAAAGCACACGAGAGAGAGAAGGAAAAGCTGGAAGCAGATTTTCACCACAAGTTAGAGAAAGAGATAAAGGCTTTGAGTGTGAAAGGGATGAATAAAATTGATGAGGAAGCTCAAACTGAGGTTAAGAATGGAGGCAAAAGGCAGAGTTTAGAAGATCGTTCAGACAGTGAGGAAATTACAGCTCCAGCAATATCCTCGCAGGTGGAGATAGCGTCTTTGTTGGAGGAATTAAGGTTAGAAAAACATGCCAAGGAGGAGTTGGCTCGTCTTGTTGAAGAGAAGGATGGACAGATTGTTGGGATGGCTCTGAGACACGAGGAAGAAGAAAAGACTATTAGGGGAAAGTTTGAACGAGAGATCACTGAATTGAAGGAGGTCTATCAGAAACAGTCTAAGAAATTAGAAGTAGAGCTTGACATGCAAAGAAAGAAATATGAAGAAGTCTCAAGAGAAGTTGAAATCTCCACCGCAGCAAAAACCAAAGTGGAGACGTTGAGAATTGAGGCCGAGGTGGAGAAAAAACTAGAGGGTAAAATACGCAAAGATGTAGAGGACAAGTTTAAGAAAGAGATGGAGGTGGAGCTAGAGCAAAAAATGAAACAGTTGGAGAAAGAAGTAAGGGAGAGAGGGAAGAAAGATGAGGGATCAACTGAGGAAGAAGTAGAGAAAAGACTAGTTGCGAGAATCCAGGAGGAAAGAGGGAAGTGGTTCAAAGATGCAGAGGATTATATCAGCTCTGAGGTTAGGAGAGGGGTAGATGACCGAATCAGGGAGGAGGAAGAGAAAAGGAAGGATGGATTCGACAAAGAAGTCGAGGATAAAGTTAAATGGAGGGCAGAGGAAGAACGCGCACGACTGGGTAAGGATTCCGAGGAGAAAGTCAAGGAGAAGTTACAGGCAGAAATGACAAGTTTGAAGAAGAAATTCACCACGGAGCTGGGTGCGAGAATCAGCATGGAAAAATCTCGCCTTGAGCAGGAGGTGGCTGAGTGGAAGGCGCAAGCGACAAAAGAAATCGAGAGAGACCGGGAGAAATGGACCCAAGACATGACAACCAAAATGATGGAGGAAAGAGAGAAGTGGGTGAGAGACAGGAAGATACAGCTAGACAGGAGAGTCGCTGAGGAGAGGAAAAAGTTAGAATCTGAGTTGAGAACTGCTCGAGACCAAGAGATCATGGACTTGAGGAAGGAGTTGGAGGGAGAGATGAGAAGGAGGATAAACAAGGAGAGGGAGGAGTGGAAGGAGGAGATAAAGGAGGAACAACAGAGGTGGGGAGAGAGGGAGGAAGAGGGTGGAGCAACAGTGTCCCTGGAAGAGAAACTCAAGTCTGAAGTAGAAGCAAGAACTAAGGTATTGAGACGGTGATTTATGACAAATTATCATAACATGAGGCACTCTGTCTCTTCCTTCTTTTTTGTATTTAGATGTTAAAAATAAGCAGTTCTTGGGCCAATTCTCTATGAAAAAGAAATAGCTCTGATTTAGATTAGGGAATAAAGCTAATTTGATTGTTCTCAGATTGAATGCATTTTTAGCGTCTATTTACAGCATTTTTTATTGGATTAGTTGAAACTTTTATTTCGATTTTTTTTTCTTTCTTATTTTTAAGACCTTGAAAGCAAACCATCATTTTTCTTAGAGTAAGGTGATATATATTGTAAGTATACATCATTGTGTAATAATTCAGTTTTATAATTATTTTAATTATTTCAGTTAGAGTAGCATTTTCAAGATTCTCACCTCAAGTTCGAAAGTGCACAAGACCCACACAGAATAATAATTAAATTTTCTCTTTAAAGGTTGTGTGAATGAAATAAGACCCTTAAAGATAAATTTATTCTATTCCATGTGCAAGTTTCATGAATTTCTACCCTTCTTGTTTATGTAAAGAATTTAAATACTTACATTGTCTTTATTGAGTCTTTCCAGATCAAATGACAATTGATTTGTGCATCAGGAATATTTTATTTTACTAATCATATTAGATCTTTATTTGTAAGTATGAATTTTGAACCCTGTAATAAACCGAGATTTCTTTCTCTTTTCAATTTATTTTTGCCACTAGGCGTGTGCTGAACGGGATAAGGCTGTAGTGTACATACATGAACGTGAAATGTCCTACAAAGAGGAGCGCCTGCGTCTGCTCTCAGGCTTGGAGCGTTGCCGTGGTGATCTGGAGGGAATGAAAGATGAGCACCGAGAGCTAGAGGAGAAATGCGCTGCGATGGACAGAAGGTACAAGGAAGACATGAAAAGTGCACGTCGACGGAGAGAAGAGGTAGGTTATCAGATAAAGGAAAGCATATCCCAAGTTCAATAGCTATAAATAAAATTACCTGAATATTTCACATTTTGGAGGTATATATATATCAAGCATGTCTCATATCATATATTTGATCATTTTACATTGGTCTAATATTTCAGACATTTTGTTTTTCAAATTCATTATGTCTGTAACAATAGTCGTACTGCAAATGTCTTCTTTAACATGACTTCATTGCAAAATCATGACCACTTGGAAAAAAAATTAATACTTTGTTTGCCATTTTTTTTCATTTTGATTTGCTATGAAAGGATCTTCAGAATCTGAGAAAGGTGCTGGAGCGAGAGAAGCATGAGGCTGTGTCAGCGTGGGAGGAGAAGGTGCGTGCCCTGAGGGAAGAGTGTAATGGCGCCGTCGAAAGGGCTCGGAGCCAAGGTGAGCTGGAGAAGGCCTCCCTGCTCGCAGAGGTGCAGAGACACACAGAGCGAGCACTGGACAAGTCTTCATTGCTTCCTGTAAGGGTCAAGGATTTGCAGAAACTTACATTGTTTTGTTAACAACATGAGGTTGAATCCTTTTGCTGCCTATTCTTTTAATATGTTGAGGATACTTCTTACACTCTTGGAGAAAGAGACATAGGTGACATGGATTAATATTTAGCTGTATTTCCTATTTGTTCTTTGTGACAAAAATTCCCTATAGCAAGTTTAGAAAAGACAAGCCATGCACTCATTTTATACATTATCTGGCTTTCTCCTCCAGGCTAGCTTAAGGTTTTTTTTTTCCTTTTTTTCTGTATTTAATTCTCTATATTTTAAATGTTTCACTTTGATCAACAGATGACACATGCAACTTAAAGCCTAAAGTGAAGCCATTTCAGGGAATTTGTTTTTCTATTCGTGAAGTCTTCATGGGTTAGAGTTAGAGTCAGATTTTTACTGTTTTTCTATCAAAAAAGAATTTTAAACAAAAAGTAGCATCATTGTTGCTGACATTGAACGTACTTCACTTAAAAGTATTCATTTAAAGCTTGTCTGCACAGTTAACATTATGAATGAGTCAATGAACCAATCAATCAGTGAATCGATCTAATTCACAGCTTATGGGCGACTCAGACAGCAGTACAATCCTGGAGCTGAGAGATCACTATCTGGACACTGTAGCTAAGATCAAAGGTGAGATTTACACTATACAGTTCAAAGGTGAGATTTACACAAAACAGTTAAAGGTGAGGTTTATGCAACAGAGGGTAAAGGTGAGATTTACGCAATAGGTTAATGATGATCCTTGCACAACTTAGGTCAAAGGTTAGATTCTCATATCAGAGGCCTTATTTGAGATTTTCACAAAAGAGGACAAAAGTTTAGGTTCAGACAAAATATTTGATAGGTGTGAATATTACACCAAAAATTTCCCTTCTCCAAATAAGCTGTGATCTGGAGGGTTTTATTTTTGTTCATTTTTTCTTCAAATCTTGCAGCAGATTGATATTTTGACAATGCACTGCTTTCTGAACTGGATAGTTTTTCAAGGCTTCAAACTTTTTTTTTATTTTGGCAAGCTTGCTCTCAGCTCTCAGCTATCATAGTGCTAAGTCATTGAGCCAAGGGCTTCTCTAAAGGCAGAATACCTCATTTATGTTGTAATCTACTGCTTGTCTAGGTTTATTCTCTTTGTTGTTTCCTGGTTCTTTGTACAACCTTTTCTCCATACATGTTTTTCTCTGACAACAGATTTGTTTTTTGTTTTTTTTTTGTTATGTATTGGTGCAAGAGCAAAGCTAACCATGAGATAACAACTTTCAGCCTTCAACATCCACCAAGTTTTTACAAACCTATTTGTTCAAATTCTGTTGTTTTTGGTTTTTTTTTTTTTTTTCTATCTCTTTTTCTATCACCAAGCTGTAAAACATGTAAATTTAGGTTTTTAATTGTAATGTTGATCCAAACTCACAAAAAAATTAAGTAACATACAATTTTTTTTCTCTTGATCTCAGCGGATGTCATGTCGCATGTTCAGGAGGCAAACAGCCGAGCAGCAGCTACCATGCGAGCCCAGATACGCAAGCAAAGGGTGAAAGTTGTCGAAGAGTTCAAACTAAAGGTCAAGGCGTGTCTGAAAGCTGCCCTAACTGGGTAAGAATTGGCTGCAGCAAGACCACATGTTAGAGTCTTAGGTTGAATTGATTTGTTGTCTCTTGATTGTGGTACTGGTAGTTGCAGACTTAATCAAAACTCAGAAATCAATTGCAAGTTTGTATATGAGTGGTACATTTTAGAATTTCAGGATACATCAGTAGGAATAAGTAAAAACATGCAATAAATTTTTATAAAGTGTTGTCAGCAACATTAGTTTCAAGCCTTGTTTAAATTATTACCTTCACAATAGCATCATAGTTTTGTTTTACTCTTTATGTTACATAATAAAATAAACGGTAACAAATCCTTGTATGACATTTTGAATTAAAGGTTCTTTCAGAATAGTAATGGAGAAACTACTTCGAACCATTTTATCTCACATAAAGATTGGCTTAGAGACTGAATATTGATATGTTATAAATTCTTGAAAATTTGTGATTCATTATGAATTCTCAATGTTGGACGTTTTGTGACTCTTTTTTCTGCAAGATACAGTATATGCCTAAAGAACTTTTATATATCAAAGAGGACTCATTCAATTTTATGTTCTGGGCCCCACAGTATTTCAAATTAGAAGGCAATATTAGCAATATTCCTGTGTCTTTTTTTTTATTGCTGAGGCATGTGAAAAAGAGAAGCAAAGACAGATTCCTTTTTTGTGAATTTCTGAACAGCACAAAAAATGTGTTTTAATAATATTTTAAGTAAATGTGTGATGAACTTCTGGCTGATGAGGAAAGATAGTCAAGAAGAAAATTGTCTGCTTCATCAATGATGTAGAATGCAATACATATCATCATAGGAAACTCCCCCGGGCATGTTTTCTATTCAGTTGTAAGTTTATCTTTGAATACTATGGCATCTTGATAAATTGCTCTTTCTCTTGTCAGAAAAGAAATAGTCTTTTCCTTTTTTTTTAATTAGTTTTTTTTGGGGTTTTTTTTTATTTGGGGGGGATGGGGGCTTATTGTAGTATTTTTCTATTCACAGAAGTTCCTGGTTTGGATATACATGTTTTTTAGCTATCATTACAAAAATGAAGACATATTAAAGTTCCTTCCCTCATCCTTGTTTCTAAATTTCAGTGAAGTATCTGCAAGCTGCATTATGGCACTGGAGAATTCTGTCGAGGCTCTGTCTCAACAGCTCCTCTCCTCAACATCAACATCCTCGTCCTCTTCCTCTGGGAATATCCCAAGATCAGGGTATGACATGGACAAGGCCAAAATGACCTCTGACCTCGGGAAGTTTGGTATGTCTGGGAATGCAAGAATCAGCCCGCATCAGGTGGCCACTGTCACATTTCATTATGAAGATCAAGACGTCCTGAGAATGGGAAAGAAACAATCCAAGGTCTCGCCACCACAGAAAGACACGGCCAAACTTTTCGACGCTTTCGATAACGCTTATGGTGATGATGGTGGTGGATTTGACTCTTGGCACAGATGGAAGAGAGATCCTGCTGATTCTGCTTCTCTGTTGAGGTCTCAAGCGCAGAGGGATGCTGCATCCAGGACATCGCCTCAGTTCCGTGACGCTCACCCTCAGCTTGATGGAGTAGACTTGTTTGATACAAGCAACTCTCAGCGTGCAACTCCGACTCCGGTTCAAACTCATTCAGGTGTTGCCAGGACTGGTGTGTCCCCCGTCCGCAAATCAAAATTGGAGCTGAAATCAACACTAGCCTTGCCGCAGGAGGAGCTTCAGCGGCAACGGTTGTCCAATGTACCATCAACTGTCAGTACTAAGGGAGGGGACACCACTCCTGTCTCATCCAATGCTTCATCACCAAGGGCATCACCTACCCCTACTCATTCTAGAAACAAACCATATAGTGGAGACGGAGATTTGAGACTGGACCTGGCTCATTCTCCATTCGTGACGAACTCCCGTGGCAGCGGGAAAAGAGATGGAGATTGGGTATCTGCTGAGCGTCCCTCTAGGTGAGAAAATTTTTCATGTGTTATGTTTTCCCATTTTATACTATTTTAGACTCTGTTTATTCTCAAGCTAAACAAAAATACCTTTGTGAAGAAACAAAGTAAAAATATCTATTGGGAATGACTTTCATTTCATTAGATATTTGCTATTTAGTAATATTATTCAAACACTTTTCCAATTTTTACTAACTTATTGATCATAAACCTTTTAAAATTTTTGTTATGTTATTGAAATCAATTGCAATTTTGAATTTAGAAAGCTAGAATTTGATCTATGGCACAACCATCTATTTATATTTTGCTTTAACCATAATATGCAATTTTTGTGTGTAATAAAAGCATTCGTTCCTATTTTCATCTACAGAGTAACTGCAACAGATTCTAAGAAGTCCACTATAGACTTAGAAACATCTCCAAAAGACCAGATGAAGAGGATGGAGGCACGTGTTCGATTGGCCAACTGGGCAAAGAGTGGTGCTACACCATGGACATCTCATGAAATGGTTAAAACCACTGACCCGTACTCAGACAATGCTCACCCTGAATTTGGAGAGGATGTTTCGTTAGAACAGAGGACATTTCCTTGGGAGGAGGATGATATCAGCGGAAAAAGAGAGAAGTGTAGTGGGGAAGAGGCAGTTACAAGAGAAGGTTTCCGTGTGCCAGGGCCAGAAGCAGAGAAGTGGGTCAGGTCACACAAAAGAACGGGCCAAAAGTATTCTCAGTCTAAGCAGGAGTTGTCAACAAACCTGACAAGTTATTCTGGTTTAGATAAAGTCCAGGGAAACCAGTCGGGCAGAGAGAGGCTTGCTCAGCAAGAGAGAGTGGGTATTTTGAAGGCTGTGGTTATGGCGGAGGACCAATTTCTATCCTCGGATGAGTCGGTTGCATCTGATGCAAGTCACTCAAGTTTTGTGACTTTAGAGCCAGAGGACAAGACTTTGGCAGTTGGTGTGCACAAAGAGAGTGTGGGTGGGAGAGATGGAAGTCGAGCGAAAGGTATGGCAGGGTCATTCAACTCTCAAAATGCAGTAGATTCTGGACTGCCGCGCTCAACGAGAACTTTATACGCGAGCAACGGCTCTGTTCAAGAGCGTAGAATCAGCCCTTACAGGAAGGAGGAGAGGAACGAAATGGAGGCTGATGGTGATGGGAGGAGTCAAGATTATGAGAGAATACGGGCTGCGGTGCTCAGAGGCGGCGGTGTGAGGGATAGGATAGATCTTGAGGTTGGAGACGACAGGAACTCAACCACTTCCACTGATGATGAAATGAGTCTGGAAGAATTCAAGACCTTCCCATCAAAATCTGCAGAGAGATACAGCCGTCCTAAGTTTACCATGCCAACGTCAACGCCATTGGTGAAACACTCGGTGAATACAGAGACACGAGCCTGGAGTGAAGGCAGGGCGGATTTCAAAAGAGTCAAAGGTCAAAGAGGAAAAGTCAAAACTGGAGGTAAAAGATATATAGAGGAGGAAGGTCGTGTTGGAAGTGGTATCGATGACTCCTCACAGGGAAACTGGAGACATCTAGGTGGTCACCCTTTCTTTGAGTCTGAGAGACTGAACCGTGGAGAAAGAAAAGACGAACGACGAGACGGGCAACAAAACAGAGATGGGCTGTCGCCGCAGAAATCAGGATCTCTTCCTCAGCATAGTAGGCGGGGGAAGTCACATGACCAGAGGCGGAGAGGGGATGATCTGGTGGTGAGGTCAGTGGATCAGCTGCCACTCACATCCTCAGCTTTCCCTTCCGATCTGTCTCGCATAACACAGGCCTCTGGGAAGACGGATGATTCTGGCGCTGGCATGTGGCGGTATCGTAGCCTGGAGGATCTCATGGGTGGAAGGAACACTGGGGAGGATGGGGGAAGGCTGAGAGTATACCAAGATGGCGAGGAATTGGATGGGAGAGAGAGAGACAGAAACGAGAAAAGTGTAGAGTTTAGATCCAAGAGCAGAGGACGAGGTGGCTTGGACGATGAAAGCTTTGGAAGCCACTCTACTTCTACTGCTTGGTATGATAAAGGCAGTCGTGGCGGGCCGGTACAAGCTATGAACTCTGAGTTCTGGGAGCGGCAGAGAAGTGAACCCGACGATGTAGATGAGGAGCCAGACGATTGGGGCAGACGAAACCATGGAGGAAGATCATCAAGTAGCGGCAAGATTCAAAGATCAACTTCGGAACAGTCGCTCCATACCCTCCATGGTGCCAGTGCTAGTCGCCAGGAGATGGCAGCAGAAGGGGTCGACGCCCTGCTGGCCCATTACCTTAGTCCTGCCAGGTCAAGCTTTGACCTACGACCTTTCTCGAAAGAACATTTTTAGAGAAACACCATGGTCAAGATTTGTGATCTGGATTATTGCTAATAGAAAAGTTTTCTAAAGACAAAATATCTGAACTTTATGGCTATTCTCAATTCATTAAAATGCAAAGTGGAGGCTGAAATACCTAAAAACAAAAGAAAGATTTCAAAATAAGAATTTTTTCAGATAAATTGGAAAAAGAAAAATCTCAAAATATAATTTCAGAATTATTATTCCAGGGCTCAGTCATGATTCCTATTAAGCTGTTGAGTGTCCAGTAACTGAAGACAGCTTTCTGGCATTTGTTCTATTTTTTTCTTACAATTATTTCATATCACTCATAAAATCTTTTGTCTCTCTCTAAGAAGTGCAGATTTGATTCTATGTAACTCTTTACTGCCTTCATAATAATAATAATACTAGACATTTCTAGTCCACAAGAAAATAAAGATCTGAAGTGTATCTCTAATGACTGGCAAATTTAGTGAAAGATTTTATAAATATAATTTATGACCTGGATTCAATTGTTCATAAAACAATTGATAATTTAAAAAAAAAATTGTTGTATAAAGGGGGTTGTCCAAAACAGTTTACCATAGGAAAACAATTTTTTCCACAAAATATTATCGGATCATTTACCATTTGTTTCATGACAGCTGAGATAAGATATATATATATAGATATGAAAGTAGATGAGAGAGAGAGTTTTCAAGTTTAAATAAAAATGCTTTACATTCCGTCCACAACAAAAGATATCTATTTATTCACCTTTGTAAATTGTAATTAATTGCATGTTTTTATCAATGACTGAATGTTCATTGTAAATGTATAAACAATATGCATAATGCATGGAAAAAAATTCTCATCATGAATATTTGAGTATGTTAATTATCTTCTTCTTCTTCTACTTGTCAGCAGATCTTCTTAAAATCATTCCTCACAATAAGACTCGATCTTCTGCTAGTCTTCCTTCTTGGGTTATTGTTTTTTTCCAGCAAGTCTTCTATATCTTGCTCCCACTTTCTAATTTGCCTTCCTCATCTTCTTTTGCCCTCTACTTTTGCTTCTAAAATGTGCTTTTTAAGTGTTTCATGTGATAGTTATTATTAGTTTTGAAAAAAGAAAAAGAAAAACAGAAAAACAGAAAAAATTGTTTCTCCATCATTTCAGTAATTTAAACTTTTTCTTCCCTTCAATTGAGGTTTGAGCTAGCTCTCTGCAGCTTTTTTTTTGAAGGGAATTTATTGATCACTAGAGATGGCTCATATATCTGTAGTATTTGAGGTTCTAAAACAAGTAAAGGTTTTAATAATGATGAGCTAATAGTAAAATCTCTTCAGCACCTGTTATTATGTAGATGTAAATTAACAAGCAACTATGAAATCCCATAAGGTATTGCACTAGTGGACACCTTTTTATTTGTTTTTCGTTCCTTTGCACCATTATGAGAAGCATTTTGAAGGATAGATCGGGAAAGCACAAATTTACATGTAGCTGTTGTGAAGCATTTGGTTTTACAAAGTTGAAGTTGTGGAAAATTAATAAGATAAGTAAATTAGTGTTTTTCATTTATTTAACTATAAATAGAAGGAAAAATTGAATTTTATAATTTGCTTTAACTGCTGCATGTTTTCAAGGCTTTGGTATCTATGAGGAGCATTTTTAGTCGCTGTTAAGTTTTACTAAATCATTTATATAACCATGTCCTGAAATTTAAAAAAAAAGATATGCTTGGAGCAAAATGTTAATATTTTTTTACTCTGCTATGTGAGGAGTCATAGTGCTTTCACTGAGAAATCTACTGATCCTTGTCCTTAAAAGTCAACTTTCACACTCATTTGTAAAACAGCTTCCCTGGTATTTTCACAGCTTATTCTTTCTTGTCTTCCTTTGCTTTCATGGATGTAAGAATATCAGAGAAATGGTTGGTTTTTGTAAGAGGAATGTTGAATTCAGTTTTCTGGTTGGTTAGCCATAGAGCATTACACTAATTTGGCTAAAAATTGGACAACAGATAAAAGTAGGTTTAAATAGACAGACATCCCATTATCTTGGACTGTTTGTGAGATATTTTTGTGGGTAGGTAAATCGAAACATAGATGGAAAGAAAGATAACTACATAGACAGATATCAGTAAATAAAGTAGTGGCATTAATATTGGATTGATTTTATCATCAACTTTCAAAAAGCATGAAGTTCTCACTTTATTTCTATCAATACCTAGGGGGTAAAGGCCTGATTTTATGTAATTTCATAGACATAGAGAGAACGAAATTGCTTTTCTTCATGTGTAAAATTGAGCATCAAATGTTGGAAGTCTCATGTTCATCGTAAAATTTGTATAAATTTACTATTTCTCAATACATATTACTTGTATTGTTTTGTAGAGTAAAATGAAGTGATGCACACTCTACGCATTTCAATTGAATACCGGTAATTTTTGTGCTATGATTGTGAAAATAAATGCAAGTTTTATTCGAAAGTTCAAGGACTTTTTTGTTATTTTTGTCAACTCTGAATCTGTCTTGTAATCTTTGCTCCATTTTTCTTAAGTTTGTATTCTTTGTCCCTCTCTGATTTGTGGTCGCTTTACTTTAAAAGAAGCTACAATAAATCTTAGTCATAAAGGGATTGAGTATAGTTGCTTTAGGTATAAGCAGGCATTGACTGTAAAGTATAAACTTAAAAAGGAAAAATAAAACCAACATGTAAAAGAAGAATGTGAAGGTTGTAAATTACCAAAAACTTGAATGCTGGGACCTTTTGAAAAAATAATTTCCGTTTAGAAAAACAATTAAAACGTTTTTGCCGATTTTCCTGTCATGTGTCTTTCCTTTCTCCAGCTAATACTTCTGTATAGGTTATCTTATTTATTATGAAATGTGATGGTATAATTATGATCTAAGCTAAAATGGGCTTCTCTCTGGAGTCCTACTTATTCCCATCTTTTTATTTTATCTCTGGTCTTTCTTGTTGTGTAAGCCCTTAGACTATGGTTAGTAGTAAACAGTTTTCCTTCAGATTAGAAACTATCAAAATCAAAGTTTGACCTTAGTTCAAAATTCATGTACTAAATGTAACTAATACAGAAATTGCAACATATGTTACATATAACTGTAGAAGTTATTTTGAAAAAAATTTGAAATTTATAGTAGAATAACATTTCCAGCAAAGATCCTAAAGTATGCGAAATTATAGAATGAAAATACAACAAAAGATTTTCTATACCTTAAACTTTCTTGTGAGTGTACCATTCCTTTCTACCTGGAGCAAAGAACCAGGCATAATGGATTCATTTTATTTAAAATCAAAAGAAAAGACCCTTAACTCTGATTTTGCCGATGTTGTGACTCTTCAAACTTTAATAATAATCAACTCATTCAAACTTGATGGCTTAAATACATTCGCTCATGATTAACCAATAACATAGAAAATATTCATACATTGTACAGGTATGAGGGAATAAATCATTACACAATCATCATGCATTCAAACAAGGCGCGATTCAATCACAACAGCACTTGCGGCTTGGCTCAGTTGATTGCTCTGCCCCTTAAATATAACATCTCTTTATTTGGCTAGCAGCAACAATTTCAGTCGTGGCTGGCCTAACTTGATACAAATCATATTGTCACCATAGTTTTCAATATGAGTAAAAAGAGCTAATTCTGTATTTTATAAATTTATCTGTTTGCAAAGATCCTTTTAAAAGCTTATTAAGATGCTATGAATTTCTGCAAAAAATGTCTAAAAGGGTACTGTTTTGTGGGAATTCATATGTGTGCATTTATTTAAAATTAAGCTCTAATGACTGATTAACAGGAACCATAAAAAAATTTCAGATCTTAAAATATTAGATAATTATTCTTACCACCTCTAGGTCTACATGTTTCATTATTGTTCGCATAAGTATTCACTGGTACGACAAACCAAATTCATAAGATGTAACTTCTCGGTTCATGAAGATATCAGGGATTTTGAGTGTTTCAAAATGGGCTTCCTTAACACTAACAAAAGTTAACAACATGCAATACCAAAGTGAATCTGGCAATGACTACTTTGCACCCTCTCGATCCTGCAAACCAGAATAGGTCATTTACACATTTATAGATAATGAAGTGTGCTGATATTGGGATGGGGCTTTAATGTAATAGCTACCAAAAGTCCTATATCTAACTTTCCCAAATCGTTCCAGCCACTCAAACTATTTTTAATTTTTATTCCATAGTGTGTTATTTCTTACACCACTTTGTCCCAAATTGTAAAAGATTATGAATGATATAACATATAATCCATTTCAAAAGATTTTTTACACCAACTTTCAAACTATGAGACATACATGTACAGAAAGGAAAAAAGTAAAAAAAAAGTCACATGTATCTTTGAAATGACATATATCAAATTGATGAGAGATATCTGCCACATTTGGACAGGGCATGGTTTTTATCTTACAGTTAAACATTTGATTTAAATTAAGGACAAAATGGTAAGATTCTATAAGCTGAACACAATTTAACCCAACAATTATAATTTCAAATGATAGTGAATCGACAAGTTACACATTTCGACAAAATTTGTCCGCTACTTTGAAAGCAGTCCATGAAAATTTTTGATTCTTGAGCCAAGAAAGGAAAAAAACCAAAGTAATTTTTCCTTTACAAGATAACATTTAAAGATATGGAAGAAAATTTACATTTTTTCATTTTTGAAAAAAGGATTGAAATGTGCTCACATATTATAATACACAAAGTAAAGATCGATTTGACAGAAATTCATAATCAATTTGTATGATAAAAATGTCTTAAAGCCTAAAAGTTACAGAGATAGGAATCAAAAGTTTTGGTCCAATTTCTAGAAATTTGTATGAAGCTAATATGTTATTCTCATATTGTTAGAAATTTAAATTTAAATTGTCAGATAACAATGTATTTGAGCCTAAAAAGTGAACAAAATTTGAATCTCTGGTCCTCTGTCTGTAACACACACTTCTCAACTCCATGTATGTCATCTTCAAAACAACAATCAGGATAAAAGGAATCAAAATGAAACAATTCTTCGTAAATCAAAGAGGAATATGAAGTAATAAATTGAGCTGCCTACAAAATATCTGCACAAGGATAAAAATTGGTTAGGTTTCATATCTCGCTTTTCTTTAAGGTGGAAAACATGCCATCTGATTCTTTCTGGCATAAAATGGAATGCTTGTGCAAAAATTAATCTCGAATAAATCATTTCATATGACAAAGGAAAATAATCGGTCAAATGAACTCTATGAAATGTGAAGTTGGTATACAGAACATTCGACATTTGAAGTTGTTTGCACACCTTTGCTGTTTTTCAAAAAAAATATAAACCATAAAATATGGCTTATGCCATGTTTAAGAGACACCATTACTTTGCTACTCTCACAGACAGCCGTTTGTTATTTGAAATTTTTTCCATCTTTCAGATTATAGGTTTTCATTACTGTTTGTAATTAAGAAAGAACTTAACCAAAATATCAAGTTTAATTCACTACGGTACTTGATATTCCTAAGCAGTTTGATTCTACTATCTGGCTTTATTGTGGTCAAATGGAGGTCTAAAAACTCAGTTTCAGAGAGCTAAAATCATTAAGATGAAGACAATCCAAGTTTGAAACATCTTGAAATTTCGAGTAAACATTTCTATACTTGATTTAGAGCCTTCCTTCTAAGTACAAATTTCTGATTATTCAAGTGCTGTTCAGATCTATAATCTATTTCTCTCAAATCACACACTTGAATATTTATTCCGTAAATTCTGTGGAAATACGACCATTTCATAAATTTTCAAAATCAAAAACCGGATAAATATTCCACAAAAATAGCTATGATATGTGACACAGTTTTTCTCGGAGGGCCTCTACAGAATCAGATATAAGAAATAAGGAGTGAAACATATGAGATTAAGAAAGCTAATTGATGCTGTAGCCATATTTTCATTTCAACTTTTACTGACACTTTGATATAGCGTTTGTTTTTGTTCGATTATTTTTTCAATTTTTTTCTTTTGAACTATCTTCCCTCTGTTCTTAAATACAAGGCAGAAAGATATTCAAATTGTCTACGACAAAGCAGAGTTCCCAATGTCAGAGATGCTTTGAAAAAAATACAACTTTACTACATTTTAGTCCTCTTATCTGAACGGCTCGAGAAAATTTTATCCAGTTCATTATCAGAAACATGACTTAAAAGTTGCATAAGATGTAAAAAAAAAAAAAAAAAAAAAAACTCATGGGACAGTGAAATACATGTAGCATAGTCTTTGTATATAAGATCTATAATTAAAAAGTAGCAGCCTAGTAAATAATTTGTGCATTTGGGTATTGAATGCTGCTAGCAAGACCTAGTTTCATTTCATCATGGTAGAAGAAAAAAAATCATAAATGCGATAAATTGCATTATCCACAAAAATCATGCAGCTGGCTGAATTTTTTACTGATACAGTAGGAACTCATCTTTGGTTCTTTTCTAATCTCTTCCAATGCTGAGCAAGTCATTCAGACCTGAGCTGCAAAGCTAACATAAAGTTGGTGATGAGCTTTTTTAAAGCTTAAGATTAGTTCCCTAGTCAATTTCAAAAGCAAATAGATTAAAAAAAATTGGTAGCCGGCATTGCATTTTTGTATTAATATCTACTATCTAAAAGCACTAAAGCAATAAAATTATGTTTTGAGATTCCCATTTTATGTTTGAATTTGTTTATTGAACATGAAAAACTTAATTTGTTCCTTTCAAGAAGAAAACATTCCTTCCTGAAGGAAATGTGTATTAGGAGCTCATACATAATCAAATAACATTCTGACAGTCAGACATGGATATGGTACTGTACAATTGAAATACGCATCTAAAATCACTCTTAAATATCAATAATCCACATGAAATCATCGAATTGCACATAAATAGAACAAATAAAAAACAAAGTGATCAGCGTTGGTATTTTTGTGGTTTTGTCGTGTTATTCTGAAAGAACCAAGGATAAAAAAAAATATGACCATCACATCAATTGCTTTTGTTGTATAAGGAGACAAAAATGATACTGATAATCCCAAAAGAGAGGGACGATTGACTCGATAGTATTCATGCATTGAAAACATTTCATCATTTACCGACACTCTATTATGTAATAACAAACACAATCCAAACAGCTTCATTAACATTAAAAATAAATTGTCTGATTTAAACAGTTGATCTGTTTATTAAATAAATTTCACAAGCCCAATTCACCATGTGTGGGAATTCGTATTGGGAAAAACTTTGTTTTTCAAAGCTCATGCAATACATGCAAATAGAGACACCAAAAATACATCTTCTACTTTCATATTTGTTTGGATGATGGTTTGGATCTAAGCACAAATCCCCTGCTTCATCTTCAGAACTGCTGACAGCTGTGTTGAAATATTTCATTTTATATCTTACTAAAACCTGATGCAAAGAAATATGTCATGCAACAAACTAATATGTATTAGAATTTTATATTTAACATTCAAAGGAATGCTATAGAGGAACAGGTTTTTCTGTATTTCAGAATCAAATATTTCATATTTATTTTCTTTAATAAAATATTTAAGCAATAGTTGTTTTTTTTTTAACTGCTGTTTTAAAGATTAAAATTTTGTACATCTGACTCATATGGACTGTCAGGGAAACAAACTTTTATTTGTACAGAGCTGAGAAAAAATAATTGCTGAATTACTTTTAATGTTTCCCACTGTAAAATTGTAAGTTGTAAACGCCATATTTGATCCAGTTTTCAGATATTTTAGCTTTACTTTTTCACACCATTACTATAAAAAACAAAATTTTGACTTTATCTCCTTTTCCAAAAACATATCTACTCTGCAGCGATAAAGAACCTACATGATATCCCATGTGGCTTAGTAGCTTCGGGCATGTATTGCATGGGCAAATGGAGTTATAAAAACATATAGTAGACTGTGATTTTATTTAATTTCAAGAGCCATTTTTCGTGACTGATACAGTTCTTTATGAATTGCGCTGCTATTTTCTTTCCTTTCTTTATATTACAACATAAATCCAAAGATAAAAGTTAATGAAAATTAAAGACTTAAAATTTGAACACTTATGTAAGTGAGAAATATATGATTAAAACAATACTTTATATGTAGAATCACTGATAAAAAGTCGTGAAAGATTGTATTGTAAAAGATTAAAAATATTGATCTATCTTCTTGAATTACATAGCGAGGCCACAGAACTTCAGATTAAACAAGCATTTCATCTTTCATCAGTCATCAAGCCTTTTCACATCAATTTATTCATTTAAAAGTGATGCGCTGTTATACTTCATGTATAAGAGATAAAATCTTTATGCATTTAGATTTTGACATTAATTTTTTTATTTTCCTGATTGTGGTTTTCTTTGTGTATCATTCAGAGTGTAAGATATAGTAGATTATTTGAAATACATATACCTTACAAAATGCATACATATATGTATGTGCAATGTGAAGCGATTGCAAAAATTATATGAATTTAACAGAGTTTTATCAAAAGTTTAACATTTATGAGACACCCTACTCTTAAAAATATGAGTCAAGTGATCTTGGGAGACATAGAAACAATAACAGGTAGTTCTCAAAATGTCATTGTAAGTTGAATCTTACAAACACTTCTTTTTCCTTAAAAGCAATTGGGTGCTGAAAAAAGTTTGAACATATATATCCATATAGATAGGATACTTTGAATGACCTATAGATTTTAAAGTCTAAGCATTTTTAAATTCAGTTTAAACATTATTTTCATCCGCATGTAAAAATGTGAGTACAATCCACTTGGTAATGAAGGAGACAGAAAATCACCAAATAGTGATACAAACCATTCAAGAGAGAGTGATGACCACAGATTTATTTAGCTGGACTCCTAGATCAGGGCAAAGAAGATAATAACAACAGCGATAAAAACTAATAAAATAAATATAAAGGAAAAGATCATAGTGCTGATGATAATAATTATGTTAACAGTGGTAACATCAATGTTAAATTCAACACTATTGTTGTGGGGGTTTTTTTACACATGCATATGTTTTAAGTATCTGTCTTCTGTTAAAATGTCGTGTAGAAATGACAGGTGTTTTTATTTCTCGTAACACCTGCTTTTCTGAAAGTGTCTCACATTTATGGCAGACATGGGGAAGATATGAAGACGATATTTGTAAGATGGATTGATTGTTAGAGATGAAAATCGTGGTGATATTGGCTTCTCCTTGTAGCCTATGAAAGGATATTGGAAGGGTAAATAAGTTGTGGTTTTAGCTTGTATGTGTAAAAGAATATTTTAAAAAAGCTGACTCATTATATGGCACCAAGTTTTACTGGATTTTGCTTTAAGAGCATAATATCTTTGTGAGAAAAACAATTTCCTTTGCAAGAAGATTTTAATCTTCTGCTTCATTTCCCCTTTTTTCCTGAAAACTCCTTTGAGAGAATTCAGTTTTTTTGTTTTTTTTTCCCTCATTGGCATGACCTCTTTTCACCTGTTAAGTATTTTAAAATAGTGCTGTTTTTTTTTTCCAAAAGATAGCTTGCGCATCCGCTTTATTCACAGAAATGTTACCAGATGCTTTATTGCTCAAGCTTCCTCAAAGACCTCCAGTTTTGCCTCTGGGTTGGTAGGAAGTGGAGGAAGGTAGGGCAGGGAACAGGAGTAATTCCCGTACCTTATCTTGTATCACTAACTAAAACAGATATATCAACCTTCAATCTTTTTTTCTCACCGCTGCAAGTCTCTATGGATCAGAAAATATTAATAAAAAAATCCACTGTCTGACACCCAGAACTGACTGGTAAATGCATTTGGAAGTCCCAAGAAACTTGCTCATCGAATTTCATGTAACCAAACTCTTTTCAGAAAAGTTGACTAGATCATTTCTGATGTGTTAGAAACTAGCGGGCCAGACGACGGACGCTCTCCGCTAAACATGCCGCACTGGTCTTGAGTAAAAATTTTAGCGTATAAAACTGGTCCAGTGTTAGGCCAGAAGCCAGCCCTGCCTCACTTCGAGCCAATCTGCCAACAGCAGCTGCCCTCTCTTTTTCCAGCCATACGTAGAGCTCTTGTTCCCTCCCTGCCATGCTGGCTCCGCCTCCAACACTGCCAGGCCTTGAGGTGATTGACAGGTCTGAAGGGGCGGGGCCCCACAATAAAAACTCCACAGCAGTTCTTACGTGGCCTGCAAAGTAAAATAAATAGAGATAGGAAAATAAATTTGTTGAGGTCTATTAAATTAGGACACATGGAAAAGTATTCAGTAAACTCTTAGCTCTTTCAAACACAATTTGATTCAACAGATGTAATAAATCATTGCATCTTGTTTTCTCAACTCTAGGTAGATGAATGCAATGAAGAATGACAAAGACACCACTTGTTCAAAGCTATTAGTACAGTTAATTCCCAGACCCCGAAAATAATCACTATTTAAACCCAGCATGTCAGTTCTTTCCTTCAAGATATAATTTCATTACTTTCCTATGTTCCCAGGAGAAAGAAGTAAAAATAAAAATGAGAAAAATTACCGCTGATAACGACAAAAAGAACTGATCAGAATACCTGTTCCTTAGAGTGCTGTCCTGGTCTCAGTAAAGTTGTAAGCCCAGTAAAAAATCTCTCTCTTTTTGCCTACATCACCACCTTAATTAATGATAATTGAAACAAACCAAGACTCAACAACCGCCAGACTCAGCCACCTCACCCTCCTGACCAACAGTTAACTTTTATAACTTGTGTTTACACTCCACATATTTCACACCAGCCACAACAAGAACTGACCCAAACACTCGACCCTCCTGATCAACAGTTTGTGGCCACTCTCACCACTCCACATATTTCACACCAGCAAGAACAAGAGCTGAGCCAAACACTCCACCCTCCTGATCAACAGTTAACTTTTATAACTTGTGGCCACTCTCGCCACTCCACATATTTCACACCAGCAAGAACAAAAACTGACCCAAACACTCCACCCTCCTGGCCTCCAATAAAGCTCTCAGTCGTGAGACCACCCTTCCCGGCTCCTCCACCAGGGCTCCGTCCTCCGCCTCTTCCACCAGATCATCCTCATCATCCGTCCACCAGCCGTCTTGGCACAGGCGATCCAGGAAGTTACACATTGCCTCTCCTTGCGGAACTTCTCCCAGAGATCGTTGGTGAGGCAGGAATGCAGCAACCTTCCCGCGTAGGTTCCCACGATTCAACAGAAACACATCCTCGTAGTCCATTTCTGTGACGGAGAACCCCTGAAAAAAATGACAAATTAAAATACATCGATCACGGGCTCACCTTGTCTGAAAAGATAAAATCCCAGACTGAAAGAGGAAACGTCCTCTGTCCATTGCTTTCGTGATAGATTTAGACTCTCACCATACTAAGTCAAATTAAATAGTTTTGACCATGAGTTTCGTTACTCAAAATCATTTTCAGTGCTCCCAAATGGTATTCACTATAGTTAAGCAAAGGACCTAAATGTTAAGGGTTTTGGTCCTAGAAAAATAAATAAATCTCAAGTCCTGCCAATTTCATTCATGACAAAACTGCACTTGGTCCTTAAAAAAATATTCTCATCCCTTCTTTAAGCTTGTAATAGCGTACACAAACAGAAAGTTTGAAAGGGTTTCTATGATACATTGCAGCTTTGATTACATGGATTTAACCTCATAAAAAACAAGTAACTTTTCACCATTTTTGCTCAAAGCCTGCTTCTAAACATTGCTGAGCATTACCTAACTCTAGCTCTGTTAAATTCTTACTTTATGTTGGCTCTCAGTTGAAATGAGTCTTGTCACATATCGATTGTCACCCATTTCAGGGTCAAAACTATGCATTTTCCTCCGACACAAATTGGTGAAAATTGCATAAAACCATCAGCATTTACATAGCTCTTTCGAAATGGTAAAAAAGGATAATTTGTCTTCTTTTAAATGCCTCTTTTTTTTCAAAATTCAAAACTGTCACTACAGACTCATTACAACTGGTTTCTAGACACGAGTGAGAACTGACCTGGTCCAGACAGTGTGACATGGCACTGAGCAGCTGTAGGGCAGCTAGCAGCAACACGTTGAGATAGGCTGCCGGATCCTGACCCATTGTCTCCCGCAGCTTACACAGATGGTCCGGCAGACTCTCCACAATATCAAACGCTCCTAAAGAAAGAAATTGAAGATTGAAGTTTACATAAAGTACCATACATCGAAAAAAGACAGAGAATGGCATCTATATTCTTGGTTTAATTGGCTTTTGCATTACCTGAATTTGCTTAAGAGTCTTATAGAAACAAGGGTAGGGCTAGTTAGATGGGAATCGACCCCTACTCCAATTATACCAGCCAGAGATCAGATACGCCATCTTTTTTGGCTTTTTTTAAGACCAATTTTGTATTGACTGAGCATAAACAAATCCACAATGAAACGACCAGGGATTAGGCATGAGATTTCTTTACTTTGAGCTCAACACTGTACAGACTAAACATTAAGCAAATCTACAGATGAAATATTATTGGAAAAGAAAAGCAAAATTTGAGAGGGAACGGTGTCAAAAATAGGGAATTAAAATCTCTAAGCTCAGTACAAGTCAAGAGTTTAAGTCTGAGTCAATATAATTAGCATGTTATGTGCCTATTTCACATTCCTAACATTGAAGTGAACTAGAGATGTTGACTTCTGCTTACAGATTGATTACAAATTGATTGGTTCCTCAATTGTTTGGCACAGTCAATCTACTGCAAAGTAATTTTTCAGAACACAAAAAAACTTCATATACCAGTAACATAGGAGTGGTCTGAATTAAGGAGATTCAAGCTTGTACACCATTTAAATAAATATTGAGGCAGTCCTGCAAATCCAATTAGCACCTTTATCTGCAGGATAAGTTTCTCTTTGATTTTCAGCATGTTCAAGAGTTTTTTAGACTTAAGCTTGTTGCAAGTGTGCACTGCTTGATGGTGTTTAAAATCGTCCGAATTCATTGAAGAATAAGGACATTGGGTGACGGAAAACAGCAAATAAACAAACAAAACAGAAAAGAGATTAGCGTACAAGCACCCATTTGAGAACTCAGTGTAAGATTTTTTTGGCCAAACTTATGGTCTCTGTATGCCCCCACTGAAGGTTGGTGGGAAAGAAGCAGCTAAAAAACTTGACATCGAACACAGCAAAGCCTCACCGACGGCCACAAAGCACCGAGCCTGACTCGAATCGTAGACCGAGTTCTGCAGCAGTTGGGAGGTCTTGATGAAGTCTGGAGTTAGGAAGGAGAACGGAATTGTGTCAGCAAACACTGCCGTTGGCCGCAGTAGAGACGGGTGGCTTGTAGGACACATCTCAGTTGCTGGTCTTGAATGGAGGATCTGAAAAAGGGGGAGTTTCATGAAAAGCCTAAATGATAAAAAATAATTGTTTGAAATCAGTGAAAACTGTAAGGTTAAAGAGAAATTATTTATTACTTAGTGACAGTTTAAATGATTTTAATAACTAGGATATTTGTATAAGCGTTTCACAAGCATAATGTTTAAAAAATATCAATAATTGATGTGACAATGTGGATTACTGTTCGCAAAATTAAAAAAAGAAAAAGAAAATAATATTCGTAACATTATACCCAAGTTCACTCTTATATATTTTCAAGAAATCTCAATTTATGATGCAAAACAATATGATATTACATTTCTATTTTTTTTTTTTGTATTGAATAACAAAAAAATTGATAGAATTGGCAATTTAATTATGGAGTATCATACAAAGTACATGAAAAATGAGGATATTTCCGATTTCTGTTCAATTTGAGTTCTACTTTTTTCATTCACTAGAGATTTATCAAAAAATTTCCTTTGAGATCAAGACAGATAAAACTCTACAGTAAAGACTATTTCTATATTTTTGTGTCTTTTCAATTCGAAAAAAAATTTTGACAATGTGCAAACAAACTTTTGAATGAAAATGCAAAACAACTGCTTTAAATTGAACCATATTAGAACATTCAAGCTCCAGTAAAACTCATCCTTTTCTCGAGAACTTACATCCCACTAAGTCAAAACCCACGTAATTTCATGTTTCCTCAGAAACTTAGGCACCATTAAGCTCAAAAGATGACCAACAATAGGGAAAGTCTGAGGAGTTGCTTAGATATCTCTCCCATTCCTTAAATATCTCTCCCATTCCTTAGATATCTCTCCCATTCCTTAAATATCTCTCCCATTCCTTAGATATCTCTCCCATTCCTTAAATATCTCTCCCATTCCTTAAATATCTCTCCCATTCCTTAGATATCTCTCCCATTCCTTAAATATCTCTCCCATTCCTTAGATATCTCTCCCATTCCTTAGATATCTCTCCCATTCCTTAGATATCTCTCCCATTCCTTAAATATCTCTCCCATTCCTTAGATATCTCTCCCATTCCTTAGATATCTCTCCCATTCCTTAGATATCTCTCCCATTCCTTAGATATCTCTCCCATTCCTTAGATATCTCTCCCATTCCTTAGATATCTCTCCCATTCCTTAGATATCTCTCCCATTCCTTAAATATCTCTCCCATTCCTTAAATATCTCTCCCATTCCTTAAATATCTCTCCCATTCCTTAAATATCTCTCCCATTCCTTAAATATCTCTCCCATTCCTTAAATATCTCTCCCATTCCTTAGATATCTCTCCCATTCCTTAGATATCTCTCCCATTCCTTAAATATCTCTCCCATTCCTTAAATATCTCTCCCATTCCTTAAATATCTCTCCCATTCCTTAAATATCTCTCCCATTCCTTAGATATCTCTCCCATTCCTTAAATATCTCTCCCATTCCTTAGATATCTCTCCCATTCCTTAGATATCTCTCCCATTCCTTAAATATCTCTCCCATTCCTTAGATATCTCTCCCATTCCTTAGATATCTCTCCCATTCCTTAGATATCTCTCCCATTCCTTAGATATCTCTCCCATTCCTTAGATATCTCTCCCATTCCTTAGATATCTCTCCCATTCCTTAGATATCTCTCCCATTCCTTAGATATCTCTCCCATTCCTTAAATATCTCTCCCATTCCTTAGATATCTCTCCCATTCCTTAGATATCTCTCCCATTTCTTAGATATCTCTCCCATTCCTTAGATATCTCTCCCATTCCTTACATATCCCTCCCATTCCTTAAATATCTCTCCCATTCCTTAAATATCTCTCCCATTCCTTAGATATCTCTCCCATTCCTTAGATATCTCTCCCATTCCTTAAATATCTCTCCCATTCCTTAGATATCTCTCCCATTCCTTAGATATCTCTCCCATTCCTTAGATATCTCTCCCATTCCTTAGATATCTCTCCCATTCCTTACATATCCCTCCCATTCCTTAAATATCTCTCCCATTCCTTAGATATCTCTACTATTCCTTAGATATCTCTCCCATTCCTTAGATATCTCTCCCATTCCTTAGATATCTCTCCCATTCCTTAGATATCTCTCCCATTCCTTAGATATCTCTACTATTCCTTAAATATCTCTCCCATTCCTTAGATATCTCTCCCATTCCTTAGATATCTCTACTATTCCTTAAATATCTCTACTATTCCTTAAATATCTCTCCCATTCCTTAGATATCTCTCCCATTCCTTAGATATCTCTCCCATTCCTTAGATATCTCTTCCATTCCTTAAATATCTCTCCCATTCCTTAGATATCTCTATCATATTTGTCACATACATATGTACCTAGACCTGGCCAACTCACCATGATCTGGCAGGGGGAGCCACTCGCCTTGATCTTGGCGTTGTAGACCACACATCTGCCCGAGGCGTGTAGTGGCTGGCCGTAGATGTCAAAGTCCTGCCACTTGAGCTGAGTCGCTGACCTGAGGGGGTGGGTTGTGGAATAGAGGAACTGTGTCAGTTGACTTGTCCGGTGTGGCCTATTAAATCTGTGCTACCCTATCTAGCTTTCATTTCTCAATGTCATCAGTTCGATCTGATGGTCTATGAAGGCATGCAGTGCTCTTAAGAGTGAGCTACCTCTTGTCACCACATGAAAAAAGCTCATGGATCACGCCCTTCATCTTTATAGCAATACCAAGAAATCTTAATTTAATTTTTTAAAAATAATTTTAATTTTTAAATTTAATTAACAGTAGGGCGTCCAAAAATACTTTCAAATGATACTAAATTAATGTTCATTTTGAAAAATCACACAACTTTGAATGAAAGTAGACTTTTCATGCAATTAAAATGAAACTCAAAAAAATCCGTATAGTCAAATGCCACAAAATAAAGCTTAAGTGAGTAAAGAAGGGTAAAACTATGTAATCAAATATATAACAGATAAAAACATCAAAAGAATAGATCTGGCATTCTTAGTCTCTTTCTTTCCTAACGGTGTGTTTCATTTCTTCTTCTCTTCTTTCATAAACTCTATTTCGTTCTATCCTTTTCATTTATCTCGTTCCTTTAAATGAAAAGTTACCTTTCGGCGTTAGCTAGACTACAGGTTTAAGAAATAAAGAAAAGGAAAATAAAGCCTTGAAACTAACCTAATTGCTGCAGGTTCTGTTCAGACTGAAGGAAAAGAATGATGAAAGCCTCAATTGTTTAAGACATTTTGGATGTATTGTACAGGCTGATCATTTTGCTCGGTTATTGGCTTCGTTATAGACGATTGAGAAGCGAATTGAATTTGTCTCCTGAACCGACGGTCAAATAAAATAGATTTGGACCACACTAACGCTGTTACGCGGGTTCTTACGGAACAGCGGTCGCTGGTCGATGGACGCAGCGGTCTGATGAAAGACAGAGAAATGATTATACAAAGAGAGGGGAGAAAAGAGTGAAAGACGCAGGCTGAAAGACGTTAAGGCATAAAGGAGTTTGGCAGAATTAGATTGGAAGTTATCGGGAGAGAAAGGGAGAGGGTGGGAGAAAAATAGAGAGAGAGAGAGAGAGAAAGGGAGAGAGGGTAGGAGAAAGATAGAGATAGAGATAGATGGATTGGTACATAGAGAGAGAGAGAGAGAGAGAGAGAGAGCGATTTTATGAAAGATAGAAAGGCAAAGAGAAGGCCAGAGGAAAGAAGAGATAGAGAGAGAGAGAGAGAGAGAGAGAGAGAGAGAGAGAGAGAGAGAGAGACATAAGAGTGTACGTTTGTCAGAGAGAGATGGAAAGAGAGAGAGAGAGATAGCGTGAATTTGTCAGGGAAAGAGAAAGAGAGGAAACAGCGAAGCAGAGAGAGAGTCAATGTACGTTTTTTTTTTTTACGAGAGAGAGAGAGAGAGAGAGAGAGAGAGAGAGAGAGAGAGAGAGAGGGAGAGACAGAGGGAGAGACAGAGCCACAGACAGAGAGAAAGAAAGAGAACCAGAAAGAGCAAAAAACAAAACCTGTACCCTGCAGGAATATCCAGCCTATCTGCAGAGAGCAGCCTCTCGCACTGAGCGTACACATCCTGCAGAGCGTGGAACGTCGTGTTGGTGAGCTTAGTGAACACATCCCGCAACTGGTCCTCGCTCAGTGATACCTGCAAGTACAGGGAATTGTCCATTGATAAAGTGATACCTGCAAGTTTAGGGAATTGTCCATTGATAAAGTGATACCTGCAAGTACAGGGAATTGTCGATTGATAAAGTGATACCTGCAAGTACAGGGAATTGTCGATTGATAAAGTGATACCTGCAAGTACAGGGAATTGTCGATTGATAAAGTGATACCTGCAAGTACAGGGAATTGTCGATTGATAAAGTGATAGCTGCAAGAGCAGGGAATTGTCCATTGATAAAGTGATACCTGCAAGTACAGGGAATTGTCCATTGATAAAGTGATACCTGCAAGTACAGGGAATTGTCGATTGATAAAGTGATACCTGCAAGTACAGGGAATTGTCGATTGATAAAGTGATACCTGCAAGTACAGGGAATTGTCGATTGATAAAGTGATACCTGCAAGTAAAGGCAACTGTCGATTGATAAAGTGATACCTGCAAGTTCATGGAGTTGTTAATTGATTTTCTGATCGTTTTGCAGTATGTTTCGATGGTTTGTCAAACACAAACACTGATTATCGGGCTCAACAACATAAGACTATAAAAAAAATTTAAAATAAATAAATAAATGGGGACTGTGTGTATAGAGGGGAGAGAGAGAGAGAGAGAGAGAGAGAGAGAGAGAGAGAGAGAGAGAGAGAGAGAGAGAGAGGGGGGGGGGGATGCTAGAGCTCTTGTTTGATAAAAAGTTTGTATAAATTTTGAATGTTGGAGGCTAGAGTAAAGGGTAAACAAATGGGAATGAAGTCTGATGCACGTGCGGTGCGAGATTGCTAATGATTATGGGCTTAGGAGAAGGATTTGAGGGGAAGAAGCAAGAAAAAAAAGATGTAAACAGGTCATTAAAAATTTATGAATCCGGTGTGTTTCTCTACATCTGTTCTCTCTTTATCTCATTAACTGTGTATGTGTGTCTCTGTGGGAATGTGTCTCTCTGTGTCTGGTTGTCTGACTGTCTATCTGTCTGTCTGTCTGTCTGTCTGTCTGTCTGTCTGTCTCTCTCTCTCTCTCTCTCTCTCTCTGTCTCTCTGTCTCTGTCTGTCAGTCTATCTGTCTGTCTGTCTGTCTGTCTGTCTGTGTGTGTGTGTGTCTCTCTCTCTCTCTCTCTCTCTCTCTCTCTCTCTCTCTCTCTCTCTCTCTCTCTCTCTCTCTCTCTCTTTTTTTCCTCTCTCCAAGTTAATTTTCTGTTTGCCCCTTCCACATACTTAACTCGTTATCCAACATCGGTTGGTTTAGAGTCTGATGAAGTCCGCTCTTGGATAGCTGATCTCAGGTTTTCCTGTCATTTTTATTTTGAAGAACTCCAATGGGAACGATTAAAATCAAAAGATGCGGCCCTAAATTTTGCGCTTTGAACGTGAAACGAGCGATTCCATACCGAGAGCCAGCAGGCTAAACTTTACTGATTCATTGGTTGATGTAACCCATCCACAGAGAGGTTATATCAGATCTTTACAGCAAACCAAACAGTTCTGCATCGAGCAGGGCAGAGAAGAAGCCCCATCGCCTCCAATATAACATGCCAGTAGCATTAGTAGCAGAAAAAAAAACAGCAGAAGCAGCAAAAGTAGTAGAAATAGACGCAGAAAGTTGCAGCAGAAATATTAGGCGTGGTACTCGTGATAAGGATTACATTGCAGGGATAGAATCATCACCAGTACATATGGAGACAGGTGAAACTGAATTCCAGCGAATCAATATCAGGCTAGGCAAGTGTTAATGACAAGAAAGAGATTGGAGGAACCAACAAATCTAAGTCGAGGCCTTTAAAAAAATCAGGTCCGTCATAACATGCCTAGGACGAACTGCTTGTAAAAACAGCTAATTAGAACAGAAAGACTGCACACCGTAGTAATCAGACTTGGGTATTTAAGACTATCTGGCTCTACGGGGAGTCCCACTCACCTGTGCGTTAGGCCTGTTCATGGAGACGTACTGGTCGGATCCTCCCGCCCCTCCCGCGGGGTCAATCCTCCTGGTCGGCCTCCGCCTGGGCGCGGGGCGAGGAGGTCTGGGCAAAGTGCTGAACCCGAAGTTCCCGGCGCCGCTGCTGCCGATCGACTGGCTGTCCGACTCGTTGGAGGAGACCGTCTCCCGCGACACGGACCGCGAGGTGGGCGGCAGCTGCTGGTGGGGGAGGGGCGGGGCTGGGAGCGTGTCCGGGGGAGGCGGGGGCGGGGGCAGCATGCTAGAGGTCAAAGACGTCGTCATCAGGGTCATCGACACGCTCATGGAGCCAGACAGCAAGTTCGAAGACGGTGACGGAGATGGTTTTGTGTTGTGGTGGTGGTGGTGGTGGGATGGGGATGTTGTTAGTGTGGTGGTGGTGGTTGTTGTTGATGATGATAAAGATGATGACGATGGAGTGGTCAAGGGTGGAGGTGTCGGAGGAGGCGTGGGTCCCGCTAAGACGTGAGGTTGCTGCAGCCAGGCGTGGGCGGCTTGAGCTTTGGTCAAGCCAGTTGAGGCTGGCATTCCTCCCGTAAACCCTCCAGAACGCTTGGTATCCGCTTTACCAACACTACCACCGCTACCGCTGCCACCGCTGCTGCTAAACATCTCCTCCTCGTCCTCCAGACCTGAGTTTGGGATCTCCTCGTAGATGGGCTGAGCGGCAAGGAGAGCTCTGCGCTGCTCCGTCATTTCGGGTTCGACAAAGTTTACCCCAAGGTTAGCCGCACCGCCGTTTGGTTTCACAAAGGGGAGAGAATTCTCACCGGAATTTTCAGCAGACGTGCTAGGCTCAGAACCGGAAGAAGGTCCGCTACTTCCGCCGTCATTGGCTGCCGGTCGCGAACGGATATGGCCAGATTTCTGCGCAGGAGCTGGTGAAGGAAGTTTCTTCGAGGAAGAAGACTTTAACGGTGATTTGGTCACAACCGAAGAAGTAGATGAAGACGATGAAGTTGACGAAAGGTTCGTTGAGGTTGATGAAGAAGAGGTTATCGCCGTAGATAAAGATGTAGCAGATGTCGAGATTGACGCCGTTGACGGTGGCTTTAATATTGCATCCACGGATCCAACACCACCACTCGCAGGGTTTACTGTCAACGGAGGTACAGGCTCCAGATAGCCATCCGCAGGGATATTGGGACACAGAGGCTTCTTCGCTTTATTTGTGGGCGGGTCGTAAAAGTGGAAAGGGGCGGAGCCATCGCCCGGGACTCCGCTCTCTCCATCTCCTTGCTTGGGGAGGATGCTCTCGTATAGGTTCTCAAGCGAACCCAGGGGAGATAACACGGGGAAGTCAAACTCGTCCAGCCCGCCTTTGTCTACTGTTGATGTAGACATCATGCCGGAAGAGCCCGGGGTTGTTGAACTTTGACCTGAACCAGGAACTGTTGGAGAAATGAAATTAATTATTGATTGATTTTCTCTCTCTCTCTCTCTCTCTCTCTCTCTCTCTCTCTCTCTCTCTCTCTCTCTCTCTCTCTCTATCTATCTATCTATCTATCTATCTCCTTCGCTCTCTCTCTATCTATCGATCTATCTATCTATCTTTCTCTCTTTTCCTCCCTTCCTTCCTGTTTTCTCTACCCACCTAAGAAGCAAATTGTCATAAACTTGGTGGATTTATTTTTTCTTTTTATATTCCTATCACTTCGTTTCTCTAAGTTTTTCTTGCTTTGTTTTTCTACATTTATCAAAATACGTTTAAGTTCTTACTCCTCGAACCCAGAAGTTGTTTTTTTTCCTCTCCTAACGCAGAGCAACATAATATTTCTATTTGTAATTTTTTGCCCAAACCTTATCTTCATTATTATCCTGATATAAATTTCACTTAGTATGGTCTTATTTTAAAATGTAACATACACATATATGAGAGCAAATCAAAGAGAAACAGAGAGGGTGAGCTAAAGAGAGACAGAGGGAGAAGAGAGAAAGGCTGAAAGATATATTTACAGACAAACAGCTAAGTAGACTGATAGACGGAAAAAGGAAGGATCATACAAAAACTGTTAACGGAAACGTAAAAAAAAAAAAAAGAAAAAAGGGGAAAAAAAGGAAAGAAAAGTAAAAAAGAAAAAAAAGGAAATAGAAAAAAATAGAGCCAAAGAATCAAGAATTGGAAAATTTTCTTGAGGTTCAAAGAGACAAAAAGTCACTAGAGTAGCGAAACGTACATGGAATGAAAGCAGGTTCGTCGCCCAGTGAGATGGTGTTTCGCCGGTTCTCCAGCACCTTGGTGTTTGTGATGTCCGTTACCATCTGAAACAACGTTCAGAAATACGGTAAGTTGGTGTTGGAAAAGCGTCATCTTATAATAGATATTTTTTTTCAATTCATACCATGTAGGTTGATTTGAATTTGACGGGGGAAAATTACAAAACAAGATTTCCAATAGGTAAATTGTCTTACAAATTCAAATCAGAGGTAGTACATTTATATATTGTCACACAAGTTTGAATTTGCATGCATTTTGAACATTCACGAACTCAAAAAAAAAAAAAAAAAAAAAACAACCAGAATAGCTCAAAACACCAAACTTTTCAACATGATCCCAGCAATAGGAGGCGGATCTGAGCTGCTAGAAACACGAGGACAGATAGGTCTAGCGGTTGTTTTAGGAAATAAACTTTTGTTACTTGATGTTAGTTTCATTACTTTTTTTTCTTGCTTTTGTTGAATAATTAATAAATGTATTTTTAACATGCATTTCTTTATCAGCTCAGCTCGTCTTGATAGTATGTATCCTTTTTTTTTTATCCGCAATTATAGAGCGTCCTCACTCCTTGGATTAAATACCAATTACCCACGGAGGATCCCATGGAAGTGAGACCGCATTGAGAGAAAAAGGCTAAAGCTAATTTGTTTTCCTTTATCTTAACAGAGAAAAAATGTGTGAAATGAATTTAGAACCCTTTACACCTTTCAAACAATATTACAGACAAGTTTAAAATTAAGTCTTATTTGACACAATAAAACAAACATCTTTCGTTTTTGAAGAAAGATTTGGAAGCGTGTCCACAACCAGAGTAGTATCGCTGCTGCTACTGCTACTACTACTACAACTACTACTACTCCTCCTCCTCCTACTACTACTACTACTACTACTACTACTACTACTACTACTACTACTACTACTACTACTACTACTACTACTACTACTACTGCTTCTGCTGCTGCTGCTGCTACTACTACTACTACTACTACTAGTACTACTGCTACTGCTGCTGCTGTGGGTGCTGCTGCTGCTGCTACTGCTGCTGCTGCTGCTGCTGCTGCTGCTGCTGCTGCTACTATTACTGCTGCTGGTGCTGCTGCTGCTGCTGCTGCTACTGCTGCTACTGCTGCTGCTGCTGCTACTGCTACTACTACTACTACTGCTGCTGCTGCTGCTGCTACTACCACTACTACTACTAGTACTACTACTACTACTACTACTAGTAGTAGTAGTAGTAGTAGTAGTAGTAGTAGTAGTAGCAGTAGTAGAGTAGCGATGTGAAATTGTGTTAAACAGCGTCTCTCACCACAGGACCAGAAATATCCGCGACATTAAACTTCTTGTTTTTCTTGTCTCCTCGCGGAAGGGTGGCCGATTCGGTGACGGACTTGGCCCGCTTCACGGACGGTCCCCCAGGACCTGTAGAGCTCGCAGCAGACGCGCTCGACGGGGCAGAACCGGAAGATGGAGCTGTGGGAGCGCGGGACTTCTGTTTTGAACCGGAAGTGAGTTTTCCCAAGAATCCCTTGCGGCTGGAGCTGGCCGCTGTCGGGAGTTCGATCTTCTCGAGCGGGAACGGGGCTGGTTTAGCTGGGGCGTCGTCTTCGAAGGTGGAAGTAGATGATCCGCCAGAGAGCTCCGCGTTGGGGTTGCTCGTTGCGGACACGGGGAAGAAGTCCAGCGAAGATGTCGGGGAGGACGGGAGAGAGTTCTCCGTCTCGCGGATAGGTGAGACTGGCGGGGAGGTTGCGGTAGGGGAGTGGGCTGTTTTACCTGGAGGGGAGGGAGGGGGGATGGGCATTGAGCGACGCGTGCCGTCTCGGCTCAGAGTGCCGGTGTTACCTGGTGAAATGATAATGATGATGGCGATGATGATAGTAATGGTAATGGTAGTAGTAGTAGTGGTGGTGGTTGTAGTAGTAGTAGTAGTAGTAGTAGTAGTAGGAGTAGGAGTAGTAGTTGTTTTGTTTTTGTTGTTGTTGTTGTTGTTGTTGTTGTTGTAATAGTAGAAATAGTAGTAGTAGTAGTAGTAGTAGTAGTAGTAGTAGTAGTAGTAGTAGTTGAGTGGTTAATGTAGTAGTAGCAATAGTGGTAGTATTGCTGTTGTTGTTGTAGCAGCAACAATAATAATAGTAGTAGTAGTAGTAGTAGTAGTAGTAGTAGTAGTAGTAGTAGTAGTAGTAGTAGTAGTAGTAGTAGTAGTAGTAGTAGTAGTGGTGGTAGTAATAGTAGTAGTTGTTGTCGTTGTTTTTGTTGTTGTTTTTTGTAGTAGTAGTAGTAGTAGTAGTAGTAGTAGTAGTAGTAGTAGTAGTAGTAGTAGTAGTAGTAGTAGTAGTAGTAGTAGTAGTAGTAGTAGTAGTGGTTGCAGCAGTAGCAGTAGTAGTGAAAGAAAAAGCAGAAGCCGCAAAAGTAGCAGTAGTTGTCGCAGAAAATAGCAGTTGAAGTGACTTAGGCCTGGTAATAATAACTGTGGTAGGAATTGTACTGCAAGAAAAGACTCGTCACCAATGCAGATGGAGACAGATGGAAAAAAATATCACAAGCAAGGCAGGTTTGTGTACTTGAAAGAGTTTGGAAGAACCAACACACAACTACGTGGAGGCATTTAAAAAATAATCAGCATGATTATCTGCAATCCTGTGTACTATGCGGGTTACTGATTATCCTCTAGTCAAAGCCAGAGCTGTAACGCTGATGTATGAAGGAATAGACTGAGGCACCACGATGTGAAAGAAGAAATATTCCACGTAAAATGAGGCATGCATTCGCGGTATCGTATCACGAAATACGCAAATCATTCAGGACAAATTTGAAGAAGACTCAAATGATACTTACTCTATATATCTGTGACTTAGAAAGTCACTGTTACACATTCTAACATTTTGCATGTTATGAAAAACTTCTTTTTTCCTATTAAAAAATAATAAAGAACAAATTAAAAAAAGAAGAGCAAAGAACAGTAAAGAAACTCCTTGTTCTGTAACTATGCGAGAACCAAATACTACCTGCTTGCTCAGCTGCTGTCTTGCTGAGCCTTCTCTCTAATTCTTTGGCCAAGTCTGGATTCCTCAAATCAGATCCTCCAGATTTTGCTTGTAAAATAGAAAATAAAAAGAGGGAATGTCGGCAATTACATTTAAAATAAACTTGGATAGGTTAGAAGTGTAAAGAGAACGAAGATTTTTTTTTCATTTTCTTAAAAAAAAAAAAACATTGGAAATAAAGTTGTGTTTCAACACAAATACTCTGGTGCATTGTCAAGTATAGCAGTGCTTGACTGGGCGAAAAAAAAGGAAATGAGGGGAGAGAACAATAAATAAACTAGAAACGGAAGAGAGAGAGAGAGAGAGAGAGAGAGAGAGAGAGAGAGAGAGAGAGAGAGAGAGAGAGAGAGAGAGAGAGAGAGAGAGAGAGGGAAAGAAAAAAGAGAGGGAGAGAGAGAGAGGGGAGAGAGTGATGGGAGGGAGAGTGAGAGGGAGAGAGAGAGGAAGAGAAGGAGAGAGAGAGAGGTAGAGAGAGAGGGAGGGAGGGAGAGAGAGAGGGAGAGAGAAAGAGGGGGAGAGAGAGATACAGAAAGAGAGACAGAGAGAGATAGAGGGGGAGAGAGAGAAACAGACAGGTAGAGACAGAGAGAGAGAGAGAGAGTGAAAAGAGAATAATACACAGATCTCGAGAATGACCTAACACCGAGGAAAGCCATGTATCTAAACCTACCTTGACCCACGGAAGTTCTAGAAGACGGCACAGGCGCAGTGCTTCTCTTGGGGCTTTTCGGCCGCCTCCGCACAACTTCTTTCACAACATCTTTACTCTCCTTGGCGGAAATATCTGATCCACCAGTGCTGGAAATAGTTGTGGAAGACGAGGCGGCCGTCGATGGTGGTTTGGCTGGAGGCGGCACCACTGGTTTTGGAGCAGGGTAGGGCTTAACGTTTGAGACACCATCGTTAGAATCTTTGTCCTTGTCCTTGTCCTTGTCCTTCTCTTTATCCGGCTGGTTCTTCCGCGAAGTTGGTGGAGAGAATTTCGCCGTCGCCCGCTTCAGCATCATCTTCGGGCTGGCGAGGCCTTTAGGCTTCCGCTGAGTGGACGGGCTGGGGCTCGCGGGTTTCGCAGCGGCGGAGGATGCAACAGCTGCAACAGTTGTTGATGTTGTCACGGTGGCGCCAGCAGTGGTAGCGGTGTCGTGGTCAGTGCTTGAAGAGAAAGAGGACGATGAAGTAGAATCCAAAGGAGGTTTCTGAGAAGCCGCGCCATCTTTAGAAACAGAAGAGCCCGCGTCAGTAGCAGAACTCCCGCCTGCTTGACTCTCCCGACGGTTGCTGGCTGGAGTCGGTGAGGACCCGGGCGGAAAGACCAGGCATTTAGCCCGGGGGTCCACGGAAGATGAGGCCGACGCTGGAGGCGTCTGGCTCTTGAAAGCGTCGTCATCGTCTCCGCCACTGTTGTTGGTGGTCGGGGAGTTCGAGTCGCCACTAGCGCTCTGTCCGCCAGGGCCGCTGGTCGAATCTTTCCTCTCGAACTGGACCTCAGTGTTGACCGACTCGAAGCTCTCTGAGGAGGTCGAGTCTTTGCCGCGGCGCAAGATGTTCCGGAAAAAAGACGTGATGCCTTTTTTGTTCTTGTTTTCGCCGTTAGCAGCCTTGAAGGAAAAATATTAAGATTAGACTGCATGGGGAACATGGTGAGACTTTTGGAAGATAGAACAGATATTCGCTCAAAAACTTGGCTTTCTAATGACTCTCTCATTAGAATTATCTGCAGATTATACTTTAAATCCTGATCACAAAGGTTAAATTCTGTTTCTTTCCTATTGATTAGTCAAATAAATGTTAATTTTATGGATTTTCCATTACCTCTTACCTTGCTTCTTTCTATATTCAACGTAAACCCATATTATACACATCACACTTCAGGTTATGGCTGCATTTTTTTTTTGCATGGGGCAATTCTCCATTCATTTTTCCCTCGTTTTACCAAGATCATTGTTGGATCCACATGAACCAACATTGGTCCAAAGAACAAACAAAATTGCTGGATGTTAACATTATTCAATTACAATTCCCAATAAACGTCACTAAGTCTAATTTCAGGTCAATGATGATCTATACAAAGAGGAACATGCATTCAACCTAACGAAGGTCAAACTCGTTGGACTTTTTTTCCCCATAAGAACCTGCAACATCACATCATGGTTTGAAATACTGAGTTTCCCGAACCAGCCTCAAACTGTCAGAGACAAGAGACAAGTTGAAACAAATCTATATATCAAATAATACAAGCTCTCTAACCAAGTGAAAAAAAAATGAGCTAGAGTGCTGTTTGAAGCAATGATATCCGTGCAAGGGAGTAAAACAATGAATCACCCACGACTTGAATCACTGAACTATCTCTCATTCTTAAACCTGAAAATGTCAGTTATTATCAGCTATCTGCCGTCCAAATAGGAATAAAATATGTCAAGTCTCAAAGTTATTATCAGCTATCTGCCGTCCAAATAGGAATAAAATATGTCAAGTCTCAAAGTTATTATCAGCTGTCTGTCATCCATATAAGAATAAAATATGTCAAGTCTCAAAGTTATTATCAGCTATCTGTCGTCCATATAAGAATAAAATATGTCAAGTCTCAAAGTTATTATCAGCTATCGGTCGTCCAAATTGGAATAAAATATGTCAAGTCTCAAAGTTATTATCAGCTATCTGTCGTCCATATAAGAATAAAATATGTCAAGTCTCAAAGTTATTATCAGCTGTCTGTCGTCCATATAAGAATAAAATATGTCAAGTCTCAAAGTTATTATCAGCTATCTGTCGTCCATATAAGAATAAAGTATGTCAAGTCTCAAAGTTATTATCAGCTATCTGTCGTCCATATAAGAATAAAGTATGTCAAGTCTCAAAGTTATTATCAGCTATCTGTCGTCCATATAAGAATAAAGTATGTCAAGTCTCAAAGTTATTATCAGCTATCTGTCGTCCATATAAGAATAAAGTATGTGAAGACTCAAAGTTATTATCAGCTATCTGTCGTCCATATAAGAATAAAATATGTCAAGTCTCAAAGTTATTATCAGCTATCTACCGTCCATATAACAATAAAATATGTCAAGTCTCAAAGTTATTATCAGCTATCTGTCGTCCATATAAGAATAAAATATGTCAAGTCTCAAAGTTATTATCAGCTATCTGTCGTCCATATAAGAATAAAGTATGTCAAGTCTCAAAGTTATTATCAGCTATCTGTCGTCCATATAAGAATAAAGTATGTCAAGTCTCAAAGTTATTATCAGCTATCTGTCGTCCATATAAGAATAAAGTATGTCAAGTCTCAAAGTTATTATCAGCTATCTGTCGTCCATATAAGAATAAAGTATGTCAAGTCTCAAAGTTATTATCAGCTATCTGTCGTCCATATAAGAATAAAATATGTCAAGTCTCAAAGTTATTATCAGCTATCTGTCGTCCATATAAGAATAAAATATGTCAAGTCTCAAAGTTATTATCAGCTATCTGTCGTCCATATAAGAATAAAATATGTCAAGTCTCAAAGTTATTATCAGCTATCTGTCGTCCATATAAGAATAAAGTATGTCAAGTCTCAAAGTTATTATCAGCTATCTGTCGTCCATATAAGAATAAAGTATGTCAAGTCTCAAAGTTATTATCAGCTGTCTGTCGTCCATATAAGAATAAAATATGTCAAGTCTCAAAGTTATTATCAGCTGTCTGTCGTCCATATAAGAATAAAATATGTCAAGTCTCAAAGTTATTATCAGCTGTCTGTCGTCCATATAAGAATAAAATATGTCAAGTCTCAAAGTTATTATCAGCTATCTGTCGTCCATATAAGAATAAAATATGTCAAGTCTCAAAGTTATTATCAGCTATCTGTCGTCCATATAAGAATAAAATATGTCAAGTCTCAAAGTTATTATCAGCTGTCTGTCGTCCATATAAGAATAAAGTATGTCAAGTCTCAAAGTTATTATCAGCTATCTGTCGTCCATATAAGAATAAAATATGTCAAGTCTCAAAGTTATTATCAGCTGTCTGTCGTCCATATAAGAATAAAGTATGTCAAGTCTCAAAGTTATTATCAGCTGTCTGTCGTCCATATAAGAATAAAATATGTCAAGTCTCAAAGTTATTATCAGCTATCTGTCGTCCATATAAGAATAAAATATGTCGTCTCAAAGTTTTTATCAATCTTTTGTTGTCTTCATAAGAATGAACTATGGCAAATCTCAAGGTAACTGTCAACTATAATGTTTCTCATAAATAAAAACCATGTCAAATCTCAAAGTAATCATCAACTTTTTGATGACTTATAAGAAAAACTATGTCAAATTTCAAAGTTAGTATCAACTATTCGTCGCCCTCATATAAAAGAAAAAAAAACAATGTTAAATTTGTTCACATTATGAGAATAAATTATAAAAAAAATACACAAAGTCCTCAAGGCACAACTCACCTTGGTGAGAGACTCCTGGCTGCCATCTGGGGGCAGAACAAACTCCTCAAGCCCTGCAGGGGCGACGCTTCCCGACTTGCCAGACTTGGCCGACAGGGGCGGATCCCCTGGCTGTTGCTGGGGAGGGGGTAACGTCATGATGCTGCGACCAACAGGCACCATCTTAAACACTGGCTCCGGCTGGCTGTCTTTGCCTCCAGTTCCTGGACGCTTAGGAGACGCCCCTGGCTCTGGAGGAGGAGACACGGGCGGGCGGGGCGCCTGGCGTTTACCAGCCCCGCGTTGATTTGGCTTTGTGAGATCCAGCGTGGCCGCAACAGACGCCATCTTGGCCTCGAAGTCCGTAGACGATGCTAAGGAGACGGGTGGAGGGGGAGGCTGTTTCTTCGATTTGGAGGCAGCAGCGGATGATAACGATGATGTCGTGGTGGTGGTGGTAGTTGTGCTCTGAGCGTCGGAGAAGAAATCGTCCGTGGAGGATTCGTTGAGGTCGGCGTAGTCTCTGAGCACGTCGTTGAGGAGGGCGATAGCTCTGAAGCCCTCCATGGCGGTGCTGTCGTTGAGGCCTCCAGAGTTCCCGGAAGTGTCAAGGTCATCGCTAATGGTGCTGTCAACACTGTCGTCGAGACCGTTGTCTTTGCTCTCCTCATGCCTGGGCGGGAGCGTTATCTTCTTGGCCACCATCTTGGTGGAGGCCCGCGGTGGAGGGGACATGGTTTGGTTCTGAGGCGCAGGTTTTCTGCCTCCTCCACCACCACCACCACCACCGCCCCTCTCGGAACTATTGCTGGCTGAGTTACCTCCCCTCCCTTTACGAGAGTTCTTGTTCGCGATAGAGGATCTCCCCCGCGGGGCGGACTTCGGCGACGGCGCGGGTTCAATATCGTCAGGAATCGTTTCGTACAAAGATTCCGTAATGTCTGAGATGGTGTGCGATTCCCCTGGACCCTCGGTCCTCTTCATCTTGCTGTCAAACCCGTTGTGTTTGTGAATACCGGGTCCTGAAGATAAACCCTTGCTATCACCGTTCACCAAGTTTTTCTCAAACTTTATCTCTGCTAGGGAAACTTTAGCACCAGGTTGTCGACTAGATCCGACAGCTTGCGGGAAAGTCCCGAACGACGCGGCATTCTTCTTGTCGGCGGCGGCCTTGACTTTATCACAGTCTAACAAGGAGCTGAACCGGCCTTCCTCGCTCTCGAAGAGCTGCTCAACCTGAAGGTCCTCAAATTCTCGGCAAGCTCGCCGACTGTCTGCGCCAAGCTCAACCTGATCACAATGAAGTGGTGTGTAAAATTATTCTATGACATCGGGAATTTGAGAACCACCGAAAACCGAATTATTCAAGTTTGTTAAAATTGTGAAAGGCGCTAGATTTTAGTTGACTCGCAAGCATACATGCATGGTATAATAAGAATTATGGACAAACCCAACTAAATTCTAACTAACCAACTAAATTCTACCTAAATTTTCAGTGACATCAACATCTAAATATCGGCTTCGATCTGCAAAGATAAAGCGCTACTACTTAATCTGAAAAATGGTCTGCCACATGCAAAAAAGGAGACGTAGAAGATGTTAAGTGGATGGTTACAAATTTAGGATTTTAATGCTCAGGAGCAAACTTTGAAAATAACTGAATTGATTTCAATCCCCTCAAAGTGATCGTTCATTGCCCACGGGCGTTTAATATTATTATTCAGCGTTAAGACATGAAGGTTATGGAAATCTTCATGGACTCATGCTTCAAATATGACTGAGTTTAAAATACAAACAGTCCTAAGTGGTATTCAGAGAAACAATGCACCGCCTGCAATATGATATGCTGAGATCTTGCATTAATGGTGATTATATCCGTCTTCTTTTTTTTTTTTCTATTTTTTTTTTTTTTTTTTTTTTTTGCATGCCTTGTAAAACGCTGTTTACTGTCTGTAATAACATATATATATATATATATATATATATATATATATATAGAGAGAGAGAGAGAGAGAGAGAGAGAAAGAGAGAGATTGAGAGAGAGAGACAGAGAGAGAGAGAGAGAGAGAGAGAGAGAGAGAGAGAGAAAAGAATCGGAAAAAATTTCTCAGTTATCATAAATTAACGAAGAGGGACAGCGTCAAGACAGCCAGGAGGAAGAAAATACGACAAAAGAGGGGGAGGGGGGGGGGGGGGGGACCAGGAAGTAGCACCACAAGCAGGACATGGACAAACCTGTAAGTTTCTCGTGTCCGAGTTCCAAACAGTGTTACCGAGTGCGAGCAAAGCAAACTGTTTCTCCTCATCCGTCAGGGAAAGATAAATCTGGTCCGCCTCCTCACCTGCGGTTACTTCCCCTTCCTCGCTCTCCGCGGCGAGGTTGTCTAGACCGCCGTCCTCCCCGATCACTTCCGGTCTGACGTCCGGAATGCTCACTCGCCGGATGTTCCGCTTTTTCTGCTGCTGGGGCTGTTTGGATGACTTCCCCTTGTTTACGTCATCTTTCTCGGATTTTAGAGAAGATAGGACAGAACCGAGTGTTTTTACCGGGACGTTTTTGGTGGATTGTACTGAACAGTCAACGGTTTTGGATTTTAGGAGAGAAATGGACTTCGGTTGTGGGGTTGGTCCGTTCACAGATATTTTAGATGATATTGCACTGGATGTGGAAGATTGGGTCGTCGGAGATGATGATGTTGTCGTAGATGATGATGATGATATCCGAGTGGAGGATGTTGAGTCGAGTAATTCACTCGAGTGGGACGCGTTCAGCTTACGTTCTGAAGATTTTGCGAGGTGCCGATCTGTAAGAAAAGGGAAAAATAAATGAGAAGAAATTCATCGCTGAAGTGCTGGTAGTAAACTCTTCAAAAGTAAATTCTAAATGATCATCTTTTTTTTTTTGTTGTTTGTTTGTTTTTGTTTTATTTCATGTTATTTTAAGTTTTTTTTTTTTTTTTTTTTTTTTTTTTTGGGGGGGGGGGGGGGGGGGAATGGAACGGTGTTGTATAAAGAGCCGTCAAAAACAACCCATGATTCCGCACTTAATAATGGATGAAATGCGTACTTGCGATACATTAAAATATATATTTATATGCATATTTTAACATGTTTTTCTCATATGGCTTTTTCGGATTAAAGACTAGTCCACATTAATTTATTTCATTTTAAAAAAATACTACGATCGTAAGCCGTTATGACGAAATGTGTCCGTTTATAAACATTTTTTATTTAATTAACGTGTTTTTATTTCATACACGCAGGGCAATATTTCCACTACCGTGAAAGAAGTAATACATATTTTATTCAAATAGCTAACGGTACCACTCTAACAATGATAGGGGCGTGCCGTATAGCTATTCACTTAATAGATCACCCAGCAATACAATCAAATAACCAATAAATCCACCATGGCGCCCCCGGCCCCCCCCCCCCCCCCCCCCCCTGGTCTCACCGAGTGTTTAAAGATTTTTTATTTAATTAACGTGTTTTTATTTCACACACGCTGAGCAATATTTCCACTAACGTGAAAGAAGTAATGCATATTTTATTCAAATAGCTAACGGTACCACTCTAACAATGATAGGGGCGTGCCGTATAGCTATTCACTTAATAGATCACCCAGCAATACAATCAACTAACCAATAAATCCACCATGGCGCCCCCTGCCCCCCCCCCCCCCCCTGGTCTCACCGAGTGTTTAAAGATTTTTTATTTAATTAACGTGTTTTTATTTCACACACGCTGAGCAATATTTCCACTAACGTGAAAGAAGTAATGCATATTTTATTCAAATAGCTAACGGTACCACTCTAACAATGATAGGGGCGTGCCGTATAGCTATTCACTTAATAGATCACCCAGCAATACAATCAACTAACCAATAAATCCACCATGGCGCCCCCTGCCCCCCCCCCCCCCCGCCGGCCCCCCCCCCCCCCCCCCCTGGTCTCACCGAGTGTTTAAAGATTTTTTATTTAATTAACGTGTTTTTATTTCACACACGCTGAGCAATATTTCCACTAACGTGAAAGAAGTAATGCATATTTTATTCAAATAGCTAACGGTACCACTCTAACAATGATAGGGGCGTGCCGTATAGTTGTTCACTTAATAGATCACCCAGCAACACAATCAACTAATCAATAAATCCACCACGCGCCCTCCCCCCCTCCCTGGTCTCACCGAGTGTTTAAACATTTTTTATTTAATTAACGTGTTTTTATTTCATACACGCAGGGCAATATTTCCACTTCCGTGAAAGAAGTAGTACATATTTTATTCAAATAGCTAACCAATTAAACAACGATAGGGGCGTGCCGTATAGCTATTCACTTAATAGTTCACCCAGCAATAAAACCAGCTAACCCCTAAATCCACCATGGCGCCCCCCCCCCCTCTCCTGGTCTCACCGAGTGTCTTCGCCCTCTCGTGGACGCTCCCCGCGCCAGCCTCGGGGATGCTTCCGCTCCTCACTTCCCGGCCCTGGAACTTGCTGGCCAGGGCAGAGATTCGAACCCCAGCGATGTTGCTGTTCGGATCTGGCTCGCTCCGTCTGCGCCACGACCTTGAGGAAGACCCGTGACTCGTGGCTGAAGAGGAGTCCTTGACCCCGTCATGTTCTGACTTTGACCTCTGGCAGGTGGAACACAGATCTGGCCTCCAGGCGTTCTGGGTGAATGTGTCGCAGCAGCCGCTGCTTGGCTGAGATGACGACGTCGGCGATGTGAGAGATCGTGTGGTTGTTGCTGTTTTAGATGATGCTGTTGTTGTTGAAGATGTTGATGACATGATAGTCGTCGTAGAGGCTGCCTCACCGCCTCTCGCCTGGCGATCATCTCAGATTACCTGAAGGAGGAAAAAATCATGTTTACTTCTATTGTGGTTTATCTATTGTCTCTCAATATACCTGAAAGAGGAAACGATCATGTTTACTTCTATTGTGTCTCAGTTTACCTGAAAGAGGAAACGATCATGTTTACTTCTATTGTGGTTTATCTATTGTCTCTCAATTTACCTGAAAGAGGAAACGATCATGTTTACTTCTAATGTGGTTTATCTATTGTCTCTCAGTTTGCCTGAAAGAGGAAACGGTCATGTTTACTTCTATTGTGGTTTATCTATTGTCTCTCAGTTTACCTGAAAGAGGAAACGATCATGTTTACTTCTATTGCGGTTTATCTATTGTCTCTCAGTTTACCTGAAAGAGGAAACGATCATGTTTACTTCTATTGTGGTTTATCTATTGTCTCTCAATTTACCTGAAAGAGGAAACGACGATCATGTTTACTTCTATTGTGGTTTATCTATTGTCTCTCAATTTACCTGAAAGAGGAAACGATCATGTTTACTTCTATTGTGGTTAATCTATTGTCTCTCAATTTACCTGAAAGAGGAAACGATCATGTTTACTTCTATTGTGTCTCAGTTTACCTGAAAGAGGAAACGATCATGTTTACTTCTATTGTGGTTTATCTATTGTGTCTCAGTTTACCTGAAAGAGGAAACGACGATCATGTTTACTTCTATTGTCTCTCAATTTACCTGAAAGAGGAAACGATCATGTTTGTTTTATCGTGTTTCACAACACAAGCACCTGTCAATAGACCCGGCCACAAGGCGCTTTTCTTACATGCATTTTATCTGTTTCTCTCGCCTCCCTAAGCGACTCTTGACCAGAGTCTATTTATTCAGGTGAAATATCACTTAGTCTTGTTTGAGTAAGCCCCAGTACAAAGATGAGAAAACTAAAACCTGGACATATTCATTGGACTACTGGTTGCACTTGAATCAGAGAACAGACCTGATATTTAAGAAAGGCTTTTTGGTGATTCAAAAGTTGGACTAGTTTTGATCCCCTCACAGAATAGAATAAGAAGAGAGAGAGAGAGGGAGAGAGAGAGAGAGAGAGAGAGAGAGAGTGTGTGTGTGTGTGTGTAAAGCAGGGCAGGGTCGCATATCTACAATAAAAGGATCTGCCGAGCCCTATACAGAATTAGCTGCTGCCTTTCTCTCCTCAGTAATGGCTTCTGAGACAGCTTCTAATCTAGAACTAAAACCCGCAAACCTATGAAAACCGTATCAACCGTAGCCCTGTATTTCATGCCTGCGGGCACAAGGAATGGGCATAAATCAAAATCCATACCTCAGGAATTATAATTATCTTGAGCCCTCACCGCATACTGTGCTCCTGCAAAGACGCATAAACCAAACAAAGGTGGTCAAACTTTGCTCAGGTTTCACATTCCCACTTAGCAGCTTTCAATTATTTAACGTCCCAAACTCCCTCTCAGCTTTTCTTTATTTCATTCTTAGTCTCACATGACAAAACTATATAATTGTTAGAAATAAGCAGTTATGTACTTTCCTTATCTATTAAAATATTCTTTAAAATATTCTCATAAGGTCAGAAATTCCCATAAAAAGTAATGCCTAAAGTTGCATACGTTGGGGGAATTCTAAGCTGCCATTTTATTTGGATTAAAATGATTAATAATGAAAACAATCTGTTAATATCTAAAGAGATTTCATGTGCATATGTCTGCGTGTACATATATATATATATATATATATATATATATATATATATATATATATATATAAACACACATATATATAATTATATTAGGTATATATACATATCATATATACATATTCTTATTTTTCTTTTTCTTTTTTTTGTAACCAGCTGTTGTTTGTTATCATTACTATCAAAATAAAATACTACACTGAAATATCTACCAGTACGAACAAATCAGGATCGAAAGAATGACAGTAAGAATTGATATCTCCCACCCCATGGAATTAGTAACACTGGTGTTATCAAAACAGATAACCGCCCAATCCCAGCACCGCTGAGGTGTCATATCGATTGTCTGGTATTCTCAATTACCGAGACCGTTTTGTTTGGCTGTGGTAAGTCCGTGATTGCTGGGCTTTTCGAAATATTCTAGCAGATGTCCCCAGAGAGAATTCTTGTTTACTCGGTGGGTTCTACACTTTCTGTCTGTCTGTCTCTCTTTCTCTTTTTTTTTTTTGTATGTCTGTCTGTCTCTATATGTCTGTCTGTATGCCTGTCTCTATATCTCTGTCTGTTTGTTTGTCTGCCTCTTTCTCTCTGTTTGCTCCTTCTCTCTCTGTCTCTCTGTCTCTCTGTCTCTGTCTCTGTCTCTGTCTCTGTCTCTGTCTCTGTCTCTCTCTGTCTCTCTCTCTCTCTCTCTCTCTCTCTCTCTCTCTCTCTCTCTCTCTCTCTCTCCCCCTTTCCCCAACCTCTCCCCTCTCTCTGAATCTATCTTTTTCTCTTGTCTGCCTCTCTGTTTATCTCCCTCTCTCCTTCTGTTATCTACCTCTCTCTCTATCCATTTTTTTAACTATCTATCTATCCATCTATCTATCTATCTATCTATCTAGCTATCTATCTATCTATCTATCTATCTACCTATCTATCTATCTACCTATCTATCTATCTATCTATCTATCTGTCTGTCTGTCTATATCAATCTATCTATCTATCTATCTGTCTGTCTGTCTATATCAATCTATCTATTAAGCTATATATCTCTATTTGTCCATCTATCTATCTATCAATCTATGTTTCTATCTATGTCTATCTTTTCCCCCTTCTTCTTCCGTGCCCCATAGCATTATGA
>JAWDGP010000735.1:97500-107500 GCA_033675545.1 Elysia crispata
ATATATATATATATATATATATATATATATATATATATATATATATCTTAGTCTCTTTTCTCTCTCTCTCTCTGTCTAGGTCTCTCTCTCTCTCTCTCTCTCTCTCTCTCTCTCTATATATATATATATATATATATATATATATATATATATATATATCTTCCTCTCTTTCTTTCTCTCTCTCTCTCTCTCTCTCTCTCTCTCTCTCTCTCTCTCTCTCTCTCTCTCTAGGTCTCTCTTTCTCAATCTTTACCTTAGATGATTGTCAATCACACGCACCTAATTCCTGTAGCAGAGCCTTCTTGAGATAAACCAGTATATTTTAAGGAACTAATTCTAAGAATTACATTTTACAAATAAAAGTAAAAATCTCAGCCGGAGCCAAAGCATTCAGGTCAAAGAATGTAAGAAAATAAGACTGGAGGCTGGAAATGAGACAAAGGGAGACAGAGAGAGACAGAGACAGACAGAGCTAGAGACATAGAATAAAAATAAAAGGACAGAGTGGAAGACAGGCAGAGAGTTTTTGCCTTATCACATTATTGTTAACAGAATGAAAGCTGAGTGAATTGAATTTTTGTTTGTGCGGAAAATTAGATAAAAAGTGAATGAATCTAAAAAATTAAAAAATAAAAAATCGGGTGTCGTTACTTCCAGAAGTAATGCAAATCCATTTATATAAATTAGAGAAGAGAAAAAAGGCAAGTCGCCTTTACTTGCCCAACAAATCCCAGCTTATACAATTTAGAATAGTAGAGGCGCTCGTATAAGGAAGGAAAAAAAAAAAACAATTCTAAATTAGTGAAACCTTTCTTTTACAGCTTTATGCAATAGTGTAACTTCGAAAGAAAGTAAATGAATCTAAAAAAAATTTTTTTTTTAAATCGGGTGCCTGTACTTCCAGAAGTAATGCAAATCCATTTATGTAAATTAAGAGGAGAAAAAAGCCAAGTCGTCTTTACTTGCCCAACAAATCCCAGCTTATACAATTTAGAATAGTAAAGGCGCTCGTATAAGGAAGACAAAAAAAAAATTCAAAATTAGGGAAACCTTTCTTTTACAGCTTTATGCAATAGTGTAACTTCGATTTTAAGTCTTAATATTCTCTGTAACTAGATGCACAATGTTTAATTTTTAACTCGATGGTTGCTCAATATAGCCCCTCTACAATACTGTGAGCTTAGACCTTCTTTTATTTTATTTTCTTCTTATTATTTTTTTTAATACTATCCAACTAAAGCGAGAAATTCTTTGGAAATTTCACATCCTACATTACGCGCAAGACAAAATCGGAAGGAAATGTCACCAAAATCTTCTTGTCTTTCGGCTGTCTGGCAGACAGAGATCTAATATTTGTATTTGATTCGACGGAAATAGTTTTGGCTGTCAATTAGATTGATTCTATCACCTGCTGTATCCTCTGAAGAGAAGATCTCAAATTTGGCTGCGACGGATCCAAAAAGCTGACAGAAATCTTGAATTAAAGTATTTGTGAAATTGTTGAAGCCTATAGATTCTAGTGGAGCCAGAGGAAAGCGTTAAACAATAATAAAAAAGGTAACAAAAAAAAAGACTCAAAACAAGATTGCTACCTTGTGATAAGGTCTAAAAAGTCTAGGTCTAGTTTTAAATTAGATTGAATAGTTTTAAAAATTTAGATCTAGCACCATTAAAAGCTGTTGATTCCAGTACAGGAATAATAAAAAGATAATTATATTTGTCGTTTTGGGGTTGTTGTTTTTTCAATAACGTAAAAACTAAAAAAAAATGATTTCAATAAAAATAAAAAAAAATAAAGAAAGAAGTCAAACCAAAGAAGAAAAAAAAGATTTGTTTCCTTGGCTATTAAAGGTAATTCAATACGATAGCTGTAATTGATTTTTAAAAATAAAACAAGAAGAAGAACAACAAAAAGAGCATCAAAAACAACAACAACAACAACAACAACAACAACAACAACAACAACAACTACAATAATAATAATAATAATAATAATAATAATAATAATAATAATAATAATAATAATAATAATAATAATAACTAGGCCCCTATCTTAAAAAGCGTTCAGGTACGGCGGGTGGCTGTGGCATAAGAGCGTCAGCCCTGATATCACCATGATTTTTTTTCGACGGGTCGAGTCCGAAAACCTTGATACCTGAGTCTGGTTTGTTCGGTTTTGCCTTGCCTGACGGAGGCTTCATTTTGATATGAAACAAGTTTATGCCACAAATCACTGGTTTTTACGGGATTTATCAAACTATAAAAAGCAAAAAAAGCAAGCCACACTGTCTTGAAAGTACATATATGTGTGTGTGTGTGTGTGTGGATATAGGAACACCGTTACCAGACTAGTTAAAGCCAAACAATCCTTTCTCTCATAGCTAAGTGACAGTAGAGTTTAGTCCATGTATAACCGCGCCAATTATCATTGCATTTTATTAGCAAAGTAATTGAGGCATACGGGTAGATAAATCTGCTTTTAATACCTGTGTAAAATGCAACATGGCGCCATGCACAAATGACGCTGGTTTGTTTTGTATCGGGTGAGTAAGAATAGTTAGATAATGTTAAGCAAAAATCCAAATCTATTTATAAATCCTTTTAAACACTGATTGCCGTATTGTAAATAAATACATGGGCAGGTAAGTGCCTTTTGTAGGAAACCATAGCTTTATAATAAGCGTTTAAAAGGATCGTTAAATACAGAGTGAGTATACAGAATCTGCTGATTTTCCAATGTTTGATTTAACCCCCATTCACTGAGAAGGAGTAGAGCCCAGGTGGTCGAGTAATGTGGTGTTTGCCTTAGGACGTGCAGAGGCTGCTGGCCTCGAGATCGAGTCCACGGCTCATTATCTGTGGCTTTATTTCGAGTCTCACTCTGCTTTTTTTTTCCACTTTATGTGCACGGTTGATTCATTGTGCGGGTTAAGGTCCATGATTTCCAAGGGTGTTCAAACATAAACAATCATAATAATCAATCAATCAACCATCGATCCATCAAACAATCAATCATCCATCGATCCATCAAACAATCAATCATCCATCGATCCATCAATCAATCAATCATCCATCCATCCATCAACCAATCAATCAATCAGTCATGCATCAGTCAATCAAGGAAGGCCACGCCTACACGTTGTGTTCCCCCACTTTGCCCTGCCCTAATAGTGAGATTTTCTGGTTTTGAAACTCGAGTATACCAAAAGCAAGAGCAGCTGTAAAAAAAAAAAAAAAGACCTGCTCATTCTGATAGTAGGGACACAAAAAACAATTACCAAATAAATCGAGCCAATACCACGGGCGGTGATGAGAGCAACACAACTGCCAGCATAATAAATGGATACAACTTGTCGATCTCTGTACGATATCAGAATGAAATCAGATTCCTATCCGAGTAGTCCTCGATACGGGTAATGTAAAAATCGGATACGTCACGCCGAACCGAAGACACAGTTCTGTAATTAACCTTTTGAGCCGCTCGGCATGATGGCACGTAATCAAAATAGTTTGCTGAGTAACCGACACATCCGATACGCAGTGGTAGGGAATTCAGCGAAAGTGTTCACCATATGAACTTCATTAATTATTCCCTCTGAGCATCTGATGTTCCCGTTTACCCCCCCCCCCCCTCTTCCATCCTTTTTTCCCCCTCCCGTTCTATGCACGTCCATCCCTGAGAGGGGAAAAATACTGCGTCTGGCATTTTTGGTGTTTCATGCGCATTATTTTCTCATCGTACGCAGAGCATGTGTTGAATTGAAAGACCCGGTCTATAGGGAATGCTATTTCACAAAGAGCTATGCCACTTGTTTAGAAAGCCATGAGTTGTGTTGTGTTCAACCATCAGAAATGTTTCCAAGATTTTCGCAATACTGGATGAGTTTCTTGGAAAGTTTCCCATATTTTACGCGCGTTTGTGTTATTTTTTTTTTTTTCCGGCTCATTTTCACATCCTTAACGCCATAAGAAAAAGCATGCGCTATCGTATGATACGTTATACGCGCTAACAAAAAATTAAACCAGAGTTTATGATTTCTGAGTCTAGAAAGCATAACTCTATGTGAAAATGCGCTCCTAATACAAGTGGGTATCGTACTGAACGATCTCTCCTGGAGCAACGATGCTCGCAGGCACTTTTTCTTTCGCCTTGTTTCTTACTTTGTTCTATTGCTTTTCTTCCTGTTATGTTGTACCACTTGTTGTTGTTGTTGTTGTTGTTGTTGTTGTTGTTGTTGTTGTTGTTGTTGTTGTTGTTGTTGTTGTTGTTCTTCTTCTTCTTCTTCTTCTTCTTCTTCTTCTTCTTCTTCTTCTTCTTCTTGTTCTTCTTCTTCTTCTTCTTCTTCTTCTTCTTCTTCTTCTTCTTCTTCTTCTTCTTCTTCTTCTTCTTCTTCTTTTCTTTCTTCTTCTTCTTCTTCTTCTTCTTCTTCTTCTTCTTCTTCTTCTTCTTCTTCTTCTTCTTCTTCTTCTTCTTCTTCTTCTTCTTCTTCTTCTTCTTCTTCTTCTTCTTCTTCTTCTTCTTCTTCTTCTTCTTTTTCTTCTTCTTCTTCTTCTTCTTCTTCTTCTTCTTCTTCTTCTTCTTCTTCTTCTTCTTCTTCTTCTTCTTCTTCTTCTTCTTCTTCTTCTTCTTCTTCTTCTTCTTCTTCTTCTTCTTCTTCTTCTTCTTCTTCTTCTTCTTCTTCTTATTATTATTATTATTATTATTATTATTATTATTATTATTATTATTATTATTATTATTATTATTATTATTATTATTATTATTATTATTATTTCTCTTCTTCTTCTTCTTCTTCTTCTTCTTCTTCTTCTTCTTCTTCTTCTTCTTCTTCTTCTTCTTCTTCTTCTTCTTCTTCTTCTTCTTCTTCTTCTTCTTCTTCTTCTTCTTCTTCTTCTTCTTCTTCTTCTTCTTCTTCTTCTTCTTCTTCTTCTTCTTCTTCTTCTTCTTCTTCTTCTTCTTCTTCTTCTTCTTCTTCTTCTTCTTCTTCTTCTTATTCTTATTATTATTATTATTATTATTATTATTATTATTATTATTATTATTATTATTATTATTATTATTATTATTATTATTATTATTATTATTATTATTTCTCTTCTTCTTCTTCTTCTTCTTCTTCTTCTTCTTCTTCTTCTTCTTCTTCTTCTTCTTCTTCTTCTTCTTCTTCTTCTTCTTCTTCTTCTTCTTCTTTCTTCTTCTTCTTCTTTCTTCTTCTTTCTTCTTCTGCTGCTTCTCCTCCTCCTCCCTTCTTCAAAATTAAAAAAAATAAACAAATAAATAAATAAAGTAAAATAAAAAAAACCGCCACAATTTCTAACCCCACACTTCTCTTCCCCTCCCCTGGAACCCTCGTTTTGGTCACTAACGCTTATTTTATCTTTCCTTCTCGCCTTATCCTCCATAGTCCCTATCAGGATCCACATAGCCAAGTCACTTTCAAACGTCACTGCATGGTCTAAACGAGGCAGGAAAAAAAAAATCTGATGCCTACGTCGGTGGCTCGCAAGGAGTAAATAAACGCTTTGCTGCAACATTGACCTACTTTCTCATCTATACTTCGCATCGTTCGGCAGCGCGCGTCTTGGTGGCAACAGCGCAAGTTGAATGCTACGGGAAAAAAAAACGTTAAGAAAAAAAAAATGTATTCTTTTCATAAAATTAAAGAAAACAGCGTCCTTACTTTCTGATGGGCTCTATTGGCAACTGGCTACTGGTCTTCGCGTGAAATTGAAGTGTACCCCATCTTATAAATTGCATGCATCAATCACTCCATCGGAAAATGTTATTGACACCCGCTGGGAATAAATGCCATGCAGTAAGCGCAATAGGAGCAATACAGTCACATCTGCTATATATTGGTCAAGAATACCAAGACTAAAGAATACTCTTGCTATATATCGGCCAAGAATACCAAGACTAAAGACTACTCTTGCTATATATCGGCCAAGAATACCAAACTAAAGACTACTCTTGCTATATATCGGCCAAGAATACCAAGACTAAAGACTACTCTTGCTATATATCGGCCAAGATTACCAAGACTAAAGACTACTCTTGCTATATATCGGCCAAGATTACCAAGACTAAAGACTACTCTTGCTATATATCGGCCAAGAATACCCAGACTAAAGACTACTCTTGCTATATATCGGCCAAGATTACCAAGACTAAAGACTACTCTTGCTATATATCGGCCAAGAATACCAAGACTAAAGACTACTCTTGCTATATATCGGCCAAGAATACCAAGACTAAAGACTACTCTTGCTATATATCGGCCAAGAATACCAAGACTAAAGATTACTCTTGCTATATATCGGCCAAGATTACCAAGACTAAAGACTACTCTTGCTATATATCGGCCAAGATTACCAAGACTAAAGACTACTCTTGCTATATATCGGCCAAGAATACCAAGACTAAAGACTACTCTTGCTATATATCGGCCAAGAATACCAAGACTAAAGACTACTCTTGCTATATATCGGCCGAGATTACCAAGACTAAAGACTACTCTTGCTACATATCGGCCAAGATTACCAAGACTTAAGACTACCCTTACTACATATCGGCCAAGATTACCAAGACTAAAGACTACTCTTGCTATATATCGGCCAAGAATACCAAGACTAAAAAATATCCTTGCTACATATTGGTCAAGATTACCAAGACTAAAGACTACTCTTGCTATATATCGGCCAAGAATACCAAGACTAAAAAATACCCTTGCTACATATTGGCAAAGATTACCAAGACTAAAGACTACTCTTGCTATATATCGGCCAAGAATACCAAGACTAAAGACTACCCTTGCTACATATTGGCAAAGATTGACAAGACTAAAGACTACTCTTGCTATATATCGGCCAAGAATACCAAGACTAAAAAATACCCTTGCTACATATTGGCAAAGATTACCAAGACTAAAGACTACTCTTGCTATATATCGGCCAAGAATACCAAGACTAAAGACTACCCTTGCTACATATTGGCAAAGATTACCAAGACTAAAAAATACCCTTGCTACATATTGGCAAAGATTGACAAGACTAAACACTACCCTTACTACATATTGGCAAAGATTACCAAGACTAAAGACTACCCTTGCTACAAATTGGCCAAGATTACCAAGACTAAAGACTACCCTTACTACATATTGGCAAAAATTACCAAGACTAAAGACTACCCTTACTACATATTGGCAAAAATTACCAAGACTAAAGACTACCCTTACTACGTATTGGCAAAGATTGACAAGACTTAAGACTACCCTTACTACATATTGGCAAAAATTACCAAGACTAAAGACTACCCTTACTACATATTGGCAAAAATTACCAAGACTAAAGACTACCCTTACTACATATTGGCAAAAATTACCAAGACTAAAGACTACCCTTACTACATATTGGCAAAGATTGACAAGACTTAAGACTACCCTTACTACATATTGGCAAAAATTACCAAGACTAAAGACTACCCTTACTACATATTGGCAAAAATTACCAAGACTAAAGACTACCCTTACTACATATTGGCAAAGATTGACAAGACTTAAGACTACCCTTACTACATATTGGCAAAAATTACCAAGACTAAAGACTACCCTTACTACATATTGGCAAAGATTACCAAGACTAAAGACTACCATTGCTATATATCGGCCAAGAATACCAAGACTAAAAAATACCCTTGCTACGTATTGGCAAAAATAACCAAGACTAAAGACTACCCTTGCTACAAATTGGCCAAGATTACCAAGACTAAAGACTACCATTGCTACATACTGGCAAAGATTACCAAGACTAAACACTACCCTTACTACATATTGGCAAAAATTACCAAGACTAAAGACTACCCTTACTACATATTGGCAAAAATTACCAAGACTTAAGACTACCCTTACTACGTATTGGCAAAGATTACCAAGACTAAAGACTACCATTGCTATATATCGGCGAAGAATACCAAGACTAAAGACTACCCTTGCTACAAATTGGCCAAGATTACCAAGACTAAAGACTACCCTTGCTACAAATTGGCCAAGATTACCAAGACTAAAGACTACCCTTGCTACAAATTGGCCAAGATTACCAAGACTAAAGACTACCCTTGCTACAAATCGGCCAAGATTACCAAGACTAAAGACTACCCTTGCTACAAATCGGCCAAGATTACCAAGACTAAAAACTACCCTTGCAAACCGCATGGCAGAGGGCATGAGCGAAGAACAGCAGACTGGAAAAGTGTTTGACAGCAACTACATCGTCCACCACAGCACAGAGTTTTTCAGCGAGTACCACATCACTCTCCACCCGCGGGCAAAGCTCGACGGCATAGGCGAGTCGGAGGGAGGGGGCTGGGTAGGTCAAGGCCGCTGGAAGGCCAACTTCAGCGTGGACTGCGTGGCGCTGAATCTCGACTACGTCCCGCCGGCGCAGCTGCGGGAAGAGCTGCTCTCCTACTGTACCCCGCTCGTCAACCTGCGGGGACTGTTCGAGCCGACGGCCATGCTGTTCGGCATCCCCGGGAACATCGTCTGCATATCGGCCTGCCTCAAGATGGTGCCCCTGCGCCCCGCCAGCGTCCTCCTCGCTCTGGTCGCTGTCGGTGACCTGTGCACCATCATCGCTGGCCTGCTGCCCATGGAAGGGAACTATTACCTCACGAAAGACCGATCGCTGCACTACTTCTGGTTCCACTCGATCTTTGCCGTCGTCTCCGCGTTCCCCCACTACACGCTCGCGGCCCTCAGCGTGGAGCGGGCGTCCATAGCGTGGAGGCCAGCCCTGTCGTGTCGACTCGTCGGCGTGCTGGGCGCCACGGCCATCGGGATAACTGTGGGCACGTTCTCCGTCCTGGCCGTGCCGTTCGTGGCCGAGGCTGCGGCGAGCAGTTTTATCGGGACGCACGAGTTCCAGATGGAGATCTTGGTCGTCATGAGCATCGCGCCGGGGCTCGTCATCGTGGCGTTCAGTTTGCTGACTGCCGTCGGCCTCTGCATCAACGCAGACGATGACGAGAACGAGAGCCTCGCCTCGCAGATGTCAATCGTAATGGCCGCACATCCCGCGAATCCGGCGTCGACACAGCTGTACGACAAACAGGAAATAGCAGCCGCGGGGAACGTCCAAGAGGATGCGAGTGTTGATGAGTTATTGAAGGAAAACCCGGCACGGCGGATCACAAACGAAAGCGCCTTGAGCACCATGAAGAGAACCCAGAGTATCCTCAGCGTGTTGCCAGACGAGGAACCCAAACTGGTCCCCACTAAAGCCTCCGCGTCGTCTACGGGCGTGGACGGCAACTCAGTTCCACTAGCCGCTGGGTCGAGGCATACGGTAAACCCAGCCGTTCCATGCGCGCTGCTGCCGGAGCATAGCAGCCTGACGCGCATGTCTCTACTGGCGTCCTTGACCTTCTTTCTCATGGTGTGGCCCCTGACGGCAGTGACGCTCGCCTACCACGGGGCTCGGGGCCCGGACAAGTCGCAGCCAGTAGACAACCCGCTGCTCATGCTGCGCCTGCTCTTCCTGTACGAGCTGTTTGCCTGGGTTTCAACTCTTCAAAACAGCATCAAGTTTTACGTGTACGTTCTCGGCGTCCCGCGCTTCCGGAAACATTTCGTCTTCATGATGAACCGGCACACCAAAGGCTTGGGCGTGTCGCACGGCACGAGGCAGTCGCGCAGTATATCCACCAACCTGTCTCTCTCCAGGCTTTCGCACACTGTCTGGACAAACAGGGCGCCGCAGCGGGATGTGAGCACCAGCCCGATGACGGATGCCACCCCGATGACAATCAGCTGTGTCACCGGCTACAGCACCGAATCGTCGTAGACAGTTCATGCGCCACTCCCGTCCACAGACAGCGAGCGTTCAGAGACCGATGACGGATGCCACCCCGATGACAATCAGCTATGTCACCGGCTACAGCACCGATGCCACCCCGATGACAATCAGCTATGTCACCGGCTACAGCACCGAATCGTCGTAGACA
>JAWDGP010000735.1:110000-115000 GCA_033675545.1 Elysia crispata
AGGGAGATAACTTATTGTGGCGTAATCAAAATCCTGAGGAACACTATTATATTATTCATTTCCGCATTGAAAGTCGTAGTTGAGATGGAGGAGAAAAGGATTGCCCGTTCTACAATCATAAGGTTACTTTAAACTGTGTAGTTGGACGGAAGTTACATCCGATGGCCGGAGTAAAGATAACACAGTCACGGTGACAGTGTCTGTCGCTCAAAGAGTGGCTTTTGAAGGCTGCTGTTCTACTTTAGATAGCACCATTTTGCTGGGAAAGCATGGCGTGTTAGGTATAGGGAAAGACTGATTTTAATTTTGAGAATTCAGAAAAAAGTGTGCTGAAAATTACTCGTAAGAAACGGTGCAGACTTAAACAAGTTAGGATCTCTGTCCTTTGTTCGCTTGAAGTTTTTTGCACATTCTGAGGAGACGTAAAATAAAACCGTTGCATTTTCCTATCACTTTTGCGACGAAGTTTTCCTACACCGATTCCTGCTCCTAATCTTCTTTTTCTTCTCCCTCTCCTTCTTCTTCTTCCTCTTCCTCTTCTTCTTCTTCTTCTTCTTCTTCTTCTTCTTCTTCTTCTTCTTCTTCTTCTTCTTCTTCTTCTTCTTCTTCTTCTTCTTCTTCTTCTTCTTCTTCTTCTTCTTCTTCTTCTTCTTCTTCTTCTTCTTCTTCTTCTTCTTCTTCTTCTTCTTCTTCTTCTTCTTCTTCTCTTCTTCTTCTTTTCTCCTCAATTGCCAACCTAACTATGTCTTGTCACAAGTCATACATTCTATTTTTCTTCCCAAAACCCCAACACTTTTATGTTGACAGATTCTAGACTTGCTGTACCGTCACGCCTCATTGGCTCTCAGTCTCTATCCCCTCCAGATCGCGTGCTCTTTCCTCATATCCAGTTCGCACTTGGTGCGTGAAAACAATCAGTTCCACTGTTTGTCGGTCTACCATGACGGGTATGGGGGTAACGGACCATGCACTCTGGGCGGCCTGCACAGAATCTATACGGACATTCGAAGAAACGTCTGTGTTTGACTCAGTCCTTCAAGGATGCTGTGACCTCAAAATCAGACACTCGAAAGTGATCCTTTAGACAGATTTACCTCGTCAACTATAAATAAACTGTCAAACATAATTACATTCTATAAAGATATACAATGCGGTCTATGGTATAAGGAATTCTGAGCAGTGACAAAGCACATTGTATTTTATATAAACTAGAATTTAGTTTTTTTAAATCGCGTGCTCAGAATGACAAGGAAGTACGGCCTGCGAAAAATCAATCAATAAATACATGTACAGTGTATCTCCAAATCTATTTTAAAGAGGAGGAGGAGGAGGTCAGGGAAAAAGAAGAAGAAGAAGAAGAAGAAGTAGCAGCAGCAGTAGTAGTAGTAGTAGTAGTAGTAGTAGTAGTAGTAGTAGTAGTAGTAGTAGTAGTAGTAGTAGCAGCAGCAGCAGCAGCAGTAGTAGTAGCAGCAGCAGCAGCAGCAGTAGTAGTAGTAGCAGTAGTAGTAGTAGTAGCAGCAGCAGCAGCAGCAGCAGTAGTAGTAGTAGTAGTAGTAGTAGTAGTAGTAGTAGTAGTAGTAGTAGTAGTAGTAGTAGTAGTAGTAGTAGTAGTAGTAGTAGTAGTAGTAGTAGTAGTAGTAGTAGTAGTAGTAGTAGTAGTAGTAGTAGTAGTAGTAGTAGTAGTAGTAGAACAAGAAATAATGTATATGCAAAGCAAAACACGCTTTAAAGTTTCAATGTATTCCACTCGGCGTAAAGCCAAGCTGTGTTTGCTGGTCAGTGGCAAAGAGTTTAATCTTGTTTCTCACTAAATCGAGACGCAACATCGCGATCAGAAGGGAGCAGTAAGATTAGGTTAGGGCGGTAAGAAGAAATACCGGCAGGGAAGGGAGCAGTAAGATTAGGTTAGGGCGGTAAGAAGAAATACCGGCAGGGAAGGGAGCAGTAAGATTAGGTTAGGGCGGTAAGAAGAAATACCGGCAGGGAAGGGAGCAGTAAGATTAGGTTAGGGCGGTAAGAGGAAATACCGGCAGGGAAGGGAGCAGTAAGATTAGGTTAGGGCGGTAAGAAGAAATACCGGCAGGGAAGAGAGCAGTAAGATTAGGTTAGGGCGGTAAGAAGAAATACCGGCAGGGAAGGGAGCAGTAAGATTAGGTTAGGGCGGTTAGAGGAAATACCGGCAGGGATTATCAGAGGAATGTGCAGCAATCTCCGCTACTAATCCGTCAAGTCAATATCGTTCTTGAAACCATTGTCGCTCTAAGATAATCCATTCCTTATTAGCTGTGGGGTTCGGTGCAAAAATCAAGTTCCCGTGTAGCAGGGAAATCACACAGTGCCTGAGAATATTTTCACCTTTAACTAGTAATAAGGAAATTGAATAAGGAGGAAAATATAAAAAAAGAAATAAGAAAAAAAATTATCACACTAAAAGACTTTGTTGAGTTTAAGACAGCAGGTCTAGGACATTGATGGCTGTTAGAACAAAATAATTACAATGTCTAGACACTGCGCGCTTAATTAAGGAATACAGAGATGAAAGAGACAGAAAGTTGGATCTCCCTCCTCCACACCCTGCCGTGCCTGTCGTAACAGCAGTTGTATTTTGAAAAGGTAACCTCCACTCTTAGACGGCAACCGATTATGATAACATAAACGATTATTCTAATAATAACAACAACAACAACAACAACAACAACAACAACAACAACAACAATAATAATAATAATAATAATAATAATAATAATAATAATAACAACAACAACAACAACAACAACAACAACAACAACAACAACAATAATAATATTCATTATTTTTATTATCATTAAATATTATTAGCTCTTCACGTTGATGAATTTTACCGTAGAAAAAAATTAACCAAACTAGGACAATCCGAAGGCAACTGGACCTAAGCTCAAAATAAGTAAATATTTCACGCACACAAAGACACATAGCGACAGAAAACGATTTCAACCAAAATTAAGTGCAAATTTGTTTTAAGAAAATCCCAGTACAGTCCAAGATGGTACAGAGTTAAGAAACTTGTGTGGTTCAGACAAGGTTAGAGTTGATGGATCACAGAGCTGTGAGGGAGAGAGAGAGAGAGAGAGAGAGAGAGAGAGAGAGAGAGAGAGAGAGAGAGAGAGAGAGGAAAAGAAAAAAGAGACAGAGAGAGGAAGAGAGGGGAAAGAGACAGAGGGAGAGAAAGAGAGAAAGAGAGAGAGATGAGAGGAGGAGGGAGAGGGGAAGAAAAAAGAGACTGAGAGGGGAAGAGAGGGGACAGAGACACAGAGAGAGAGAGAGAGAGAGAGAGAGAGAGAGAGAGAGAGAGACAGACAGACAGACAGACAGACAGACAGACAGGCAGGCAGACAGAGAGACAGACAGACAGACAGACAGATCGAGGCGCATCACACACTTCTAAGAGATCCATATCGCTTATTTAATACTACTGCAGTTGACTCTTAAGTCAACCTAAAGCTGCATTTAACGCAAATAATACTATATAATAAATACATTGTATCAAACAACCATCGACATCAACCTGGCCTATTTCAAAGATCTATTCAATCTCTTAGTAAAAAAAAAATATCAAGGAATTACACACACACACACACAATCAAAGCCACTGACTACACATTGAATAATAATGCGAGTAGTTACAATAGGAGCACAGTATAGCATCATAACCAGTTTATTGATCTACCTTGTGTTTTGCAACGGTCGTCTTGCCGGCAAAGATTAATCCGTTTCTTATGCGCCGCGACAAAGTGATGTGTGCAAAATAAGACCGTGGAAAAAAATCGTGCGTAGTGCCCCAGGATAATATTGTTATGGGGTTTATGGAATATTCGCCGACGATGTAGGTCTAACATTAGGGAGTCAGTACTTGGGGTCTAAAACTAGTGTACAGCTCTGTTCTAGACCAAGTGAATTAGCGTGGGGTGGGTTTTTACTTCACCAAGAACCTATGAATGATATGAAGTCATTTGAGGTTAAATGTCAGCCCAAGCAAAGAATTTTTTTTCCTTTCTTCAGGGGCGAGATAACGTTATGGGTATGGCCTTGTTGGTCACAGAACCTGGAATGACAGTACCATGGTATGGTATTATTTCGCCGATAGCTCGGTGTGGCTTAAAGATCGTGACGACAATCTTAGCTGTTAACCAAACAAGGACACAGTCCTTCCGTTCTTACACAAAGATTGCTTTTAGAGTCCCTCTCTTTAGGACATTCTCTGATTTCTGACAAGTTCATTGAACCCCAGTGAATTCTCTTTGCGTTTCTCTACGCGTCCTTCGGGATAGATAGATATGACATAAGTAAGATAGGGTAGTGAAAATGTTTTCCCTGTAAGACTAACGTAACAATCTCGTAGATATATGGCACGTTAACAAACTAAAAGCAAATTCCAAGACCGAGAGATCGGAATGAAGGCAAACAATCTAACCGGACACGCCGTTTGAGGTACCTGACTGTCAGAATGAACAGATGCCGTGATAGTAGCGGTTAGTGTATGGGACTATCATACATTACTTCAACGATAGCTGGGTGTGATTCAAAGAACCGGAGGACGATATCAGCTATGATTAACTTAAAAAGTATACAGCCCTTAAGTTCCTCTTGTGTTTGTATTTTGATGTAGGCCGTCCACAATACCGTAATCCCAGCCTTATTGTGCATTATTAAACTTGAGCCACGTCAGACGTAGCAGAACCAAAAATGTAAGGCTTTAAGATAAGATATACTTTTATTGCCCTTCATAAGCAGATTTTGGTGGTTTTACACGCAGACGAGATTAGGGTACATAAACAAAACAAAATCTTAAATAGGGTGATTAATGACAGACCTTTATAATAACATGTATGGTGGAAATATAAATCTAAGGTAACATAAATTAAACATTTTATTATAGAAGTTTAACTGCTCTAGGCAAAAAAGAATTTCGGTACCGCTCAAGTCTACATTTTATAACCAGGGGTTTACCACAGCGTTCAGAG
>JAWDGP010000735.1:120000-150293 GCA_033675545.1 Elysia crispata
AACTGTACTGGTAGAACATCATCTACAACTAATTACAGCGAAATATGGCGTCGCCGCTCTATTCAGTTTGTATTGTCTTCTGTTGATTGTAGCCCATTCATCATGTGGCTGCAGAGATAGTTCCACCCCGGAAGACATGCGGAAATTAGCAGAGCTGGAAACATGAAACAACCGTTATACTCGTGAACAATACCAGCTTTCAGTGATGACCGCATCTGGGCTCTCTTCTTCCTTTTCTTTTTCAACCTCTCCCACTCTCTCTCTCTCTCTGTCTGTCTGTCTGTCTGTCTGTCTCTCTCTCTCTCTCTCTCTCTCTCTCTCTCTCTCTCTCTCTCTCTCTCTCTCTCTCTCTCTCTATCTATCTATCTCTCTGTCTCTCTCTCTCTCTCTCTCTCTCTCTCTCTCTCTGTCTCTCTCTCTCTCTCTCTCTCTCTCTCTCATTTTTCTCTCTTTCTTTCACTCTATCTCTGTGTCATTCTTTCTCCCTCCCTCGCTAACAAAGACTTATATCTTTCTATCTTTTTATCCCCCTCCCCCCATTCTACCGTCTCTAATTTTTTTATCCATCTCTCAATCTTTCATTTTGCCTGCCATCACCCCACCCCCCTCCATTCTACCGTCTCTACTTTTATATCCATCTCTCAATCTTTCATTTTGCCTGCCATCACCCCACCCCCCTCCATTCTACCGTCTCTACTTTTATATCCATCTCTCAATCTTTCATTTTGCCTGCCATCACCCTCCCCCCCCCCCCCCCCTTTTTCCATCCTACCGTCTCTACTTTTATATCCATCTCTCAATCTTTCATTTTGCCTGCCATCATTCCCCCCCCCCCCTTTCCATCCTACCGTCTCTACTTTTATATCCATCTCTCAATCTTCCATTTTGCCTGCCATCGTCCCCCCCCCCCCCCTTTCCGCTCCCCTCAATCCACACTTAGCCTTACTGATGGTGGTTACGCAGCCTTCTTTTTCTGTAACAAACTGCTAGTGATTCATGGAGGAAAACATCAGTTCAGTTTAAAAAAAAGAGCTAAATACAATCCACTCCTTACTCTCTCTCTCTCTCTCTCTCTCTCTCTCTCTCTCTCTCTCTCTCTCTCTCTCTCTCTCTCTCTCTCTCTCTCTCTCTCTCTGTCTCTCTCTGTCTCTCTCTCTCTCTGTCTCTCTCTCTCTGTCTCTCTCTCTCTCTCTCTCTCTCTCCCTCTCTCTCTCTGTCTGTCTGTCTCTCTCTCTCTCTCTCTCTCTCTCTCTCTCTCTCTCTCTCTCTCTCTCTCTCTCTCTCTCTCTCTCTGTCTATCTGTTTGTCTCTCTCTGTCTCTCTCCTTCTGTCTCTCTCACTCTGTCTCTCTCTGTCTCCCTCTCCTTCTCTCTCTCTCCTTGTCTGTCTGTCTGTCTTTGCCTGTCTGTCTCTGTCTCTGTCTGTCTGTCTGTCTCTCTCTTTCTCTCTCTCTCTCTCTCTCTCTCTCTCTCTCTCTCTCTCTCTCTCTCTCTCTCTCTCTCTCTCTCTCTCTCTTCTTATGTTTTTTTTTTTTCTAGAAGGCTGTCCTCATTGCCCGCATCTGTTTCATCCTAGCATAATTGGCTGATAGCAAAATGCTCTATAGCCTATGCCTGGATTAGGAAGCATTAGCAACTTCATTATAACAGACAAGGTCATCTGCCTTAAAGAAAAATTTAAAACCTGTAGGAAGCATCCTTAAAAATGACGGCATGAAACCTGTTTCGCGCACCAACTCATTGATTTACTTCAAAAAGCTCTCCAGCGTAAGGAGGAAAAAAATACCAAGAAATTTACGTTCCCTAAGTTTGGGAAGATTTTTTTTTTCCTCTCAAGTCCGAGGTCCTGATTGCTAGGGTTTCTAGGATCCTGGTTGTTAAGTGAAAGGCCTTGAGCTAGAAGTGATGTAGTTAATCTGAGGGCCGCGGGACCAGAGCGGGGCAGACACTAATGAGCTCTGGAGAAAGCCTTTCAGATAAGGGCGCAATATTACGTCATCAATAGCGGGGCGCCTTGTGCTCTAATGAGTGGTTTCTGCGTAACGGGATGTGGTTTGTCTAGATCTGCTGCTAACTTACAAAGATGGCTTCGCCTTTCGGTTACGCGAAAGCTGCAATTTTAGAGAGTTTCAGACTAGGGTCTATTAATTACTGTAGTATTTAAACTGGGCTGATTCCATCGTTCTTAGTCAAAGGTTCGTATAAGTCGGTAATTAGTAAGAAAAAATGTTCCTATTATTTTTAAAATCCACCTAAGGGCTTGTTGTGCCGCTGGTTAGGTAGACGAACAAAAGGTGCCTTGAAGATCTTTTTACAATATGTTGATAAACATTTATTAGATAATTTTTATATTGCAATTTTTCTAAATTAGCTGGATCTTGTTACTCTTGTTAAACACAGCAAAGTCATTGTCAATATATATTGAATATTTCAGGTGCCTATCAAAAACATAGGTTTTATAAACTGCAACGATGTTGAAAAACCATGCTTTTTTTCATAATAACAATTTTGATTTTTATTAAAAGGAAATTACATGCTATATGCTACGTTTACACTAATGGTCCATTGATCACACGCAAATTGAGAGATTTAATATATTATATTTAGCGAACACAATAATTTTGATAAATACCTCCAGTCATATAAAACGGTTTAGAGAACAAGTTCGTTTTGAGCACATAGATGTTCTTGTATAGTATGACCCTTATTAAATATTCAACCAAACCAGTTTTTCTTGTTTTCTATTTGCGAGTAATGGAGGAGTTAGGAATAGAAAAGAAATAAATGAAAAAAAAGTCTATAAATTTATTAATGAGCACAGATGTTCCTGTACAGTATGACTCCTATACAACCATACCGATTTATCTTGTTTTCTATTTGCGAGTAATGGAGGAGTTAGGAACATATAAAAGAAACTAATAAAAAAAAAATAGATCTATAATGCTATTAATGAGCACAGACTGACATGATGTTCTTGTACAGTATGACTCCTATACAACCATACCGATTTATCTTGTTTTCTATTTGCGAGTAATGGAGGAGTGAGGAATATATGAAAGAAATTAATAAAAAAAAAAATAGGTCTATAATGTTATTAATGAGCACAGATGTTATTGTACAGTATGTCGCCAATACAACTATACCCATTTATTTTGCTTTCTACTCGCAAGTAATGGAGGAGTGAGAAACATATAAAAAAAGGAAATAAATTTTTTTTAAAATAGATCCATGTAATTAATGAGCACAGATATTCTTGAATAGTATGACGCCTATTCCACCACACCAATTTATTTTGCTTTCTACTCGCAAGTAAAAAGATAATAAAAACAAACCCTCCGAAAATAAAAACTAGGTCTAAGTTATTAACGGATTAAGCCCCCACTGGCCCAACGCCGCAGGTTTCCCTAGCAGCCACCAGACTAAAATACCCGACCTATCTCGATTACACATCTCCATCTGTTGAGTGGCGCTGAAAGAACGGTCGAGCTGTCAAAATCAGCCCCAATTTGAACGCAATCAAATGCCCGGATGAGTTAAAACAAAGAAAACTGGGTCCAAAATCCTAGAAGTGAAATGTCTTGATGGCATTGCATGCCAGGGGGGTTTATAATACATTTCAGCGTGTGGATTCTTTTGTTTTTTTCTTCTTTTCCTGGCCATAGTCTATTTCGGTACATCACGGAATCAGGGTTTTCGGAAAGATTTTATCTCCTCTAAAGCTCCCCTGTGAAAGGCGATTATTTCTTCACACCAGTCAGCGACTCTGAAATAATCTTACGATATATAGCTGACTCTGAAAAGATATCGATATGATCGAACACGGGTGCAAGCCCCGAGGAGGGAATCAAAGGCGGCAATAATCGTAAGAGATTGAGGTGTTTTGTATATCAGACAGGTGTACGATTGCTGCATCTGAAACTATGCATAAAAGATCGAAATAAAGAGGTTAAGATTATTATTTATCCAATAAGCTAAGAGATTTCATGTAATATTATACTTGTGAAATCCATCTTAAGATACTCTGAAAAGCTGATTAGAAGGCTATGGTTTACTGCAAAATGCTTAAAGATGCAATCTTTAGTGGGAATACATTTTATTAGCACCTACATGGCAATCAATGTTTCAAAGGATCTAAAGATAGATTTGGATTTTTGCAAGCTAATTGCTAGCTCTTATTTCGATCTTTACAGCCTGGGCAATATATTAAAATTTAAAAAAAAGACAGCAAAATTTTCTAATCATCACGAAATATCTTTACTGTAACGGTTCTGACCAACGATTTTAGTTAAGCCCGAGTGTTCTGTAACAAGTAGATCAATGACGAACAAATTCCCAATGTACACGCACTCTCTATCAGTATGTTGGAAACTGTTTCATAATCTACAGTATCATGTTTGCAACCATGATTTCCCGATCTTCAAATCGCTTGTATTTCAATCATGTCATTTCCATTTCACGATTTCCCAATGTATTATTGTTATTGTTATAGTAGGCGGATTATAAGCGACCCGATTGGAGATAAATCATTCTACCGCGACGGGGACTTATTTATGGTAAATGCAAAAAGTCCTCAATTCACCATGTTGTGGGTGAGCTATATCAAAATCAAAATATGTCCGGTTTAAATGTATTAAAGTGTATTGTCTACTTACCGCGGTGAGGGCAGCAACCAGAGACCAGTATGTATAATCCCATGGAGACAGATTACTAAGTCCATTCACAGCTCTTAACCTGAGGATGGACACAAACAAAGCGAAATTTCAATATTAAAATAACGCGTAAAAATGCCATTCAATCCTGTAGAGGAACTACTTCACCCCAGTGTACATACATGACCTTATAGTGCTCATACTTCCCGCAAGGCAAAGCACCCTCAAGAACTATTTTTATGCGGTAATTCATTCATTTCATAGCCCTCTAGTAGGCGTTTATAAGGATCTTAGAATAATTATATTCGAAAAGTAAAGATTAGGCTTTTTCTCTAAATTTTTCACAATTTTAGCCTCTAGATAAAAAATTGGAATACCACTTCCTCCTCCTCAATTACTCCCTCATTTTTTTTTTCCTTTTCTCCATCCCTCCCTTTATTCGTTTCCATTTGAACGACAGACCAGACCAGACTTAAGTTAACGTCTTTGATCTTTTCGTTTTAGGTACGAGATAGCGTTATATCAGTTAGGTCTATAATCTATATCGATCTAGGTGAGCTCTGCGGAAAGGCCGTTCTAACGGTTTTGTTGTTTTTTTAATAGAAAATGGTATGCGGCTTTTCTTAGAATATTTGTTACTAGCTTTGGTCATTATTAAAAGACTGCGCGCAAGACTGAGAGAGAGAGAGAGAGAGAGAGAGAGAGAGAGAGAGAGAGAGAGGGGGGGGGGGGGAGGGGGGTTGAAGGGAGAAAGAGATAGAGATGTACAGGCAATCACACTGTAACAAGGCAGGCGACCAATTATTGTAGTAGGGATATACACTATGGCAAAATGTAAACCGATGGGTGCGTGCGTGTATGTGTTTGAGGGAGTGAGAGAGAGAGAAGAGGGGGGTGGAAGAAAGATAAAAGGGAGGAACACTGATAGGTACAAGTGGGGTGATGACTCAATTGTATTATCATTACCCAAGGCCAAGAAAGCACTGTTACTGACAAAGAAAAGAAGCGAAAGGAAAAAAAAAGTGTGTGTGTGTGTGGTTGGTGGGGGGGGGGGGGAAGAGTACATCCTTCAGGAAGCATTGGAACTTGTCCGAAACGTGTATAACACACGGCTGGGTGACAAGTCAAGACTACTTTAACTAAGCTTCTTGTGTTCCTGGTAACTACAACATCGCAAGTCGACGCTCTGACTCTCTAACGTTATCTGCGTAGGCTCGATAATACAATAGAAGAAGAAGAAGATGAAGAAGAAGAAGAAGAAGAAGAAGAAGAAGAAGAAGAAGAAGAAGAAGAAGAAGAAGAAGAAGAAGAAGAAGAAGAAGAAGAAGAAGAAGAAGAAGAAGAAGAAGAAGAAAGGAGGAGGAGGAGGAGGAGGAGAAGAAGAAGAAGAAGAAGAAGAAGAAGAAGAAGAAGAAGAAGAAGAAGAAGACGAAGAAGAAGAAGAAGAAGAAGAAGAAGAGGAGGAGGAGAAGGAGAAGGAGGAGGAGAAGGAAGAAGAAGAAGAAGAAGAAGAAGAAGAAGAAGAAGAAGAAGAAGAAGAAGAAGAAGAAGAAGAAGAAGAAGAAGAAGAAGAAGAAGAAGAAGAAGAAGAAGAAGGAGGAGGAGGAGGAGGAGGAGAAGGACGAAGAAGAAGAAGAAGAAGAAGAAGAAGAAGAAGAAGAAGAAGAAGAAGAAGAAGAAGAAGAAGAAGAAGAAGAAGAAGAAGAAGAAGAAGAAGAAGAAGAAGAAGAAGAAGAAGTTTTTCATTTGACAATTAAGTAGATTCTAGGCATTTGCTGTGTATCTGTGTTGCTGAAGAAACTGCGGCAGTCTGTTCACATTAATACTTCACAATGTTTGCCATTCATGTCTGATACTAGGTTCACAACCACCACCTTCGAAACTCACTGAGTCTGTGGTTAGAGCCTGGAATCTAATCTTGTCATCCAACTCTGGGTAGCCCGAAAGAGTCTTAGTATAAAAAACGACCCGGCTAGCTTGGTGACGGGCTATATCAATTAATCAATCAAACTAAACTAATTTGCCACTCTTGGTCTAAATCGTTTAAAACCACCCGGATCAATTGGTTTCTTGCCAAACGCAATGGTTTGACGTCATCTTTCAAGGATATGGTGACACTGCCACAATCAGAACTTACGGCATCTGACAACATGCGTTCTAAAAGTAACTCGCCCGACAATATAAAAAGCCTCTTGGTCCCAGACTCCACACGCAGAGATCCAGTTCGATAGTGGTGTTTTTCTGAACGCATACAAAGTTCAGTCAACCAGTTGATGGGAGGCGAGACACAGCGAGGCAGCTGCCAATACAGTATCGATCACTTCATCAATTATGCTGCTGGTCAAGTTGACTTTGCCTCAACTGGCAGCAACGGATAGCCAGCCACTCAGCCATATTTTTTGCGGGCCTTGTCAAATAAGGTTGAATTTTTTTTTCTTCTTCCAAAAAACTAGACATAGCCTTAAGAGCGGTGTATCGGCATAGATCTCAGATGTTGACGTAACTCTAACTTGGGAAGTAGTAATCGGATACCGTATCGGAAAACATGGCTAATTCTATAAAAAGCAGTCTCGGGAGAGCTAAAAATAAGCCAAAAAAAAAATAATCGTAGTCTTAAAAGACAAAGTTGGATTCGTAAAGAAAATCAATAGACTCAGCGTACAAATACTTCAACGGTACCTCCAGCATTGCCCAAAAAAAAAAAAAAAACGCTACAAGTGTTATCCTCAATGCTACATGTGGAACGGTGGGATAAGAAAGATAAGGAAGAAGTCGGACCTCTAATAAGCATACTACACAGTCTCAAATAGTTAAAGTGTCGTCTGGGCAAACCAAACTTATATAACAAGATTTATATAATAAGTATTTCATAAGAAATTAGAGTGGAAAGAACACAAATAGAGTGAAGAGTGAAAAATTTATTGCTGAACAAAGAAGAGTCTTACAGTAAAGGGTAGAATGAGAAATGATCTAATTCTGTACTTTCCAATTCTATTTTAAGATGTCTATAAACGCTTAGTAGAAGGCTAGGAATTCCCGCAAAAAGTGGCATTTTAATTATAAACGTATTTGATCACAAATGTATATCAGGCTATGTAAATAGACTTAGGTTATACAAAATTAAATGAATAGTGCCATTGTATGGCTGTCGGTGCACTCGAACGAAAAGAGAAAAGACAAGCATTAAGTGAAAAGTGACATTTCTGGTCAAAAAAAAAAAAAAAATGTCTAACCAAAGTGCAGTGGCAGATGTCGAGTTTTCATGAGTCATCAACACACAAATCGCCGAACAACAATTATTATACCGTAAAAAAAAAAGTTTTTATTCTGTAGATAGAAATAAATTAAAGCATGAGGTGCAGTGCCCTGCGGACATTCATCGCTGCCTAATTGTTCGTCCTTTGCGATTGCGATAAGAGTTTAAAATAGATCTATTTATAGATTGGGATTTTTTACAAAATCAGATAACTTTTCCGATGCGTCCCGTTCTATTTTGGGAAGAGCCGGCTTGGCTGGGATCAACGAACTGTGTCGCGCCAAACTTGTACTAACTGATTCTTGGATTTAATAAGAGGATAAATTGTATGAATGCGTCCCATTGCTGGAAGACTATAGATCTATAGAATCATGGACTATTATGAGATTTCTGTACACCTGCGTTATGGCGGACTAACCAGAGCACCTATTTGAGGTGATAATCAAGTAATCATGCGGTTTGTATTGTTTTCTAATTCTGATCATAATTATGAGAGCTGCTCAGGGATTTTCTTTGAATTTTTACATTCTGCAATATAGATATATAGATAGAAGAGAGAAAAAAGATTTACAAAATCGACAGATAGATAATAGATGGACGATATAGGGAGATTAATTAAAGTTGTTAGAGATGGGTAGATTGTAAGACAAATAGATAGATAGATGGATGGACAGATAGATAGGTAGGTAGGAAGATAAATAGATCGATAGATGGTTAGATAGATAGATAGACAGATATATAGATAGATAGATAGATAGATAGATAGATAGATAGATAGATAGATAGATAGATAGATAGATAGATAGATCGATCGATCGATAGATAGATAGATCGATAGATAGATAGATAGATAGATAGATAGATAGATAGATAGATAGAGATCTTTTTGATAATTGTATAATTGTAGCGGCAATAACAAAGAAATCGACATTCTTGTGTACAAAGGAAGAAACGAAAGGTGGGGGAGGGGGGGGGGGGGAAGTAGAGAGAGAGACAGAGAGAGTGAGAGAGAGAGAGAGTGCGAGAGAGACAGACGGACAGACAGACAGACAGACAGACAAACAGAGAAAGAGACAGAGACAGAGAGAGGGAGAGAGAGAGAGAGAGAGAGAGAGAGAGAGAGAGAGAGAGAGAGAGAGAGAGAGAGAGAGATACAGACACACTGTTAGAGACATACATGTTTAAAACTACAGAGAGAGTGAGAGAGAGAGAGAGTGCGAGAGAGACAGACGGACAGACAGACAGACAAACAGAGAAAGAGACAGACACAGAGAGACAGAGAAGAGAGAGAGAGAGAGAGAGAGAGAGAGAGAGAGAGAGAGAGAGATACAGACACACTGTTAGAGACATACATGTTTAAAACTACAGAGAGAGCAACGGACAGGAAGAGACTAAGGGTGAAGGGGGATTCAGAGAAAAAAAAAATAGAAATACAAAGCGAATTAAACGAGAAAAAGATAGAGCTAGAAAAAAAAAATGAAAGAAAAAAAAAAACGCCCTTTTTTCTTCATTTATTTATACAGTCAATAGGATAGTACAGTAAGCAAAAACTCAATGGCTTTTCCCGTTCACAGGTAACCTGACAGTTACAGAAGTGAAAAAAAAAAAAAAAAATAAAGCACCATCAGTCATTCCAGAACAGTACACCTTCAGAGTGTGAACCTGCCTGAACCAGCGGGGTGATTCCCCTTGTTTTACTAGCACGGGCAACTTTGGGAACCATCTTGAACTCTGTAATTCTCATCTAAGTATCTCTCACTTTACTGGTATGGCCGGTTTATGGCCGAGTTTTTACAGGTAGGCCAAAAAACAAAAAACAAAAAAAAAAAAAAAAAAAAATAAATCACTTCAGCATGTCTGTATGTCCGTGTGTTTGAGTAACATCACTGTCTGTTGCTTTCTGTGCACGTCTTTCTTCTGTCTACTACAACTCAATCAGTCTGTGTCTGAATGTATGTCCAGCCTGACTATTTTTTTTTCTTTTCCCTCCCATTCAATTGTACATGTCTTTGTCTCTTTCACTAACTCTCTCTCTCTCTCTCTCTCTCTCTCTCTCTCTCTCTCTCTCTCTCTCTCTCTCTCTCTCTCTCTCTCTCTCTCTCTCTCTCTCTCTCTCTCTCTCTCTCTCTCTCTCTCTCTCTCTCTCTCTCTCTCTCTCTCTCTCTCTCTCTCTCTCTCTCTCTCTCTCTCTCTCTCTCTCCCTCTTTCTATCTAAAATAAAAGAAACAAAACCCCCTCAATATCTATACAAAGACTCTAAGAACCCATTATATTCGTGCATCTCACATTGCTATTTTCAATGAACAATAAAGAACCGCATCAAACTATTAATAGAAGAACAAATCAGATTAAGCTTTATTGCCTCCATCAGATGGCAGATAAACCCGATCAGACTGATGCGTGCTGCATGCAGTAAACAGCAATAATAATATCCGCCTCTGTCGGGTTTAGGTTGAGATCACAGATAACAAGCCAAGAATAAACACACAGCTTTCCTTATGAATCACTAACATTCATAAGAAAAGAAACATGTTGGGTTTTTTTTCCCCTTAATATTATAAATCTTAAACATTTGTTCAGACAGAGAATCTGACATACTAGATTTATAGCAGTAATTTGATATGAGATAATGCCTAAAATAAAAACGCGCGCTGGGATAAAAATAATAAAAAAATGGGGATAGCTTCAGCAAGTTTTAAACAATGCCATGAGTGGCAAAACGCATAGAATCTCCCTAGTTATTGATAGACTGTTTTCCGTGTAAGCTCGAGGCAAAAATTGTTTAAAAGAAGGATGCTGACAGCTATAGAAAAAAAAATTAAATCATGAAAAAAATCAGCCACATAAAATGTATATGTCTAAACTGCGGCGAAATAATGATTCATCAATAGCCCTTCCAAAGATACCCCCTCCCCCCCCCCCCCCTAAACCTGGTTAAACTAGTAGGTCTTGGGCTAACCAGGAGCGGGGTTTTTCTTATCTAGGTGCGCTCTTCTGTCCGTGCCAACTTGCATGATCCAGACAACACACGTACACAGGTAACGGTCTGCATCAGCTCTGTCTGCTTAAAGTCTTATTCTGTGGTCAGTGAACTTTTCACACCAGCTCACCTGGCTGACGGGTTAGAGCGTCCACCGTGAAATCCGCAGGTTCGAATCCCACATAGTGGTCAATGAACTTTTCACACCAGCTCATGTGGCTGACGGGTTAGAGCGCCCACCTTGAAATCCACAGGTTCGAATCCCACATAGTGGTCAATGAACTTTTCACACCAGCTCATGTGGCTGACGGGTTAGAGCGTCCACCGTGAAATCCGCAGGTTCGAATCCCACATAGTGGTCAATGAACTTTTCACACCAGCTCATGTGGCTGACGGGTTAGAGAGCCCACCCTGAAATCCATAGGTTCGAATCCCACATAGTGGTCAATGAACTTTTCACACCAGCTCATGTGGCTGACGGGTTAGAGCGCCCACCCTGAAATCCACAGGTTCGAATCCCACATAGTGGTCAATGAACTTTTCACAAGCTCATGTGGCTGACGGGTTAGAGCGTCCACCGTGAAATCCGCGGGTTCGAGTCCCACATAGTCTGGAATGTGAGTTGATGGCCTCCTAATCTTTTCTGTTTCGCATAGCCCGCCGGGGGCTTAAGTTAAATAAGCAGAAAGACCTGAGATTCTTGTACTGAGGACGAGCTATATCAAATAATCAAAAAAAAAAAATCAAAGTATTAATAGAACAATATTTTAGCATAATGCCATAATATTCGTTTCTTATCTCTCCCGGCAACAAGGTTAAGTCTCCATGAAGATTCCGTCAAGCCAAGGAGAGGGATGGGATGGTTAGTTTGGTTCCGGCTTCACCACTAGATGTCTCAGTCAGGGTTTGAACCCACAACTTCCTGATTGCCAAGCCAACGCTCTACCAACTGAGCTACCTAGATGCCGCTGGACACGCCTGTCTGTTGAAATACATGCCTGCCTCCCTTGGGGTGTGTACTCGAGACTTATGTCTTGGTGTATATAGTGTATTTATCTTCACTTGTGTGAATGTGTACGCGTGCGCGTGTTTTTCTCTACTTATTGTACGATTATTCTTTTAAAAACTGGCTTCTCAAGAGCTCTAATATGAATTTAAACAAATTTTTTTCCCTTTAATCTGAAAATCCCACAAGGCCATCGGTTGATTTGATCAAAATGGGAAGAAGAAAATACATGAACTTCGCTCTTTCTTCAAGTCAAGCCAGCCAGACGGGTATCGTTTTAAAATCCGATATCTCGCACGATCGATCTGTCTCTCTGACACAAAGTGATATTCAGTTTCAAGCAATATAAATATCTTAACATGATAACATTCATTCTAAACGACAAGAAAAAAGATAAAAAAAAATTTTTTCAACATATTGATAGTCGTCATGGCAACACTCCCTCGCAACCTTTGAATTATTTTTTCCCCTGTTTTTTTTTACGACAAAAATCTCAACTTTTAAGTGCTTTTTGAAACGATTTGGTCAAATGGAATCCTACAACACGTACTCGATTAGGCTTGATTTCCTCGCATACCTCGACTTTTTTTTACCCGTCACTTCTCTCTAAGCATTAGATTGAGTAGTTCGGTCTTGGAAGATCTACGGCATTACTTCCTTACTTTTTATTTTTTCTTACTCCCAGCCGACTTTCCAAATTGATTACTCAAGGGAGACCGGCGCCTCCATTACCGGTTTCGATTTGTGTGTGTGTGAGTGTGTGTGTGTGTGAGTGAGTGAGAGAGAGAGTGTGTGAGTGTGTATGTGAGTGTGTGTGTGTGTGTGAGTGAGTGTGTGTGTGTGAGTGAGTGTGTGTGTGAGTGAGTGTGTGTGTGTGTGTGAGTGTGTGAGTGTGTGTGTGAGTGGGGGGGGGGGATCGAATGGGAAATGCTAGTTGCTACATCGGTTCAGGGATATAGGGGACACTAGAAGGGGAGACAAGCTGTCCGTATAGTGAAGTCAGCGTTAATTCCTGGTGATGGCTGGTGAAAGATACACGTGTATATACCTCCACGCACACGGAGGGAGAGAAAGAGTGAAGGAGAAACAAGAACGAGACACACAAACTCATACACAGGGACTGAAAGAGCGAAGGAGAAACAAGAACGAGACATACACAGGGAGAGAAAGGGGGAAGGAGAAACAAGAACGAGACACACAAACTCATACACAGGGAGAGAAAGAGCGAAGGAGAAACAAGAACGAGACATACACAGGGAGAGAAAGAGGGAAGGAGAAACAAGAACGAGACATACACAGGGAGAGAAAGGGGGAAGGAGAAACAAGAACGAGACATACACAGGGAGAGAAAGGGGGAAGGAGAAACAAGAACGAGACATACACAGGGACTGAAAGAGCGAAGGAGAAACAAGAACGAGACATACACAGGGAGAGAAAGGGGGAAGGAGAAACAAGAACGAGACATACACAGGGAGAGAAAGAGCGAAGGAGAAACAAGAACGAGACATACACAGGGAGAGAAAGAGCGAAGGAGAAACAAGAACGAGACATACACAGGGACTGAAAGAGCGAAGGAGAAACAAGAACGAGACACATACACAGGGAGAGAAAGAGCGAAGAAGAAACAAGAACGAGACATACACAGGGAGAGAAAGAGCGAAGGAGAAACAAGAACGAGACACACAAACTCATACACAGGGAGAGAAAGGGTGAAGGAAGAAACAAGAACGAGACACACAAACTCATACACAGGGAGAGAAAGGGTGAAGGAAGAAACAAGAACGAGACACACAAACTCATACACAGGGAGAGAAAGGGTGAAGGAAGAAACAAGAACGAGACATACACAGGGAGAGAGAGAGCGAAGAAGAAACAAGAACGAGACACACACAAAAGGAGAAAGAGTGAAGGATAAACAAGAACGAGACACACACAGAGGGAGAAAGTTAGAGTGAAGAAGAAACAAGAACGAGACACAAAAACTTATACACAGGGAGAGAAAGGGTGAAGGAGAAACAAGAACGAGACGCACACACAGGGAGAGAAAGGGTGAAGGAGAAACAAGAACGAGACACACACAGGGAGAGAAAGAGCGAAGGAGAAACAAGAACGAGACACACACAGAGGGAGAAAGAGACAAGGAGAAACAAGAACGAGACACACACAAAAGGAGAAAGAGGGAAGGAGAAACAAGAACGAGACACAAAAACTCATACACAGGGAGAGAAAGAGCCAGGGAGAATCAAGATCAAGACCCCCATAATCACAAACAGAGGAAAAGAGAGAAGGAGAAAGAAGAACGAATTACCCCATACTCAGACACAGGAAGAGAAAGAGCGAAGCAGAGAGATTCCACTCCCCCCCCCCCTTTTTTCCCACACTAGAGGGGAAAGAGGGCGAAGATGAAATAAGAACAAACAAGACCCTCCCCACTCATACACATGGAGCGACAGAGCGAAGAAGGGTCAAAGAAATAGAGAGTATGCACAGGCAAACCTGCGGACAAACAAAAAGAAACACATAAATGGATACGGCGGGGATGAGCGACACAGAAACAAAGAAAGAGAGGGTGGGAGAGGCAAACACTGAAACAGACAAGCGATCAGACAAACAGAAAGAAAGACTGGTAGATTAGGAGGCTGTATTAGGATGCATATCTCTATGCGAACACGCTGAAAGAGGAAGAAAAATGTGAAGAAAGAGAGAGAGAGAGAGAGAGAGAGAGAGAGAGAGAGAGACAGTAGTGGATTAAGAAAGTAGATAAACTAAAATAAAAACAACAAAAAACAGTGATTTTAATTTTCCCATTTCAACGTGGGCCATGAAGTTCAACAAGTTTGTCTCTACTCTTGGTTGGTTTAGAATAAAAGCAAAATGGAAAACAAAACGAAACAAAACCTGAGTGGGGTATTCAGTGTTTTCTTTTCCAAAACTTGGCCTAAAGCGATTTGCAGGGCTGTTATCAATCGATCCTCGATCCGTACCTGAGTGAGAAGGATCAACGGGTACAGAAACTGAGCAAAGCAGGGTGGAGAGAGTTTAGAATAAATAGAAAAGAGAGAGAAATTGATGAAATCAATGCGGTAGTATTTATAGGCCTATAACAGAACTGTTTTATGGAGAGAGTTTAGAATAAATAGAAAAGAGAGAGAAATTAATGAAATCAATGCGGTAGTATTTATAGGCCTATAACAGAACTGTTTTATGGAGAGAGTTTAGAATAAATAGAAAAGAGAGAGAAATTGATGAAATCAATACGCTAGTATTTATAGGCCTATTAACAGAATTATTTAAAATAAAAAGAAAAGAGAGAAATTGATGAAATCAATACGCGGGTATTTATAGGCCTATAACAGAATTGTTTTGTGGAGAGAGTTTAGAATAAATAAACAAGAGAAAAAAATAATGAAATCAATACGCGGGTTTTTATAGGCCTATAACAGAACTGTTTTGTGGAGAGAGTTTAGAATAAATAGAAAAGTCAGAAATTAATGAAATCAATACGCGGGGATTTATAAGCCTATAACAGAATTGTTTTTTATCGCTGTTTCTGTAGATATAGATCTGTATGGGTATGTTTGTTGCGTCTGCTTTGTATCTTGTTCATCTTGTTGCTGATCTTATTCATTATGTTGCTAATGGTTTGTTTTTGTTAAGTTGTATTTGTTTTTTTTTTTTAATAAGGAAAGTCCATGTAGACACAATGTAGGTGAAATTTAGCCATTATATAATTATAATGTCCATCGATCACATTTATCTTTCTCTCTGCCTCTCTTTCTATCCTTCACAATTTTTATCCTTTCAGTTCCACTCTGCCAACAAATTAAAATAATTATGTACCTAGATCTAGATAAAACAGAGCAACGTGGAGTGGAGCGATACCGTGTTCGGATTCACAAAAGAACAGCGTCTGTGCGACAGGCGAGCAGTAGCACAAAGATCACCTTGACCCCGAGTGAACCCAAGAAGCTGGGGGTGGGGTGGGGGTGCGGGGTTACCATCAGACAATCCTTAAAATCTTGTGACAAGTTAGGAAAGGAAATGGAAAGCGCGAAAAGGATATGTGTGTGTGTGTAAAGAGAGAGAGAGAGAGAGAGAGAGAGAGAGAGAGAGAGAGAGAGAGAGAAAGAGAGGGGGGGGTGGGGGGGTGGGGGGAGGTGTTAGGGAAAGTAATCTGAAGAGCATTCAATAATGCTAGTTTGTTCGCAGGCAGACTTCAGACACAATGAGGAAAGTTAAATAACACGTAGCCTAAGTCTATTGGCACTGGAAACAGGAAGGCGTGAGATCGAGAGGACAGATGTTCAAACCAAAGAATGTCAAAATGGGCATAAGGCAGGTGTGACTAGTTACCCTGGGCAAACTGGTAACGGGCGCCGGAAGAAAAAGATGCCGGAACTACAGCACAAGTCAACTGAGAGTGAGAGTAGAGGGAAAAAGAGCGAGTGTGGAATTATAACGGTTTTGGTACACTTCGTGTTTCAATACATGCAGTTGGGATTGAGACAGTGAGGGAGAGAGAGAGAGAGAGAGAGAGAGAGAGAGAGAGAGAGAGAGAGAGAGAGAGAGAGAAAGAGAATCCAAAAAGAAAAGCAAAAATACCACACTTGGAGGACAACTTGGTAATTATAAAGGATCCAAAAAGGACGCGCGTGTGTGTCTGTAAATAATGTGAAACAGGGTCTAAAAAGAGACAGGCACACAACTTTATAACTACGGGACTAAAAAAAGAAACAACACAAGTATAGATTTAACATATAAACGTTTAGCCTTTATTGTGGCTTCATCAGATTGTGTGTGTGTGAGAGAGAGAGTCTGAGAGAGACAGAGAGAACGAGGTTTAAGACAGGGAATTGTCGAGAGAGAGAGAGAGAGTCTGAGAGAGACAGAGAGAACGAGGTTTAAGACAGGGAATTGTCGAGAGAGAGAGTCTGAGAGAGACAGAGAGAACGAGGTTTAAGACAGGGAATTGTCGAGAGAGAGAGAGAGAGAGAGAGAGAGAGAGCTAGAAAGGGAGATTAACGACAAGGAGGTATTAGAGAGAGAGAGAGTGGAAGACAGATTGCGGATTAAGAGAGGAGAGATGACAGAGATAGAAAGAAGAGTGATAGAATCAAAGGATCAAATCTATTCATAGCGCGGAAAATCAATGGTACACTACACAATGATGTAGATCTACTTGTATAGTTATCAGGATATATCCAGTTACGCTTGTTTATCAGTTGAGAGAAAAACAGATGTCGAATGGGATGAACTAGAGAGAGAAGAGTAAGTGGTGACAGGGTGTGTGTGAATGGAAAAGATTGTTTTTTTTGTTGTTTTTTGTGGTGGGGGGTTGCGAAGAGAATGAGAGAGAGAGAGAGAGAGAGAGAGAGAGAGAGAGAGAGAGAAGAGTACATAGAGCGAGGGTTAAAAAAAATATAATGTGGAAACATGATACAACTACATCCAAAGATACTGATAGAGAAAAAAAAAATATATGCCAGATAAATTGATACATAAAAATTTAACAAATAAAGTTTAAAAAAGAAAAGAACAGAACTCAAACTTCGCCCTTTTTATCACTCTGGCAAACGTGCTATCTATCTTACCATCAGCGCTGCTCGTGCGTGCAGAAGCTTCCATTAGTTGTTACCGGGTACTACATAATAAAAATAATAATTATTCTTCACACGCATGACTCACTCGCTGAACACACCCTGGGGAAGTCGGTGGCACAACATTTCAGGGAGTGAAGCAGGAGAATGAGAGAAAATGAGAGAGAGAGAGAGAGAGAGAGAGAGTCAAGCGTGTGTGCGTGTGTGAAATAGAGAGAAATAGAAGAGAAAGCATTTCAGAGAGTGAGTTGTGTATCAGCGTCAAAGAGAGAGAGAGAGAGAGAGAGAGAGAGAGAGAGAGAGAGAGAGAGAGTCAAGCGTGTGTGAAATAGAGAGAAATAGAAGAGAAAGCATTTCAGAGAGAGAGAGAGAGTGAGTCAAGCGTGTGTGCGTGTGTCAAAGAGAGAGAGAGAGAGAGAGAGAGAGAGAGAGAGAGAGAGAGAGAGAGAGATAATGATGAGTGTAAAATACAGCGTAAGAGAGTGAACCGTGTGTTAGTGTGAAAGACATGAAGACACTGAGAGAGAGAGAGAGAGAGAGAGAGAGAGAGAGAGAGACTGAGTCAAGCGTGTGTGTGCGTGTGTGAAATAGAGAGAAATAGAAGAGAAAGCATTTCAGAGAGTGAGTTGTGTATCAGCGTCAAAGAGAGAGAGAGAGAGAGAGAGAGAGAGAGAGATAATGATGAGTGTAAAATACAGCGTAAGAGAGTGAACCGTGTGTTAGTGTGAAAGACATGAAGACACTGAGAGAGAGAGAGAGAGAGAGAGAGAGAGAGAGAGAGAGACTGAGTCAAGCGTGTGTGTGCGTGTGTGAAAGAGAGAGAAATAGAGGAGGAGGCGTCTCAGAGAGTGAGTCGTGTATCAGCGTCAAAGAGAGAGAGAGAGAGAGAGAGAGAGAGAGAGAGAGAGAGAGAGAGAGAGAGAGAGAGAGAGAGAGAGAGAGAGATTATGATGAGTGTAAAATACAGCGTAAGAGAATGAATCGTGTGTGAGTGCGAAAGACACGAAGACACTGAGACTAAGAGAGATAGAGAGAGAGACAGAGAGACAGAGAGAGATTATCGGATTTTCCCCGAGAGAAACCCTCTCAGCACACTTCCCATAACCTTGGCACTGCACGGCACCGCCACTGAATCGTTCTAGCTTGACGCGCCAGCCGCAGCGTGTTTCCCCTCCTCTCAACCTGACTGACGTCTGCTCGGGTTCTCCGCCGATTCTGAAGTGCTTAGTTTCGAATCGATATCGGCTGCAGAGATGTTTTCACCATGACCGGGCGGAATGTTGGCAATGGAGGAAGTTCTACGCATTGTGGTAATCTTTGCTCGTCTATAACACTGAGCACAATGTTGTGGATATTGGGTCGCACTAGTGTAAAAACCAAACACCTGCATTCGATCATTGCTTTCCCCCTCTGAAGCCTGAATGTCCTATGTATTGAAACGGTGTAAGGACTAAGATTCTGCTCTTAATAGGAAATCCTTAGTTGAAAGGCTGCCCATTCTCTTGATTAAATGATAATAATAATAATAATAATAATAATAATAATAATAATAATAATAATAAGAAGAAGAAGAAGAAGAAGAAGAAGAAGAAGAAGAAGAAGAAGAAGAAGAAGAAGAAGAAGAAGAAGAAGAAGAAGAAGAAGAAGAAGAAGAAGAAGAAGAAGAAGAAGAATGATACTAACAAATCGCTGTAAATCTTAACTTTGCTTGCAAAAAAAAAAAAGTACTTACAATTTTAATTGAAATCAAATTTTCCTTTTTTGTTTTTGTTTTTGTTTGCTTAATAAAATCGCCCCGGATTTTACTTTAACATGTCAAAAAAGGTTTGGTTTTAATTAAACGTTCAACAAAAAAAAATAATCACAAAAATATAAAAGGTGAAAATTATCATTACTTTGACCCAAAGTTTGAGCGCAATAGCATTTTAACAGATTTATATATAAGTAAAAATCACAAATAGCCTATCTATTTAAAAAAAAAAGATAAATAATAATAATTATCACAACAACAATGACAATATTAATAATAATAATAATAATAATAATAATAATAATAATAATAATAATAATAATAATAATAATAATAATTATAGGAAGAAGAAGAAGAAGAAGAAGAAGAAGAAGAAAGAAAGAAAGAAAGAAAGAAAGAAATGAATGAATGAATGAATCTAAACGAATAACACGAAAAGTTGACTTTCATGAAACAATCGGAGAATATGAAGAATCTTACATATCAACCCTGCCCGAAGATATTGTTTAGAAAAGAGGCCTAGACTTAAAAAAGATTAGGCTAAACACAATGATGCTTTCTTTCTGTTATCCCCTTACTCCCCTCGATTTGTTCTTCTGATTTCTCAAATTTATCATTTCCTGGACTATAAATAAACGATGCAGGCCCAGCCACATCAATTTTAAATAGACGAATATCACTCTTTCTCATTATATATATAGCGCACATAATAGAGAGCGACCGGTATTTTTTCACTCTAGATGGAAACCGAGTGATATGAGATCAAAGTAATGATAGAAAGAGCTCTAAAATTACCCAAAATTTAATCTAAAATTACAATTTATTTTTTTTAAATTCATTTCGATTCAACATGACGTTATTTTGCAAATTAAATAATCATAATCACACCTCTTTGACATTTCATTTAGATTATTCTAATCATTATTATGATCAATAGGCTAGATTATACTTTCACCAGCCCAACAGCCTAATCCTCGGGATATAATCACTTACATTACAATAGTCCGTGCCGATAGCCAAGTTAAATCCGCACTGTTACGAATTAAATCTCTTTGTTCAACTATCCGCAGCAGTAGAAAATGGATTAAACTGAAGAGGTACAATTTTTCCGCCCAAAGCTCGAGTAGAACAAATTTTCAAGTCTTGGTTTTCAGCAGCAGATGCCGCGCTTCCAAACGGCTGAGCATTTTCGACTGATTCTGCTTTACTGCTTGTTGAAGTGCATCTCAAAACAGGGTAAAACAACAGCTTGCACAGCACATAGCTAAAAAAGAGCAGTGTCTGACAAGACCGGTCGCCAACCTGCGACCGAGCGACTACGCCGAGTTATAACGAACAACTCTCAATGCCAAGGCCTATATTTTTTTTTCCGGCTGCTCTCGGTATCTCATATCGGTCAACTTCGTAATTGCATATATTTATTTTCGTGCCTTTGCACTCAACTTTAGTAGTGTTCCTGTTCGTTCATTTAAATAGTACTCTGCATTTATCATAATTTGGATCAAACAAAGAATTCTTTATTTCAGATTTTGAAAGCTACCTTTTAAACCGTGGTTTTTAGTTTATAATATGCCATTTTCGCACATATAATGATGTGATGCTGAAAATGTTTTAATGCTCTTTGTGAAAAAAGGTCCAAAAGCTTTTTATTACTACGCATCAGCAAACCGGCCATTTTGTGGTAATACAACGTTCCCCTCTAAGGAGAATTGAAAACCAAAACATTAGCACATGGTGAGTGTCTGCCAACTTTGCTCAGGGCACCAGAGTTATTCTGATGTTAAAACTTTAATAAATGTAGTATTTTATACTTAAATAGAACGCTCGAAGAGGCGTTTTTTAAGGTCGAAAGTTTCTCAATGTCAGGACAAATCATTTCATTGCTTCTTGCCTTTGTCAGATCTGGGGAAATTAACTGTGACCTCTGGATGTGAAGGGTTACAGGTGAAAGGTGAAGAAGTTCAACAATGTGTCTGCTATTTTATTTTTTTCACTAAGACCCTCAAAAATGATATTTAGAGTTTAGAGTCTAAGATATGTTTAGAAAGATTTGATTACTGAAAAATATTTCAGATCGCGTCTTTCTTCTAATATCGATGTATCTGTATTTACAAAGCAAAAATAAAAAATAAAATAAAAAAAAACAACAAAGACCTTAAGATTCTTTCTAAAAAAAAAAATGCACCAAAATTAATGAATGTAACACAACGTATTTCACTTGCATGCTAATCTACGTGAAACGGATGTAAGAATCAGAGTTAGATCTAGATTCTAGATCATGTAAAATAGATAATAGATCAAGATAAAAGCCTACAAACGCTAGTTTCTACAATTTATTTTTTAATTCGATGACATTTGATAAAATTAATTAAAATAAAGAGAGGCCTAGATTCTAGATCTAGATCTATGTTGAAAGAGGTAAAAATTATTGATGTTGAAAAATACATTGTGGTAATTTTTCTCTTCCTTCCTTTTCCATCACACAACCTTTTTCTTTTTTCTTTCTTTTTTTTTTTTTTTTTTGTTTTGTTTTTGCGGGTTTTTTTTTTTTGTTTTGTTTTGCAAGGGTCTAGAAGTCACTATGTTGTGAGGCTAGGATAAGCTCTGAGGCAGATGATCGCGGAGCCACCTGTGATGATCACTTGTGAGAACCATGGATCTGAACACCTTGGGAGGTTTGTCTCACTTTGACACTTTTGACGATGATGTATCCAAGGAGAGCAACGATCTTACCGTCGATGCTGGGTAAGTTAATGTCAACTTTTGTTTAGTTTAACATCCTCCCAGTTTAAGCTCAGAATGTAGGCCTTCTTTCAAAATAAAGATTATTAAGGAAGTTTGAAACAATCATAATATAGCAGAAGATGGAATATAATGATTGTCATTGTTTGACAAAATATGAAATACTATGGATATATAATTTCTAACACCCACTCTTTCTGAGTTTCTACTGAAAATATGAGGTTTAAAAACACAAATGAAATTAATTGTTTCCACTTTTTTTGTGGATTAATATGTTTAAATAAAATTGAATAAATCCAATGTAATTTTTACTTATGCTTTTATTAAAAGCTAAACATAATAACTTATCTATCTAATGATCAATAACTTTATAAGAGGAAAAAAATTGAAGTGAGACATACATTAAAGGTTGCTAATGCATTATATTTATTATATTGTTTTCAAATTTTACTTGTGAAACTTGAAATGGTTAATCTTTGTAACCATTTTAAGGGGAAAAAGTGCTCTATAACCGTGGCAATAATGCCCAGGGTTTTTTAGGGTAAGAAATTGCAAAGACTTACAGTTAAAAAAAAACCTCAGTATTTGCTCATTCTCTCAGTTGTTTAGAGATGTTGTCATGAAATTTTGCTTTCAATTACATGTAACTATTCCCTGCTCATAGTGTGGGACTTAAGATGCCAGCATTTGTCTCCCAAATTTTCCATTCATTATGCAAGAATCATGTGTCGGAGGGTTGGGGATGCAAGATAACTCTGTCGGTATAACATTGGACTGACAACACATGTCTGGGATTGAAACCCTGACTCAGGGCGTGGCGTGTTGGGATGAATTATCATCTTGCCAGCCTAGTCCCAAGTTGTAAGGATCTGAATGGCTTGTGACTGTAAAGGTTGCAAGAAAGCTATGAGTATGACAATATCCTACTAAGTGCACTATCCCTAAAGGAAAAATTGCATGTTTAAATTATTAGAAAAAAAAATCAGGTAAAGTAACTCTTAACTGTGTCATTGAGCTGTGTTACTATGCAATGCCAACATTAGGCATGCAGAACTTTTATCAGTACCAGTCCAGTGATAGTTATACACATGCAAACTTTGATTACACTTTAAAAGTGTTTTTCTTTTTTTTTTTTTTTTTTTCTGCTAAATATTGTCTTTTTTGCAACTTAATTATCAATTAACTATGAGAATGCCATATCTTTAGGGTCAAAAGAGTGCATAACCTTATTTCCTATCATAAAGCCTTTTTTTATGTCTCAATTTATATCAGATTGTCCAATGAGGGTCCATTTCTGAGCAGCGTCAGTGTTGCAGGACAGGATATCAGCCAAAGTACGATTTGCTATTACAACTATCATAGCCGATGTTCGCCTTAAAAGTCAAAAAATAGTTTGAAAAACCTTGGTGACAACAAGGAATCTGGTTTTAAAAAATACGAGGGCAGGCTGATAATTAAGTTCCGTTTAATCATAACTTTTTAATTTTTCACAGCATATACATAAACAATACGTCAAACGAAAGCTTAATATCTCAGCTACATACTTAGCACTCTATTTTTCGATGTAGTCACCGTCGCGATCAACACACCGCCTCCAACGTTTCACTAGTTGGCTCACGCCGTCAGCGAAGAATTCAGACGGCTGTCCACGGCACCATCTGCGAACATCTGCGATAACTTCCTCATCATTGTCATATTGATGGCCCTTCAGGTACTTCTTGAGTTGGGGAAACAAATAATAGTCAGAGGGGGCAAGAATTCGGGGCTGTATGCAGGGTGAGGTAGGGTCGTAAGTTCCAGCTGCCTTAAGGCGTCCTGAGTTTGGCGACTGGTGTGCGGGCGCACATTGTCGTGTTGCAGGATTGAGTCCTTATCACGCCGAATACGTCTGAGTCGGAGTTTGAGAGCTCGGAGTGTTGAAATATATCGCTCAGAGTTCACAGTTTGCCCTTGCTCCAGAAATTCCATGTGGACCACTCCCTCCATGTCCCAGAAAACGGTGAACAAGACCTTTCTTGCAGAGGCAACAACCTTGAACTTCCTTGGACTTGGAGAAGTTTTGTGCCTATACTCCATCGATTGGGCTTTACATTCTGGATCGTAGTGGTGGACCCAGGATTCGTCTCCAGTCACAATGCGTTGCAGAAATGCTTCTCCTTCTGCATTGTAACGCTCTAAGAGTTGAGTACACATGTCCTTTCTCTGCGCTTTCATCTCTACAGTGAGCTGTCTTGGGATCCAACGGGCAGAGACTTTTCGGTAACCCAGTACAGTTGTGGCGATATGGTGCACTCGTTCTTTCGAAATGCCTACTTCATCTGCAATTTCCTTTTGTTTGACCCTTCGATTAGCTCTAATCATGCAGTCAACTTTCTCTCGATGAGCCGTGTCCGATGCGGAAAGGGGCCTACCCGAACGCTTTCGATCACGCAGAATTGTCTCTCTGGGGTCTTCCCCTTTAAAAATTCTCACCCATTTGCGAACTGCACAGTCTGAAATGCACATTTCACCATAAACTGTCTTCATTCTTGCATGAATGTTTGCAGCAGAACATCCCTCAGCTGCCAAAAACTCGATAACAGAGCGCTGTTTGATGAGAAGGTCATTGGAAGTCGCCATTGTCTCATAAACATGGCTACCACGTCATGTGTTGCGCGTCACTGCATTATGAGCACGAATGACGTCACACAAACTTGTTGTTATAGTTAAGTCTAGAAAAATGGTTCGAGAGTATATGTATGAAATTTTAGGTCGATGTGACGAAAATTGACCTAGTTATTAGCAAACGGAACTTAATTATCAGCCTGCCCTCGTACACACAAGATTGTAAGCTTGGTGGCCTTTTTACTTTTTAACTTGCAAGATGGTTTGGAATCTAATGCCACATATTATTTTTTAATTTTATTCTTTGCATCTATATAGAGTAGAGCCATAAAGATTTTTTATTTCATTTAAGCAGGTACTGTTAATTCCTTTTTTTTTTTTTTTTTTTGTAATTTGTGTCATATTTCTTTAAATCTTAAAAAAATCTCATTGATTACTGAATCAAATCAGAATTCTTGAAAAAATAATTGTTTGCTGTTGAGACATAGTTTGCACACTTAAGGCCATTTTTTTTTTAAATTTTTTTTTTGTTTCATCCAACAGGGTACAATTGACAATGTTATACCAGAAATTCATTATTAAAACCTTTTTATGCGAGATTTATTCTATACCCATCTGTGTTTTAGACTCAGAGAGAGAGAAAGAGAGATAGAGGTAGAGATTTCCAATGACTCTTAAATCAATGTCGTATGTTTATAAAACCTTTACTCTTGTAAACCCATAAAAGTTGGATTCTTTTTTTGATGATCTGCTGTGATATCTTTCCCAGGCTTGTCAATTGTGCCATCTGCCAGTGATGCCCAAGAGCAACCGCAGACTGAGGTTTGTCAGTTTAAGAGGCTTCTCTATATTTTTTTTAGGTTAAGAAATAAGAGGTATTGGAAAATATTTTTAGTTGTGGTATATGTTATCTTTTGCAAGCCTTACCTATATTGTCTGTATTGGATGAACTTAAAGCCACGTGACTGTCTCTGCTGCTGAATTTCAGAATAGTCTGATAATCAAAAGACAAAGTAATCTTTGGTTTTTTTTTTCTTAAGGTCTGAACAATTCTAAAATCAGTACATTAATCTTTATACTCGTTTGGACATTTGATCAGCCCATCCATCTCTGTAACAATTCTGGAGTTATTTTTGGGAGTAGGAGATCAGCCTGATATTTTTTTCTCAAAGCTACTCATTTCTCCAATAAAATCCTTACAAGTCTATCCATAAAGCTTGTTTATGTTATTATTGTGCAAACCTCTAAACAGCCTGTGAAGCGGAAAGGAGGCTGGACAAAGGGCAAGAAGAGAGGCAAAAAGTCGGGCGCTGTGAAAGACTCCAACGCTCCGAAACAGCCGCTGTCTGGCTACATGCGTTACGTGGCCGAGAGGCGGGAGCAGATGAGGGTGAACCAGCCAAACCTGTCGTTCGTGGAGATCAACAAGCAGCTCGGAGGAGAATGGAACGCGCTGGCCATTCATGAGAAACAGGTTAAGAGAATAAGATGACGGAGGGAGAGAGATTCGGGGAGGTTGTGATGATTAACTGTACACGAATGGAATGGATAAGGCAACAATGGGGTTGATAAGAAGGGAAGGCTTCAAAGGGAGTTGGAGACTAGATAGTCAGATTAAAGAAATAATGATATTTAAAAGCAGTCTAATCGTGTTTCGGGATAGAGGTAGTAAAAGCGATGGAAGCAATAATACTGATGACACCTGCTCTTTGCATGCCTTTTCTAAAGGATGAAAAACAATGACCAATTTTAGCTTACATCAAAGTAAAATATTCGGCAAAATCAAAGAATTGTCATTTAGACATTAAAACAAATTTGACCAGATGTAGGTTTTTTTTGTTATTCATAATCAAATCTCATTCAGGCTTTGAATTATATTATTGAAAATTTATTTATTTACAAAGTGTTAACTAGTTTCAACCAAGTTGATGAGATTTGTAAAATTGGTGAAAAAAACAACAAACAATTCTATTTAAACAATGGAGGGAGGGGGGGGAGTTGTTTGTTTTCTTATTTTTGTTTATACAGTTGGGTTTTATTTTAATTATAAATTATGATGAAAAAATTGTTTTCTTTCTGGCATACTTTCCCTAAGTTGAGTTGTTTTTTTTTAGTGCCAATTTTCACAAAATTAATGACTTTGACATGATATACCTCATTTCCGATGCCTTCACCTTCCTCTTTGCTGTAGCGTTACCTGGATGAGGCAGAAAGAGAGAGGGAGAAATACACCAAGGACTTGGAGGCCTACCAGAAAACAGAATCGTACAAAATATTCCGCGAACAGTTTGAAAAGAAATGCAAAGGTAGGATGATAGAGAGAATAACAAATAATTTATAAATCATTTTATTTTTAAGCATCGCACTGTAAGAATGTTATTTTATTTTTTGCAAAAATCCAACTTTTTTATATACAGCTTTACGCATATATATCATGTAGTTTGAAAAATTTTGAGTGGCTTTTATTTAAGACGTGTAGTGCACATTAAATCACTTTTTGCAGAAATTATATTGCCTTCTAATAAGCCTTTGAAATGATCTTTAACTATATTAAGAAATTACAGAGTAAGTTGATTTCCCATATTTGGAATTGCTTTTTCCTCTGGATCTGATTTTTTTTTTCCTTCTCTTTTTTTTTTTTTTCATTTTTGAGACTGATAATACCAGATGAAGATAAAAAAAAAAGAAGAAAAGAAAGGTTGCCTTCATTTTCATGAATTTTACCTGCAGCTGAAATGGCTGTAATCAAGAATGATTCTGTAAGATTTAACATAGCAAGTTAAGTTTTGCTAACAAACCTCAGTGATAATTATGATAAGACACATATGTATTCTAGCTGTATTTTAGAAAGGAGGTACTTTGCTTGCCGAAAAAAAATATATACAGTACAACTGCAACATTATTGAACGAAAATATATGGCTGATTCCAAATGTTTTTTTGTCTGCGCATCATTCTTTTCCTTCACAGTATACTCTGGTTAAAAAAGAAATAAAAGATTATTGCAGTCCCTGGAACTTTATTTTTATAATTCTCCAGACTAAAGATACTTTGATCAGCAAAAAGACCCTATAGGAGCAAGGACCTATCCTCATATCATCAGACACATTATGCGCCTTCCCCCCCAAAAGAAAATAAAAAAAAAAATGGTATTTCACAGGCTTTTATTTCTAGATTTAGATGGTACCTACTCATTTAGGTTATATGAAGAAAAATATTGACACATGCCTTTCCTTAGAAAGCATCACCTGCCCTTTCAATTATATCAGGTTATCATAATTGATCAAATCTTATGTTCTGAGTACATAAATTTCTTTTTTCCCTCACGGAATTCCACAGAGGAATCTGCAGCTCCTCAACATTTGCCTGCTATTTTGTCCCCGCCTCGTGGAAAAGGCAGAGTACCTGCTGACGACGATGAACCTGGAACTTTTGACATTCCAATTTTTACAGAAGAGTTTTTGGATCATAACAAAGGTTGTCAATTTCTGTTTTCACCTTTTAAATTTTAATGAAGCTTAAATTCATGTCATTCTGTTTGATTTCCTAATTAGCTAGTGGTGTGATTAAATTATTTATTGTTTGATTTGCTAGATTAAAAAAGTGACATTTTGGGCAACTTGGATGGTTGATGGGTTTTACCTACCCGACTGTAACCTTATTTTTTTTATATAAATTATAAATCTACAATCGCCTCGTCTCAAAAAGAGAAATGTTTGTACATTCAGTGAGGCATACTACGAGAAAAAAAAATGATTGTGATTGAGCAGAGCATGTAAGTATTCTTGTGTATTGAATTTTAATATGAGAATTGTTACTACTACGAGTACTAATTTGATAAATACATTTTATCCCTACACTTCCCTCAAAGTTAACTACTTTGCCGTTAGTAATCGTCTTAGTGAGGTCTGACCACTAGCGTTGTAATTTGTAACTATAAGTCACTGCTACTAATTTGATAAATACATTTTATCCTTACACTTCCCTCAAAGTTAACTACTTTGCCGTTAGTAATCGCCTTAGTGAGGTCTGACCACTAGCATTGTAATATGTAACTCTTTATAATGATTATGGTTACCCAGCTCGGGATGCAGAGTTGCGTCAGCTGCGGAAACAGACCACAGAGCTTGAGGAGCAGAATGCCATCCTGAGTAAACACACAGACAACATGCGTCAGGCAGTGGAACGGTGCGTAGTACTGAAAAACATTTTCTTATTAATATGGCAAGTCAGCTACTTCTGTACTTATACCCCTCTATTTAAAGATATTTAAACCATTGATCACTAGGCTATGAGTTTCAGCAAAAGGTAGTTAAAAATGCACTGCCGGAATTCATAGATACTCATCTATTTTAACCTTTTTGCGAGTATATAAATAAATAGGGATTTTTACTAAATCAGCTGATTATTCTAAATGTCTTATACAGTACACCTCGCACTCAACAAACTAGTTCAGTCATTGTTAAAAGTTCGTAGGAGCCACAATAAGGCAATCAACTAGGGAAGTAACCAATCAAAGTGAAATTGTCACATAATTATCTTCCTTTTTTTTATCAACTAATCACGTGTCTATAACGCCACTCGTCACCCTTCCCACCATTGCCCAAGTAACCACCTCTTTATGCCCAAGTATATACCACCTCCTTGGCTCTTTGATCCTGTATCATAATCTCCTCAATGCACTTTCTGTCGTTCCCTGCTCCCTTCCCCCTCTCTTTTTATTATCTTCTCCCTGCATGTCAATACTTTACTCTGCCCTACCCCTAGTAATACTATGGCATAATGTAGTCTACACTCTGGGTGCCCAACACCTATACACTTCAAGCTTTTCTTAACAGCGGACAGAGGACCTTTTAATTGAGTTTAAACTTCATAGTTTCTAAGTAGAAAAGCATTCTATAGTGGATTTGCCAATACTTGTAGCTTGTTGAACCCGAGGACGGGTCTGAGATTAGTTCGTTTGATGCAAGGTATTTTAGAGAATCAAAGAAGAAAAAAAAAAGGGGGATTTTACTCTGTTCATTGAATGCGAGGTGTTCTTTGAATCCGTGTTTGTTAGATTTGAGGTGTGCTGTAGTCCTAAAGCATCTTAAAATTTTATTCCAGGAAGCTTTGTAATGAACTATTTGTCTTGTTGTTTATAATCTTACATTATAATCTGTGCAACAGCCCTTGGTCTTTTAGATATCTCTGCCTGCATTGTTCTACTCAACCACAGCAGTTCTTAGGCAACTTTATTTAACTTTTGAAGCCCGAAGCCCAATTTCACATTTAGACTGATGAATTTTGAACTGCGGCTTGTTCACAAGTTGATTTCCACAATTAGAAGATGCCCTCTAGGATGATTTGTTGTTAAATGGATAGCTAAAACATTACTGAAGTCACTGGGATACAGTGGAAACCTCATAATTCGAATTGAACAGGAATGGATTAAAACTTTGAATTAACAGAATTTGAATTACAAAAAAGTCACAGTAACTGAATCTATGACTTGTTGATTAAATGTGCGCTGTGCCTGCGATGAGCAACCCTTCCCTTCCCGGATCCCTTGTTGATATCAGTATCAATGTTACTACTGGCACCAGCTCTCTCCTGGCCTTGTTAGCTCACTGATCAGCCTTCCCAGATCCCTTGTTGCTATCAGTATTAATGTTACTACTGGCACCAGCTCTCTCCTGGCTTTGTTAGCTCACTGATCAGCCTTCCCAGATC
>JAWDGP010000736.1:0-50000 GCA_033675545.1 Elysia crispata
CAATGATCACATGAATTAAAACTAGTTTAAAAATTCTTGAGAAAAGAAGATCAACTTACATATTAAGGGCAAAACTAGGTGTTGCATCACGTTGATTCCAATCGCATCACTCTTCAAAACTCAGTAGATGGTAAGGATTCTCTCTCAAAAGCACATTGTCTCAAGTTGTTTAGTCAGTGGCTGCTGATCTTCTCAAAATGAAGAAGAGGTTGAAGATCTCCGTCATATTATCACTGAAGATGTTGAGAGGAGCATATAATTATGAATAGACAGGAACGAGTTACACAGAGAAGGGATAGGGAAGAAAAGGAGGGGATATATATATATATATATATATATATATATATATATATATATAGAGAGAGAGAGAGAGAGAGAGAGAGAGAGAGAGAGAGAGAGAATTTATATACTTTTGTAATAATTTTAAAGTGGCTTTATAAACTGAGGATTTTCTTTTCTAATGCTGAAACTGGTTTTAATGAAGCAGGTTTTTCTTGGTGTAATGGCGAGTTGTAAATTTGTATATTAGAAGAGAGAGAGAGAGAGAGTAGATATGGTATCCTGACAAAAAAAAATGAAACACCTAGCTGTATTCACTATTATGATATGAAGAAATAAGAATGATCTTTCGTTGGAAATAAAGGTGAACTGTGGGTGTAAAGATAGAGATAAGAAATTTTTTTGGACAAATGAATGATAAAGTAAACATCAATATCATGGATAGTTTCAACTACAATACAAATCTCAATATTGGAATTGAAATGTATAAAAATTTATATTAATAATAATAATAATAATAATAATAATAATAATAATAATAATAATAATAATAATAATAATAATAATAATAAAAAATACATTATACTAGATAATATATCGTCCAATTTTATACTTTCGCACAGGTTGGTACTCAATGATGGAAAAATATCGTACTTAGCGTAGAATTATATTTTTACCATTTCTTTTGCATGTCCAAACTTCAACAAAAGTTTGTCTGTCCAAGGACAGAATTTGTGGGGGATCACATGAATGTTTAATATATACAGAATTCCCTAAATTTACGGAAAATTCTCTTTCCTGTACAGTGGAACCCATGTTTAACACCTCGAATAGCGAAAACCATTGCTATAACGACAGAGCTAAATAACACCGTTTTTTCCTATATTCAATTTATTTCTGCAAAATTGACACCGCTTCCCAACCTGTAAAAACTGGAAAGAAAGCACCAAAACTTTTAATAGAAAAAAATCCTTAGCATTTTGCCCTGCCTGCATTGTTACGGTACAAGCGAACAAGCAATGCAGGCTTTCCTGTCTTTTCTCCACACAGTCCCCATGTATATGAAAATATGTATTTATTTCCATAAGAGGCGGAATAGAAAAAAGCAAAGAAAAGTGTAATTACTTCTTGGGTGAGGTCATGTCTTGATGGTTCAAATCCTACACTGTGATGGCCAGGAAGGGCGGAGACTGGTCTTTCGGCCTCTGGATCTTCAACCGGATCTTGGCTTGACAACCTAGTTTGAGGGATCTGTAAAAGTGATGAAGAGTATGTAGTTATATATCTATAGATAGAGTTGAATGCTACAAAGTTCATTTAGTGTATAGCGTCAAGCCACATGGTAGGCAGTGGCCAACATCTAAAGAAAAATAACTATGGCTTATAAAATCTGAAACCTCAAAATAAATGATTGATTGGCAAATCTAGATCTAGAGTAAATTATAATATTTGTCCTATGAACTGCAAAATGTTTCAGATCAGTACTCTGACAATGCCTTTCAATAAGGCTTTTGGTGCCCTCATGCCAAATTTTCCATTCTGTTATAGATCTAGATCTAGATTCTAGATCTAGATCTAGAATCTATATCTACTCCAAGAGGCAGGGAAGGATTTAAAAATCTAGACTCAGGATAACTCACACCTTATCTTTAACCAACCACTAAATTCTAAAATCAGATCGTCTAGATCTGGATATAAGACCTATCTATATTCAACTCTAGATCTCATTAGCACAATTGATGAGACTTACCTTTGGCATGGGCGCTGACCCGTCGAGGAGCTGGTGTGTTTGGACGGGGAGTGCTTGCACACAAAGAGAATGCTTTTATATTTTAGGTGCTTTAGTATTAGTTCTTTCACTGACTCACTCGATATTTTCACAAATAGACTGTGAGTGCCACTGAAAATGATTTAGGGGCCGCCTCAAACTCTTCATACGTTTTGAACACACGGCCTTTCTCCATTTTGAACATTGGTGGAAAGGAAGTGAAATCTGAGTCAAACACGAATTTTGTGACGTCACATGTACATCCGTGTCCGTTTAGACCAGTACCAACTATCTAGGAGGCCTGTTCATAGGTTATGTAATATTATTCAGATGGGCCGGTCTGCGGGGTGCTAGCAATGTGCGCTCTCCTCTCTCTCTCTCTCTCTCTCTCTCTCTCTCTCTCTCTCTCATCTTTAGCTTAATCCGACTCTTAACCCCCGTCTCTCTCTCTCTCTCTCTCTCTCTCTCTCATCTTTAGCTTAATCCGACTCTTAACCCCCGTCTCTCTCTCTCTCTCTCTCTCTCTCTCTCTCTCTCTCTCTCTCTCTCTCTCTCTCTCTCTCTCTCTCTCTCTCTCTCTCTCTCTCTCTCTCTCTCTCCCTCCCTCTTCATCATAACTTCTAAGTACATGTAGGCTATACATTCAAATACTTAGAAACTCAAATGCACATGTACACCTTTTCGAGATTTGATAATACAGTGGTACGGTACATCAAATACTGGAGTGACACAACAAGAACACGTACATCAGATAATGAGGAGAGTTTTTAATTGTATCAAGTCAGAAGAAGCAAATGAAGAGAGAGGGAGGGAGGGAGAGAGAGAGAGGGGGGGGGGGGAGACAGAGATTATAATTTTGTAGAATTCGACCAAGGAACAAAAACAAACATAGTAGGTACGCAGAATCTTAGAGCAAGAGATAAAATAATGAATGAGAGAGAGAGAGAGAGAATGGGTGAAAGAGATACAGACAGCCAGAGGTCTATTTGTGTGGAAAAGGGGGGTGCTAGATATGGTAATAGGTGCTAGCCATGTGCGCTTTATATCTGGCCTTCTCTCTTTCTTCCATCTCTCTAGCTCAATCCGACTCTTAACCCTTCCGGGCCTCTCTCTCTCTCTCTCTCTCTCTCTCTCTCTCTCTCTCTCTCTCTCTCTCTCTCTCTCTCACACACACACACACACACACTCTCCCTTCTCATCATAATTTCTAATACATTCAAATATTTACACTTTGAAACTCAGATGCACATGTACACCTCTTCGAGATTTGATAACACAGTGGTACAGTAGGCTACATTAAATAAAGGCACTGGAGTGACATGTCAAGAGCAAAACAAGGAATGACAGAATGTGAAAGACAAAAAAGATATGGTGATATTCAGAGAAGAAACAAAAACAAACTTAATATGTAGAAGCTTCGAGCGAGAGAGAGAGAGAGAGAGAGAGAGAGAGAGAGAGAGAGAGAGAGAGAGAGAGAGAGGATGAAAGAGATACAGACAGAAGTCTATGTGTATGTGGGAGGGGATGGTCAGAATGATGGGCAGTACTAACCTGTTCCAGTGTAAAAATGAAGGACAACTTCTAGCTGATCCCATTGATTCACAGTTTTACAGGGGGAATTTGGGTGTGTTACCAATTTAAAACCGTTGTAGTCTTCAAATTGAATTACAGTCTCTCCTGCATCTGCATCTCTAAATCTAATATGGAAGTATATAACATATTCATGCATACAACCACCGCGACTGAAGCTGGCAAGTGCTTGTTCTGTTCTATCTGCATTACAAGCACTGAGTCCATAGAGGAGCAAACTTTCTTGAAGGGCTTCCTTAACAGTGTCACAGTTAAACTTATTTTTTCTATGAATGTATCCAGTTCGTCAATTTCTCTGACTTTGTTTTCACTGAGAGCTTTTTTTAGGTAGGGCGAGGAGTTTTTGGATGAGCATGTGATACGGATGATGAATGTATGTCACCAAAGTTAATAAAAGGATGCATAGAGATTATAAATATTATCTTCTTCTTCGAATTTGAGGAGTATCAGAGAGCCAGTGTCGACTACATACTCCAATATGTTCAGTCACTTTCTCAACTGGAGACTCGAAACCCATTTATGACATTCAGTTGGGTCCTTCGGAAAACCATAATTATATAATAACCGTTTCACTTTCTTTCCCCTTCTGACTGGCATAGCCGCTCTTACAGTTTGTAACAGTGCACTTTCTTCCCCTAAACAATAAACAGTTAAGGAAATTAATAATGACACCGATACATCATATAATGAAATATGAAACTTAAGGTTAAAGTATTGAGGGCACTTTGAGTATCAGAGATTTTAGTTAAAAGACTTTTAAAAAACTTTGGCTCTCACTTAAGCACACTCCCTCTCTATAAAGTGATATCGCAGAGACCATAAAGGGAAAAGCTAATTAAACTTAAATCATATTTAGATGAACTTAACATGTATAATTGTTTATCAGTCTATATATATATATATATATTTATTTATTTATTACATTGTATGATGTTTGGTGCCACGGGTCACACTCTATCAGTATGCACACATTTAGAGGAAAATCTACACCAAATCACAAAAAAAGCATTCTTGGAATGTTTCACATTGAAAGCATCTGTTAGAACAAGGTGCAATCCAAGGGCAAATAACAAAGAATAAGATAAGAAATATAATCCAAGGAGGAATAAATATAATCCGATAACAAAATGGCAGGAGAGTCCAGTGAAAACACAATGTGTACTGCTAAGCATACTAGTATCAACTGTTCAAACCTCGCGCTGGTGGCTGTTAGCTAGCCAGATGATGGCCCATTTGAATAATGTTACGTAACCTTGTGAACAGGCCTCCTAGACAGATGGTACTGCTAAAGACACATTGTTTGTACATTTTTAACCACGTGATGAACAATAATAGCACAGCCTCCATGATTTTTTAAATCCACGTGATAGCTATAAAAAGATTTTGTGGGTGCCTATTAGTCGTTTTCTCTTTGTCAAGCTGTGTTTACACTCACAAGTAGTAGTTCGCACATTAACTTTTTCGTTTTTTTTCTTGAGGGGGTGGGGATAGCTCTCTTTGCATTCCTGAAGCGGGAACTTGCTTACAGCAGGATTTTTCTCCTGGAACTAAAATTCCCGTTATAGTCATGTTTTATTTATTTTGTGCACATCACTGGAGTGGTCTCGCTTATTGAATCTGTATAGCTTATCACTGTCTGTCTCTGGCCTTACACTTCGTTTTCTTCTGTTTTGTCTCCTCTTCTCTGATGTTGGCAATTAATGTCTAGTGGTCAGTCAGCCCCAATTGCTGCAAAGAAAGAGACAATTGTGCGCGACGCTCTAAAAGATGTGACAGTAGAGAAGTTTTACAGTACTGGAGGTGTCTGAGAGACGAGCAGACTTCTCGCTCGGGTTGAGAGAACGTGACATTACCTAAACTAGCTGTGATAAAGACAGGGTTAGTTTTCTTTACGGAAAAAAATAGGAGACGACGTAGAAAGTTGTCAACTTGATAATTATTAAACCCTAAACAATTTTGGCTGGTTTTAATAGAAAGGAGGGAACACAAACACGGGCTCTGTTGGAGCAGTTGTGTTTGTAAAGAAGTCTTTGAAGGTTTTTGTGAAATAACCAAACATGACTTTGACAATGTTATAGCCTTAAAACTACGAAACGCTTGTGTGGAGGGAAATGGGGACATCATTTTTGTTTCTGCTTATATTCCTCCTTATTCATCCCCATACTATAATACCGTGGAATATGATAATGGTATTCACATGCTCGAACAATGTATAACTGAATTACAGACAAAACATTCGCAATGTAGCTTTGTACTATGTGGCGACCTTAACGCTAGAACTTCGTGTGCAGCCCTTGATGGAGTGCGTAACGGCATCCAAATATGTAGAAAATTATAACTCTTCATCCTTCTTTTGTGAAATGAAAGGCCTCTACAGAAAGCGCTCTGAAGATAATGTTGTCAATGGATATGGCAGAAGTCTGTTGGAGATGTGCGCAGGGTTAATTCGGTTGGAGTTTATGATTTTAAATGGTATGTGCAGCAGTGATCCAAAAAGTTCTTTCACATTTGTATCCCCACATGGTAATAGTACTATCTATTACTTTATTGTCTCTACGGATCTTCTACGCAATAATATTGATATGTCTGTACAATCACGTATCGAATCTTGGTATATGCCCGTAACACTCTCACTAAATATTCGAAATAATGCTGTAAAATCTGCTCCTATGAGCGGAATAAGCATTAAACGTTTTGTTTGGAGTAACGAGAAAGCAAATGAATTTATTGAAAAAATGAACTCTGAAGAAGTAAAGAACAATTTAAATATCTTATGTCTCTTTGTAATATATTGAAATAGGCTGCTCAAGTTACGAAAAAGGCTTCAACTTTGAAAACTGGAAAGTCGAAATTGAGGTCGGGTTGGTATACCTACAAGAAAAAAGCTCAAAGAAGCCTACGCTGTTATCGGAACTGGAGATCCGCTGTCAGGAAAGCAGAGGATATTCAAAATAGGAAATCGTAAAAAAAAAACTGTTGAAAGAAAAGAAGGAAGCATACTCGTCTCATAAAATATCAACCTTATTGAAAAGCCTAAATAACCCAACCTTATTCTGGAAGGAAGTCCGGTCTCTCAATCCAAACAGACGTACCACAAATTCTATAGATATAAATGAATGGTACAGTTGCTTTGTCAATATATTTCAAGCCCAGAAACCAGTTCCCCCTATCTGCCGTGAGCCTTCTGATGATGAGTATATTTATAGAAATATTACGGATGATAAGATTCTCAATTCCCCCATTTCAGAGAACGAAGTTAGACAAAGTATCAAATCACTGATTAAACAACAAGTCACCAGGTCTAGGTGATATTTTGAATGAAACGATATCCAATGGCCACAATGTTCTTACGGCTTTTTTAGCTCGAGTTTTTCAAAGTATTTTTTTTCCTTATGAATGTGGTAAATCCATTATTATACCTACTCACAAAAAGGGTGACATCAATGTGCGCGATAACTTCAGACCCATTTCCCTTACTTCTCTCTGTCAAAAGTTTATACAAAATATTTTAAATCGAAGACTTGTTTTGTATACAGATGTCTTTGGCTTGCTCCCTGAGGAACAAGCTGGATTTAGAGAAGGTTATTCTACTGTAGATCATTTTATTTTTTTCTCTTTACGCCATGGTTCAAAAACCATTCTCAAAGAATGAAAAGTTGTATGTCGTATTTATTGGTTAAAGAAAATGCTTTGATTCTATTAATAGAAAAGCACTTTTTAAAATCCTAGAATGCAACGGAATCACAGGGAGCTTTTTAAACGCACACAAAGCCTTGTATACTACTGTTCTGGCAGCTGTCAGAAATAATGGTGAAACGTCATACTATTTCCAATGTCCTAATCGTCTTAAACAGGGTTGCCTTCTAAGTCCCAAATTATTTACAATATTTACCGCAGAAGCTTCAAAGTTTGCTCATGCTAAACACGGAGTTCAGTTTATACCAGGTGTTAACTTATTTTTCGCTGATGATGCAATACTCGCATCGGGCACTATTAGTGGTTTAAAGAACAAATTAAATTGGGTTTTGAAAGCCTGCATGTGTTTTAACAATTTCACACAACCATACTCTTTCGTACATTGTAGTGTTAGAAATCTCGATAGCTAGATCTAACTCTAGGCTTGCCTACGATGTTTCATCTAGAATCTTTTCATCCAAAAAATTTAAAAAATTGACTTTTTTCAGCAAGTTTTTAAGTAGCTTTTCACCTTAAGCAAGTATTATGATAATCTAGATCTAGTCCCAATGTTATTTAAGGATGGTGGGCCTCTCAACTGTAGCATGAACAGCGACCCACGCCAAACAATGTGGTCCCGGCTCTTTTGTTTACATGATAGCAAAATTATTGGATGCGATACAGGAGAAAAAGCAAAACAATTTGAAAGAAAGGCTGCTTCTTTTTTTTTCTTCAATATATGTCATATGTTTTTGACTCCTGCTTTTTTTTTCCTTTGGGTTTGAGTATTCAAGACGGGTGGGTAATCATGCTTATGCGCCCAGTATCCAATATGACTGCCATGTAAACAAAAGAGCCTGCACTATTGATAAAGAATTCTGGATGGTGTCGTTTCCTGTTACAATCGTGAGGCCAATTCATCAATCCATTTGATTTATGGAAAGGTAATGTCATCTTCTATGTTTTTGGGTTAACAATGTTGGAGTGGAGCATCAGTTGAAAGCGAACCAAAGAATTTAATTATAGTGATAGGGAACTTAACATTCTTGACACATTTAAGGAGCGCCCCAAAAGGGAAATAATTTTCTTTTTATACAAAGCCCCATGCTCAAGTTAAATATTCTAAGTGCAATATCTCAATCAACAAATTATTCTCTACAACAAGAAAACCATGAGCAACATCAATGGTAAACACCCACACACACATACACGGACATAGTTATGTATACACACTTTCTTGATTCCCTCATTTTTCTTCTTGCCAGGCTAGGTAGGAAAGGGCAGTGTGCAGGGCCGGGAAAACTTTTGACAGGTGCAATTTGAAAATTAGCTGTAGTTGATCTATCTGTCTTTTTGAAGTCGTATTTAATTTTGTTTTGTGTTTTCGTTTGCAAATCTCAGCAGTGAAGCTAATCTATATCTATGAAAGGCTTGGTCCACAGAAATAGTTCTGATCAAAATATGCATCTACAGTTAAATGAATGTAATTTTTTTTGTAATGATATTTGTTATGTTTATATTTGTGATAGAGTCACTGGTTTTATTTTTTCTTCAATTCTCTCCTTCCTTTCTCCCTTTAAGACTAAAGAAACCTCTTGCACTGCTGCTAGTGGAAAGCATAGGCCATACATAACAACTCAGTCAGTATTACACTTACAGATTGTAAAGAAGTAAGTACTCAAGAGGTCTGAAACAATCTTTAGGCTACTTGTGATCATCTACCTCTATTATGAACATTGTACTATCTCTTAAAGCCTGAGGACACGTGACATCTCGTTTGTCCCTCCCATTCCTTCATGGAGTCGATGGAGTCCCAATCAAACATCACTGGTAAGTTCGTTTGATTAAATTTGCCGAATTTCATAATTTATTTATAAATTTAACAAAGAAAGTCGCGTCATGGGCATAGGCCGCAACCTTCTCCTTTTTTTGACCCGGTATATCTATGCCCGTTATTTTTTGTCTTACATATTCTAGTAACGGCTCTTTGGAGAGGACATATAGAAGGAAAGATAATCTGCATCCCTGTCTGATGGACCGTGTGAGGGATCGCTAAGCCTGTGATTAACAGAGATTTGGCTCTGCGGTTTTCTATATAAAGTTTTTATCCAAGTTTCCATTTGTGTTCCTAGGTTATGTGCGGTTATGTTTTTGAATGGAACATGATATAAGAAATTCAGATAAGATAATATAACTTTATTAATTCAACAAAGGGAGATTAAAAATGGCATGCTCTCAGGACATACAATAATTACATAGATTTTCTAGTATCACAGTATGAGTATACAGGTGACATTTATGGAGATATAAATCTATACATGTATAAGGAGGTATTAAAAAAGTGAGTAAAAAAAAGTAAAGAAAAGGGGAGCATATCAGTTTCGTGTTTCTAGAATTACAGCATCAGACTGGAAAGCCAAGTATAATTATGATTTAGTTATCCTTTTAATCTCCTCATAATATAAGATGATAGATGTTGGAAAGAATGAGTTTAGGTGTCTATTTGTGGGTGTCATTGGGACTCTGCACCAGTCACTAGTTACGTATAAATACTAAACAGTTACCCATAATGTTAAATTTTCTATCACACGGACTCATAACTCGCACATGAAAGTGACAAAATTATTTGAAAGTGAAAACAAAATACAAAAAAACATCTCCTTACTGCATTGAGAATAATATTCTCATGATATTTAACTATTGACTGATTTTTTTCAGACAGGGCTGGCTCCTCACCAGCTACATGGACCTGATCCATACTGATAAGTTTAAAATAAAGTTTCAGTGTTGTCTGGGACTTTTGCAACAACAATAATTTTCAAAGCATGAAAGAAAGAATTGGAGAGAACATTGGAATATTAAACTCTCTTGGTATGGATGCAGACAAAACCTTCAATTAGTGGGGCAGTCATCGTTTATTACTTTCATTATGTTATCCATTAATACTTTTAACAGAAAAAAGTGTGAGTACAGAGTAAATCACCTTATGAGAAAATATTGTTTTAGCTCCCTGTGCTCATAGTCTATTTTAATTATTATAAAACATTAAACTAATTATAAACCTACAACAATATGCCATAAAACATTTAAGAATGAAGAGGAACTTAAATCTGAACAATTGTAGTTTAAAATTATGTTTGGCAAAATATGTATGCAAGAGAACTGCAATACCAGCAAGCAACACAGCTGTCCATATTATTTGTCATTATGTAATTGTCCAGGTAAAAAAAAGTGAAGGCTCAAAGCCTAAAAAGCCTAGAAAATACTTGGGCAATGGCGAATTAGATAACCATTGTACTTCTTTATTGAAAGTGAGTAGTGATATTGTAAAAAAAAATATCTCGTAACAATAGACTACTGTTTAGATCACAATAGATTATTCAATTGATTTTGTCCATCTGAGCGATTCAGAAGTAACAAGATATAATGTTGCTTGAAAGCTTTCTCTTGGCATAAAGCCAACTAAGGTATTGGATATAATAACATAAATGTAATTTCAAACAATGACAGGGACAATTTAATTATACAGAAGGATATAAAACAATTTATAAAGAACTCAAACTGAGGGATGAAAAGTTAAGGGTAGATATTACACAAAACGGCTAAGAAGAAAAAAAATTCCAACATAATTTTGCAAACTGCAATATGAAAAGCATAGAAGTTGATGATTTTTTATTGTGCTAACAAAAAGAAAATTCTAGAGGAAATTGATGTTAAATCATGTTTCTGAAATTATATGTAAAGATTCCACTAATTAAACAACCCTATATGACATCCTTTTAGTGTCTTCTCTGATGGTGGATATATCTATAAATAATCCCTATTATATGGACCATATCAAACAGAATATATTCAATTGGGTTGGATATTTTAATAAATAAAGTAAAAAATGATGTGAAACAGATTTATGTGTTGCTGTAATGTATCTATGACTGATATGGTAGATATGTTCTATATGCTTGATAGGCATCTTTTAATAGCCCATACAAGGGTCTTCATTGTTTGTAGCACATTAAAAGGAATGGGAAAAAAAGCATTAGTTTGAATAAATAATACCGAACAAAAGGGTATGCAATTTAGATGGAACTGTTCACATCTACTTTAAAGAAATATACTGTACATAAATGGATATCAATATCAGAAAAGAAATTGAGGCACTAAATATTTTTAAGTGTTAGGTTAAAAAAAGTGACACTTATTACAAACCTTTAACATTGATACTAATGTGTGTGTACAAGTATTTTTATACTTTTCAATAAAATGGTGAAACTCGAGTCATTGTGCCATATTGTTGTTTGATTCTTAACATAAGTGATCTTCATGTGGAAGGGGTCCAAAAAATCTGTTATGTCCATCATGCAAATAATGAATTTTGATATAAATGATCGCCACTGATATTGATGGGTATGTTTTATTGAATTGTCATAACCATTATTTTATTGTACACCATATGGACATGATTGGAACGAAAGTGAATTTGTAGTTAAAATATTTTCATGCACACTTATAAAATTGCATAAACCTTTAGTTTAGGCTCAGGAAACTTCACACAAAAATACTTTCCTTTTTTTTTATTTTGGAGATACATTGCCTCACTTGTTTCCATGGAGGTTAAATTGTCTACAAAAAAAAAATGACTACATGTATGTAACTATATCATAATCAATATGGAACTACTATTTTTGAAGGAAAACAAGAATATAAATGATGTTTTGTCCAGTCAATACCCTATTCGTTTCTGTCATTTTTAACTAGTAGGCCCATGCTTTTCATAAATAGCATATATGTTGTTTTTTATGTAAATGTCATGAACATAATCATATGGTTATTATAATCTAAATACATGTTATTTCTTTAAACTATTGTGTCATAACTTCATTGCCAAACCCAATTATATTTCCAGTATCTTGTATTTCCAGACAATGCCACTTATTTCAATCCATTATTTCTCTTAAATATTACCCATACTTGACAGATAGTTGAATGATTTAAAATGGTTTGTTCACTTAAAGTAAAAAATTATTTCACTTTTAAGCAAAGACTTCGCATCTGGAAGATGCTGAGACCTTTTGGTCCTTAAAAGTAAAAAGTTTAGGGAACTGATGTCAGTTTAGAAATCTGTTGCAGTGTCACCTTATAAGCCTGCTATCGGTACATAGATTAACAAGACCAGCCTGTGGCTATTACATTGTTTCTGACCTAAAAATCAAATATTTTCTAAAGCCTATGACACCATGCGAAGTGGTCTAAGGCCCATTTATCAGTTTGACAGCTGTTCCATCAAATACCAGAAACTTAAGATTACAGAATTAATATCTCTGAACTTGCACACCCAAGATGTAAAGGTAAGAATGAATTTTTTGGATCCCTAAATAAAAGCATCGGTGAACCAAATGATGATACATGTATATTTAAATAAAATTTCAAAGTTTATTTCCATATTATTCATTTTGCATCATTAATAACATGAACAAGAAGATAAATATACGGGTAATGTTCCTTTTTTTCTTTTTGTTAGTGGATGATGATGAATAAAACTAAAAAGGAAAAGAACTAATGTATATTGTAGAGTAATATTTCAATTAAGATACAGTATAATCCGCTTATATCGATATGCCATCAGAAGAAAATATAATGTCGATATATCAAAATGTTGATAAATAAAATTATAGGAGTAGAGACAGAGAAAAAAAGGGACGCCACTCCGAAAAAAGGGGCTGTAGTGGGTGCACTGTCTACAGTGTGTATGTCTCTCAATATGCGTGAGAGGGGTAGATCTAGATCACTCTACAACGTGGCTTAGCAAAGCGTGTACCAAGCGCGATTTTTTCCCCTTTTTGATGCCTGGCAGAGACGGGTTTCTCAGTCTCTGAAGCCTGGTTTAGGCTAGTTCTTCATGCGCGGCATGTTGATGAAGCGGAGAAATCATAAAATCATTTCGATATAATAGAATTTATTTAGTAGCGATAAAGAAGGACACAATTTTGAATTAGCAATCGCGTCGATATCTGAAAATATCGACAAAGCGGCTGTCGATATAAGTGGATTCCACTGAATAATTATACATCATTCATTTAAAGAAAACTTTATCAAGGGATCTCCTAATGTGTTGTTTGACCAACTTTTTTAAATTAAATGTAGTTGTATAAATTAACTGGATTTGTATTATATCCACACATTTATATGTATAACTTTTTGTAATTCTGATCATTAAACAAATACTCGTTACATATCACACTCCTTTTATTTGTCTGGAAAATGTTATGTTCTGTGGAATTATATCAAGCAATTTTCAAAAATGTTTCTCAGTGATTTTCAGATGAATTAAAGAAGATATGAAATAAAACCTTTTCTTTCAAAATTACTACATTTTCCTTTCTTTTTCAGTTTTTGTCTGTTTTTTTGTTTTTTTTTTGTGTGTAATAATTTCACCCTTTTGATATATACTGATGTTTTCTTTTAAGTCTTATTACAGTTTTTAATAGGTTGTTAAAATTACTTTGAAAAAAAAAACAACAACAAAAAAGTTTTTATCATTCACGTAACCTGAACATTATCTTCCATCAAGTTATGTAATAAAAAATGAAAAAATTATTAATAGATGTATTGATCTCTTTTATTTTAACTCGGTAATCAACGTTAGTCATGATGACGGTGAAGATAAATTTTACACCAAACCAGTCTGAAAAGGTTCAAAACTTTAAAAAAATCTCATAGTTAATGGTGGAATTGAATTTTCGGTGCAATATTAAAGAAAATGATATAAAAATTAATCATTTAGATTCCAACACCGGTATGATTGTTTAACAGTTTAGCCTAATAGGTACATGTAATTTAAGATGACCTTGAAACATTTTTTAATAATATGATCTGCTTCACCATTACAAGTTATTATCTTTTATGTTCAAAATATCATTACTTTCACTAGAAGGTTTTCAAAAAAAATTTATTGAAATACACCCAAAACCCAATATATCAAAATGATCTACTGGATGATCTCTCTGGATCTAAGAACATAGACTTTTTAAATGAAATATGCCTTAGACCTACATTGAAATGCTGGTGCTTTATTCAAAAGTTGCTCCTATTGTTTAGTTTCCTTTTGATTTTGGTTTGCATTTTCATTTTAAAACACATCCTATACTCTGTTTTCATGAGCCAAAATTTCTTATAATTTGCAAAAGCGTTTTGATTAAAAAAAAAATGCAGTATTACATCTTCCATCTGGTAAAACTGCATGAAATTGACTCATTAATCTCAAAATATAAAAAAAAAATTGTCTTATATTTTAGAGAAGATGGAAACTAGGTTTTGCAAAATTAAAAATTCTGATTTCATGTATATTCTCAACATGACCAGTGGAAAAAAGACATAAGAATTTTAAATACTGGAAAACAAGGAGCAAAAAACAAAACAAACCAAAAACATATTTATATATATATATAACAACAAAACTTGTTTGACATTTAGCATGAGCTTTATTGTAATACTTGGGCATAGTGACAAATATAAAGAAGTTAATTTCCAACAAAATTCCAATACACAATAGAAGAAAAAGGAAATTTTTGATGTTTTTGCTAAAAACAACAGCTTCCAGTTTGACTGTCAGAGATAAAGAAAGCCATAAATTTAAGAATGTTTAAGGTTCATTATATTGATAAGCATGGAAGATATTCTCTCACTTTTCTTGACCCTCATGCTAATTTACATTACAGAATTTGACAAACACACATTTAAGAATTTTCAAGTAAAAAATGCTGTAAAAACAAACATATAAAAGATGTCCAATGACATAAGGCTATCACAAAATTTAAATTACATAAGGTCAATATCACTTCTTGGCGAAAGCAAATATGCTTACCACCTAGAATGCAGTTTCTATTTTCATCTTTACTTTAGTTTGACGTTTTCAATTTAAATATTAAGATACAACTTATTGATTTCATGTGTAAACTCTCTAAAAAGCAGAATGAATTGAGAATACAAATTTACAAAATAAAATGTATCCTTTTTCAGAGACTTTTTTCACTTCTTAAAAAATAAAATGATCATAAACATATAAAAATTAAACAAACAAAGAAACAACTCCAAAACCTTAAAGGTGGATATGAAAGAAAAAATGCAAAAAGACCTCTAGCCCTTGGTCTAATAGTTCACTTCATACTGGCGTGCAAAGTTAAATTCTATGACATGAGCAAATATGTTAACTACTAAAGTAAAAGAACTATACAAGAGAAAGTTGCATTGCTTGTGCACTTAACAAATTCAGTAGTAGGAAATGCTAATAAAAATCAATCGATAGTTTCATAACATTTAAAACTGGTAAAAACTGAATATTTCGATCAGCTCTAGGCCCATTTCTAAATTGACAATTATGTACAGATTGCATGTCCGATAAATGCAGCTTGAAAAGATATATTTCTTGGTGGATTACAAATTTACATACAATTAACTTAAAGCTTGTGCTCTCAACCTTTAACTCACAGTATCTGGAAATTATGTGAAATCCTGATAGTTCACCATACTTGACACTATTCTGATAAATCTAGAATTTTCAGCGCAGCAGCCTATGCTACACATTAAAACTTAAGAATTGATATAGCTTTTTTTAAATCTTTCATACGTGAATTCACAAAGATGATTGAAAACATTTGGTCATCGGGGACAAAAAAAATAAATATCAAAATTGGGTTCTAGAAATCTATCAATTTGTTTGTCTTGAAACTTTTGAAAGTCAAATTGTTATTAGCATAGTTAACTTATCACACTGGAAATTAAGTTTCCGATTTCCAATAACAAGCTTCTGTTTATCTTTACTTGATCAACTAAGAAGCCTATAGTTACCAGCTGTTAGGAGAAACAGGAGATATAATGATGCCTCTGGCACTGGACACGATGTGCCTCAATGCAAGTTGCACAGCTGGAAAGGTCATGGATTTATTCAAAATTATGCAACACAAAATATGTTTAAATCTCAGGATAAAGCCAGAAATGAATGAACAAAAATAATAAAAAGGTTCACAGCTATAAAATCAATGAAGTTCATTTCTTCTTCTTAATCAATTCTTTTGTCTTTATAAAGCATAAAAAATTGAAATCTAATTGAATTCTTTTGTCGAAACAAAAGACATTGAAATAACAAGCCAAAAGGATGCAATATTAAGGGCTGTGTATAATAATTAAGTATCCAACTATCGTTAAAAAAACCTAGATAATCCCAATACTAAAAATTCAAAAGCTAAAGCTTGCAGGTACAATTTGATACATTGCAACAGCTTTAGAGGAATTTTTTTTTTCACAAGAAAAAAAAAGAAAGAACACAAAGTATATTTTGAAGTAATAGTTATGCTTACACAAATAGTAAGCTTTATTCAGTACATCATGCACTGGATGTAAAATATTATTAAATTACGTTTCTTCTTCTTTTTTTTTTTACTCGGTTTTGCTCATGTCAAGACTTCTCATCCTCCCAAAAATTTTTCAATTTTTTTTTTGTTTCAAGATTCAGATGAATCAAAAACAACAGAATTAGCTCAATTATTTTTCCACATTATATTTCAATATGTATGCAAATGTTCGTAATTTTTAGGAAATTAGAAATCTATGGTTGTATGTTTAATGTGATGAAATTGATTTTTGAAGTGGAAATTTACTTTTTTTATTTGTGAGGGCTGCCTGCGTTACTTTTCTTGTTACAGAAATTGAGAATTTTTTCTATAATTAAATTATTAAAAAGTACCTTATGAAAAGTCCACCATAATCAGAAGCAAGTGAGTTAAATTTCTACAAAAATAAACTCAAGAAAACAAACAAACAAAAGAAAAAACTGAAAATGGATATTACTAAGTAGGCAAGCTAGATTTTAACGTAGGTTCACGTCTCAATGTCAAAGAAAATATTATTCTGATCTTCATCATATAAATGTGAACTTTAGCTAGTAAGTCTGTGAGACTAAAGAAAATAATATCCTTGCCTGAGGCCCTATAGGCCTTGCCAAATCTTAATGCAGAGTAAAAGCTTCTGTCAAACTTTTCTTAAGATGTTGTAGATAACAATGACTTTAGAGGTAAAGCTCATTGAAGTTCTTACAAAATAAGTGTTTTACAATGCCCATCACTACCCTCTATCCAATACATGATGCATTCTTAACAAATAAAATAAAAAAAAATAACAAATCAAACAGTGAGAACAAACATATTAACCTGCAAAGTGAACATCATCTATTAATCCTACAATAATTCCAATCGAAACGAGAGGTTTAAACACATTTTATTCAATCATTTATCAAGAGGGGGGTATGAATATAGCCCGTCCATTATGAATTATAAAAGAGCATTATTATCAAAGTGCAATTTCATTTTGTTCAAGTGCATAACAAATACAACTTTGCTTTTCACAGCTTTTGTGACCAACACTTGGCCACAGTTAAAACATATGAGCCTTTCAAGCCCAAAGTTTATGTTATATAAATAGATCTCAAAAAGCAATTCTTAGTGAAACTCTCAGATTCTACCCTCAGCAAACTTGCCATCTTAGATTAAGCTCTGACATGGTTTATTTGAATGAACTGACCAAGTCACATTGAAAAATATAGTATTATTTGTTCAAGACAAGAAACAAATTACAATTCAAGCAGTCATAATCACAGTTCATTATCGTCTCTTTATGACCTGCATATACTTCTGTGATAACCCACTTAAACTTGGGCATTACAAATGGAACTGTGCAAAAGGGTGCTTGTATAAACGAAGTGGTCCTACAAAAGAAAACCTTTTCATCCCTCAATTTCTTCAATCTGCTTCTTTAATAATAGTGCCCTAGTTTAATGGATGAAAGGTGAAATTAAGATAAGTGATTAGTCAATTACCTTAATTTTTATTGTGAAATATTAGCCTCCTGCAAGTCAATATGTATTGTTTTCATTCGAAGATGGGCACATCAAAATTATTTAATGTACATGGAATAATCTATTAACTTCCTGAGTTTATACTTACAGCATTATTATCTAGTTTCTCTAAAACCCTAGAGCATTTCGATGAAAAACTCCACCATTGCCCACCACTTCCTTGGCAATTGTTCCCATTTTGTCGAAATTCTTCTTACTGCTCGCGTCTGTTGCCTCATGCAAGTTAGTCTTGATACGTTGAGCAGCCTAAAAGTAAAGAAGGAGAGAAGGAGATGTGATAAGGCTTTATGGTTAAAAACTGCAGGTTATCTGACTTAGATTGATAGCTACAAGATATGTATAGCAAAATTCAAAATAATGGCCTCTAAGTGGTGACCTTTATTAAATAGATAATTGAATTCAGAAACAGGATTTACCATACCATCATTGAATGAGGCTCTTTCATTCTATGAAATAAGCATTACAGAACTTGCTAGACTCTTTGATAGTACACAGTCACACAATTCTACACGCAAAAAAATTTAGTAGCTTTCTCTTTTTTTATACAGTGTTACAAAATAAAGTCAACTCTCAAACACTTGAATTACGAGTATCAGGATTTCATGATGAAGGGCATTCATTCTACTTAAAAAAAAAAACAATAAAAAAAAAAGAAGGTCTATCTTCAATTCATAATAAAAACCAAATTAATGATACATTAGAGACATCATACCACCCATTACATCAACTCTGATAGAAAAAAAAAGGAAATAAGGCAACTCAGATGCATATAATTTCTTCCACTACCTCGCTTAGTCAAATGTAAAACCTCTCATGCATGAATGTGTTTACAAGTGCATGTTATTTCATGATTATTTTTTTTCAATGTCAAGTTCTTTTTGGATGACATTTATTAGTGCTTGGAGTTAAGTTTTTAGGGAAGGGTGCTCTGTAAATCATCTGTATTCTTCTTCTTATTATTATTAGTCAGTATGCCCAAGATTTAAGCAATTTTTATTTGTTCTATAATTTATATTATGTTAATGAGATTAAAAGCACCTACAAATATCCTCTTTCTATTCAAGGATATTTTACTTACTGGGTCAGGGGTTAAGAAAAATTCTGCTTTGAAATTTGCGTATGTTATGAGAGAAAGAACATTTAAGTATGTACCTCATTGCACCAAACCTCTACCATCATTTTTTCGTGGCCAGCAGAAATGTAGTTGTTGCTGATGCTGCGTGAGGCTCGAGAAAGAACCGCCACCATGCCATAGATATCAATGGCTGCATCTGCGAGGCGCTTCAGGATAAACTGCTCATCTAGTGACACCACACATAAAAACAATACACAAGGTTACAGTACTTCAGGTTTAAAAAATCTAGGTAGAGAGTTTTGAATATTGCTTATAATTTTCCTCCTGATCATGAAGATCTAAGAGCAGACATAGACTCAACACTGACCTTAAAATCCCATTATGCCTGTAAAGTTATATGAAACATACTTACTGTTTAGGAACGCTCACTTTAAAGCTTTAGAACAACAGAAATTTCATCAAATTTCTTTATCTTCATGAAATTGTGACTTGATCCTTTTTAAATGCAAAGCAAGGATTTCAGTCTATTCAAGGTAAAGTTATTAAACCTTTGGAGAAAAGATGTGGAATTGTTCGTATGCGAACTTTTTTTTTTGTTTTTTTTTTGTTAAATTTGTTTGGGAGCATGCAAAATATAACATAATTTACAATACAGTCTCCAAACTTTGATTATTTCACCTTCTTGTTCAACCAAAATCAAACTGTTTTGTATACATGAGCCATCTAGGCAAGACTTAATACACTGTGATAAATTCAACAAAAAGATGATATTCTTATCTCAACAAAAATACACATCTTCAAGTCAGAAACAGATAACACAAAATAGGCAAATGTGAAAAAAGAGACATCAACAAAATAGTAAAGTAACATAGACATCTTCTTGATTCTTATGATTGCTGGCTGTAACTCAAAACTCCTTTGTGGAATTGCAAAGTGGATATAAATAGATCTAGGCACACCTGTTTAATAAAGTGTGGTTCCAAAATTACCAGCACTCAATTATTTTTTATCCATCAAATGGTTTTGGGCCCAAAAATAATGAGCACTAACATACCTTTACTCATCTTTTCTATAGAGATAATATAAAAAAAAAACCAAACAACCAAAATACGAAAAAAAAAAAAATATATATATACCCGAAAACAATTTCTATTGTTCTTCAGAATGTAAATATCGAAACAAATAAGCATCATATTTTAAACACTTATCAACAAGCCTCTTACCGATGATTCTTTTATTGTATTTCAATAACAAGTCCTCAATAACACCACCGAATGCATCCACTGATTTCGCCGTCTTAATAGTCAGAAAAAATAAAAATAAAAAAAAAAACAATTAAGGATAGGCTTAATATAAATCATGAAGGAAAACACTAACAAAATCTTTTCTAGTGTGTAAACAAAATTAAATAAAACAAAAAAAAAATAACAGAACATACAAAAAATATGATTCTTTCTAGTCTTAAATATTTGATGAAGCATTAATACAAAAAGAAATTTCTTAAAGAATTTGTAAAATAAAAGTGAGAACAATAATAATAATAATAATAATAATAATAATAATAATAATAATAATAATAATAATAATAATAATAATAATAATAATAAGAATAAGAAGAAGAAGAAGAAGAAGAAGAAGAAGAAGAAGAATTATTATGCTGCTGCTTCTGCTGCTACTACTACTACTACTACTACTACTACTACTACTACTACTACTACTACTACTAGTGATGATAATAACAATAATAATAATAATAATAATAATAATAATAATAATAATAATAATAATAATAATAATAATAATAATAATAATAATAATAATAATAATGATCTATGATATGAAGCCCTTCATGATGTTACACAGATCTATGCTGATAAACCCTAACACACAAAATTATTACAATAACAGAAAAGCTATAGATATATTGAAATATTGAAAGTTTAGCTGTCCTACAAAGGCTGCAAAGAGATGCATTATAGACCTATCTCTAACTCTGATTCAGATGTCAAAAGGAGACTTGTAAGAGGATCCATAATTAATACGCTTTCAGTCACGCATATGGCTACTCTTGTTATAAAATGCATATCTTCGACAGGATGTTTGACACAACGTTGCTCAATACATATTTCTCTCTGGTCGACCCCCTCATTGTATGTGGACTATCTCACCTTGTCCGCAGGACCAGCAAGGTCAGAGTGGACAAATTTGGCCAGAGAGACATCTCCAGTGGGCATGCCTACAAGTCTGGTTGCGGGGGAAGAGACAACACAAAGCACAATCATTTTCACAGCCAATCTAACTACACAAGACTTTCTTACCCTCCAAAAAAAGACATCAGAATGGCCGTGCAAAAAATTGAAAAAAAAAAAAGCATTCAAACTATGGTGCAACCAGGACATTACAAGGTCTCGTGTTTATTTGTTTTGATTGAAGTTATTCCTTTTTAGCTCAGGTTTTGAAATGCTCTGAAGGTGGAATGCCCTAAGTTATATTGTAATTCCTTTTAAGACATTTCAATATAGATGTTAAGAATACGACAGACAGCAAGTATCTGCAGAATAATTCAAATCAGCAGACATTAAAAACCATACATAAAATTAAAAATTTGAACTTTTCCATTAAAAAAAAACCAAAAAAACAACAACAAAGGAACTGGGATTAACATTTTACTGTAATTTACGCACCAGATACACTTATTCTCACACAAGCGTGATAAATGTCACCTTATTGGCAACAGAACATTCTCAATCATGCTTCTCCATACAACAAGTCCCAGACTAATGGGTCTGTATTCAGTGATGAGGTTTGGACACTATCTAAAGCAGTAAATGCGAGCAACATGGAGGAAACATATTTCCCTTGGAAAAATTATTTTAGTGTAGATTGCAAAAAGAACAATGATTTATTTCATTTTTGTGTGCTCAAATAGAGAGGTTGAATGACTTGTAACGCTAAAGCCCATCTGCATTTGTTTCAAATGTTTCTGCTTTCTTTGTCACTGATTGAACTGAAGGATCATAAAGGTTCACTTCTCAAAAAAAAAAACTTACAATACAGTGTTCTTTGGTCTCATTATCTTAATCTTTTGATAAAGACATACGAGCTTAATTTGATCAAGACCAACTTTCTCCCTAGGCTCCACCAGGCCATGCTTAAAAAAAATTAACAAAAAACCCAATATCTAGATATAGATCTATAAGTATCTGTTTATCTTTATCTAGGTTGGTACTGTCTACAGATTACAGCAAAACAAACACTATCAACTGTCTAAGTTACCTTGTATCAAGTTCTAAATTAGAATCTAAGTCTATACTAAAACAATATTATGAAAAATCAATGAAAAGGGTCATATGTCACCCTAAATCTAAATATATATAAATCAACAAGATCTTTGGCTTTAGATCTGCACACTTACCATCTCCCCCTCATTCCCTCTGCATCATGTCAACAAAATAATGACACATGGATAGAATATTTTTTAAAACCCACTGAATTTCGAAGAACCATTCTTGAACTTTCACAAGATATTATTACCCAGCTGTTGTGTAAATCATGCAATCTCTCCAGTGAGTGATTTGCCCACTAGACATTCCAATTCAAGCATTGGAAAAAAAAATAGGGACATCATATGTAACCCAATCTGGTAAAATTTTGGTAAAGTAAAAAATCATATTATCTTCACAATCATCATACCTCATCAGGAGGAGAAGAGATCAAGAAACTATGTTAAAAATCAGACAGAAAACATTTAAGGCCTTTTTTTTTTAAAACCATTTTTAGTGAATATATTAATCTATTATTTTAGTTCAGAATGAGAAGATGCAACTTTCACTGGGTTATCCCAGATTGAGTCACATTTTGTCAAAATTTCCATCAAAGTACTTTGTACCATTGGATCATTCTGTTGTAAATACACCTGATGTCTCTAATTTCTCAACAAACTGAACCCTGTTTCTACCTTTTAGCTCTCTTGGCACCTGCACCAACCAACAAGCCAAAGTTTGCTGTGGGATTAGCCAAAGCCTTCTGCAATTCCTTCAGTTGACTACCTGCATACTGTAGAAATTGAGCAGGGAAGAGAGAGAGAGAATTGAAGACACTAGATAGATTTGTCAATATCTTTTTCATTTCAGGGAGGTTAAAGAAAATAATTATTTATAACACATAGAACAGAGAAAAATAAACACAAAGATAGCTTTTATCAAATCAGTACTATTTGCTTCTCGAGGGAAAAAATTAAGATCAAAACAAAGCAAAAAAAAAACAACCAAACAAAAAATAACTAAATCTTTTGGGCTTCTCTGTACAACAAGACACAGTGGAAAAAGAAGAGGAGGGGGCAGGGAATAACCTTTCATTTGCTTACAGAAAGTAAAGGAACTAGGCTTAGGAACAGCAAAAATTTTTTGCATTGCTTTGATTTTTTTAGTTCACAGTGTTTTAGTCATTAAACCATAAAAATGAAAACCTGATAAAATTTCAGCAAGATTTTCAAATTAAACCATATCTGAGATACTTCACGATCAAAACTGAGGACTTAAATGGCTCTTGATAAACTTGGATGAAACAATCTCAGGTTCATGTCCAGATTTGTATATGAACCGATCACAATTACAGACCATGAATTACCTACAGCACTTCGTTTATTTTGCTGTTTGAAACAACATTTATTTTCAATCGACTATCCCACTTATACCTTTAAAGATAAATATATATTTATCAATAAGGTCACAAAAAAAATTTGCTTTCAAAGGTTCTATAAGACGAAAAAAGTAATGTTTAATGTAAAATTCTACTGTAAAACGAGTACATAACATTGTTATCTGAAAAGATATTAGCAGAAACAATTGTATTCATTTGTCTTAGTTTTTTTTCACACACTCAGCCTTCCCTTTCATTTGGTAAATACATATTATGTTTCTCTATTTTGAAGACCCAACTTTTTAACATGCAATTTATCTGTCCATTAAGTCATTCCAGTAATTTAAAAATAAATTTCTTTAAGTGCATCCCATAAAGCATAAAAGCTTGATTTCATAAATTGAGAGATAAGCAGTGCTTTGCGTAATATTCCCCAGAAAAAGGTAATTAACAAAAAACAAATTCTTCCTTTCTCGCAAATGTATCAGTACTAAGATAAAGTATAATAAAACAATCCATAAATACCTGAATTCCAGTCAATGAAATAAAAAGCCTCAAAATGTCATTTGTGCCCTCAAAGATGCGGAAAATTCTTAAATCTCTCATGACTCTCTCCACTCCACAATCCTGAAATAAAACAATTTTCCGACATATCTTCTTTATGCCTTGGCAACAATGCTGCACCTTGGGTTTATCAGGTGACGTATATGTCTTTCCACAAGAGCCTGATGCCTGAAATCTTCAAAGCTGTAAACCCTAAATTGGCACTTTCACTGTAAAACCTTGTGTTTTAAGCTTGAGAAAAAAAAGGGTACAACTGGAACATGCAAAAGATTGGAACAGAGGTCAGAACTAATGTCTACTTCATTGGCCTTGCTCTGAGTGTTGTGTCTCAGACTTTAGGTACTTAAAATTTAGAGCACAATTAATATAAAAAAATCTTAGAGGGTGAAACTTTAAGCCAGGTGGCACTTCTACAAAATAAAAACGAGCTGATCAGTTTCAAAGAGAGAATCCCATAAACCCTATTAGAAGCTCTCTATACAGTTTCCATAAAATGAATAATGGCAAAAATAATCATAATTGTAAAAATGATTATAATAATAATGATAATAATAATAATAATAATAATAATAATAATAATAATAATAATAATAATAATAATAATAATAATGATGATGATGATGATGATGATGATGATGATGATGATGATGATGATGATGATAATAAAATAATAATAATAATAATAATAATAATAATAATAATAATAATAATAATAATAATAATAATAATAATAATAATAATAATAATAATAATAATAATAATAATGGAGTGGAGGAGGAGGAGAAGGAGATTGAGGAGAGGAAGAAAAACAAGAAAGAAGGAGAGATAGAGAGAAAAGAAGTAACCACTGACCTTCATGTAACCCATACCACCCAAGACCTGGATAGCTTCATCTGCACAGAACCAGGCACACTCCTGAGGGGGAACAGACATGGTCATGCATCATTAAGCACAAAACTTCTTGAAGATCACACACTAAGAACATTGAATGCACATTGCAGAAATTAATATATTTACAATCTCTTCAATTTACACTTTGAATGCAGTTCTAATTTGATACAGCTATAAATGTGCAATTTTCCAATTTATACTTTTGAATGTAGTTTACATGTGCCGTACTTTCAGGATTGGATACGCTGAATTAAAGTTATCAGATACAACAGTTAAGTTACAAAACCCTTAATTTTTTCTGAAAACAAAATATGATTTACTTCATGGACATTTTACAGACAACTATTTGAGCTGAAGACAGCGACAAAGCTAAGACAGTTGTAATATAAGGCATGATAAAAGTTTGTAACTACAGATGGGGTGAGGGGCACGGCACAATTGACAAACAGATCTTTTAACATCGGTATATCAAAAGCAGCTTCTGAGCATTTCTTTCCTTTTCAACACGTTTACAAAAAATGAACATGCATGAAACACATTTTGAGCAACACTTTGAGCAAGATTCATATTCTAGTATTGGGCAGCTTTCCAGAAATTGACCATCACATGTCCTGGTTTGCAGCTTACATTAATGTCTCTATACTTTCAAATCATTTAGCTCTGATTGCTAGTATCATCCTTGCCACACTTCCAATGAAGAAGAAAGAGATATCTGTGATATCTTTTCCTGCTGCACCATTTTTTTTTCTTTCTTTTTCAAGCATCCTTGCTGATATTCTTACAACTGTTATCTTGAATGATGAGATTAGAAATACAAATTATCATGGTGCTTTCATCATTCTAGTATATATTAATTGTGCGAATAAAGATATTTTTTATCTTGAACTCCTGCATACCATACGCAACATGAATTTCTGCTCATAAAGATACATTTAGAGAACTGCTGTTTGCACCTTCATGAATAAGTAATTTATCAATCATTCGAGCATTGTCTGAGCTGAAATTATTTTTTTAGTGATTATCTTAGCAATTGTCACTTATACATTTATTTGAAATGTTATCTTCTCCCATGGCCTTCTCATAGTAGATGATTATCTTCCTTCTTTGAATAGCGTTTCCAATATCCTTTTTATGTACATAGAGCTTTTACCACCAACTTAGATAGCTCGGGAACGCAATTACTAGCTCAGAAAATAATCACATGCCAATTCAATTCTAAATATACACTACAACTTCATTCTCCCAAATAAAAGAAATATGTTTACATTTCAGACACAATTTGAGTATAAATTTTGTGCACTGAAGTTATTTTTCTCTTGCATTCAGTCATGATGTGGGAAGGAAGTCTAAGTTTAATTTCTCAAAATACAAGGTTTCCTCGACATCAATTGATATATGCTTTCAAAAAATGCATTTTGGTGAATATAACATACCTATGAACCTAAAAATTATGCCGTACTCAAATTTAGACTTGGCGTGAGACCAAAAGGCAGAAAAGCTATCAACTTACTGATGCAAAAATTTTGCTAATGGCTGCTTCAATCTGAAACTCGGCTGAACCCTGGTCCATGTTTCCTGAGATCATGTAAGCCATTGACTGGAAAAGAAGATAGAGAAGATAGTGAGAGAGATTTTCTCAAAATGAATGCTGTTTTGTATAACTTGTTACAACTTTATTAATACCTTCCCGAACAAAGATTGATCAAGATAGCAAAACATTCACAAACCACTGAAGGTGAGTTCGTCCAGGTACAGACCACAGGGGACGTGAAAATCAAATTTTAGTCAGATGTCAGCTCTTGGGTTTCGTTTTTTTTTTTTCAAATAATCCCAACAAGTATCTTGTAAAGTGGAGCTATTCAAATAGATTTGCCAACAGAGCATTCATTTTTCTCTGAACCATTATTAATAAACCATAATTATCTTGCAAGTTTGATATGTGATGTATCATTAGCAAAATTTCATTCCTTCTTTTAAAAAGGTCTTTGTTTTTCTTTCGTGCCCCGTGTGGATCTTCAACAGTGGGTAAGGAACAAACAGTTTGCCTGGATTAGTTATGATTTAAGCAACTTCATCTCACTACTTGTGATCCCTGCCTGCTCCACTGTTTGGGATGGAACAAACACATCCTGGATCATATTGCTCAGGAGACTGAAAGAGGTGGTCTAAGCTCACCCTAGCTAGGAAGTTGTCACAAATGAAATATCCACTATTGAAACTGTTTCTGCCAAATCAGCAGGACTTGCACTCTGCATGGGGGGGTGTTTTTCAAGCATATTGAATGACTTGTATATCAATGTAAATGAAAATAAAATTCTTGTCTGTATTTAACCTAGACTTTATCAGAGAGCGAGGTGGAAAATAAATGATAATCTTGGTGCATTTTTTCTTATTTATTGGGGTGTTTCATCCAATTATTGAAGCCCTTTGAGTGCACATAATGTTCAGAAAGCACAGCAATATGCACTTAGATTATTTCATAGCTGCAACTGCGTTATACCCTTTTTTATATTTATAAGGGGCAGTTTCTTAAACAGACATTTTATAATTTAAGACTTTTACATTCAGTTTAAGCCTACTTGATTGAAACCCATGCACTTTATTCTCTATTTCTCTACTCTTGACTAATAAGACCTAAAGTGAAAAGGTTGAACAATCAATAAAGCCAATTAAACTTCTTATCTTGAAGAAAGGCATCGTAGTAAGAAATCGCTTTTCTTCTTGTTTATTTAATATTCTTTTTTACTTTCTCCAAACATTTTAAAAAAGGTCTCACCTCTGTGACATAGTGCATCATTGTCATGCGAGCAATCTTTTCCTGGATTGCTCCATAGGTTTCTATCTTCTTCCCAAATTGGGTTCTGTTTGCCGCGTGGTCAACCTTACGATAAAATCAAAACATTCTAAATTTTATTCCCAGTATAGTCTTGGGTTGACCTAGAGATTTCCCTAAAATTTCTACAAGAGGCAAAATATCATTATGCAGATTCAGATTAAGTCTTTGACTTGAAAGTTGAAAAAAACATTTTGTAAATGTCAATTTTTTTTTTCATAATGAAAAAAAAAACTTGTTTAAAATCAATCTCGCTTTCAATGTTTATTGGTAAAAGAAATTTCATATAACGACTGAAACGAAACACCAAAAACTAAAAAAAATAAAACTTAGCTAGTGAATTGCTTTCATAACATGCAGGTTATGAGGTATTTCTAGGTCTCTTCTCCACATTTCCAGATAGCTTTAAATCCTGGTATGGCGTATTTGAGAGCCTCACATATTGATATTGTATTGATGTAAAACATCCGCTTGAGAGCAGTTAATATTATACCACCAAAAAGTCTATTTCGTTTGTGAATAACACAAGCTAATTCTATTTTTCTCTTCCCTCTATCCCAACATAGAGACAAAAAAATTCTCCAGACCAGAAAATGCTAGCAAAGTGTTAATTCGACCAGCGTGATGAACTCACCGCCTTGCTGATACAATAGCGCATTGTGCCAGACAGAGCAGCTGCCATACCGAACCTCCCATTGTTGAGGATGTTCATGGCTACCTTAAACCCGCCACCGACACCTGTTAAAAACAATTGGTGCAAAGTGTTGGAAATTAAAGTTTTAGAAGAACATGTGTACTTTAGAATTTGTCAGGTAGTATATATCTAAATCAGCCTCCGATGCAATCTCCAAAATATTTTACAATATAGTCTGGCTTCTTTTTCCTTATTTTGATTGCTATGCTTTTTTATTCAAACAAGATGTTTTAGAATTCATGGTTTATCCAGGCCTAAAAATTCCAGTCCTTGGTAAATTTAGAAGAAAAAATACAAACAAATTAGGGTTTGTTAAATCCATTTATTTCTCAAACAAACCCTAATTTGTTTGAGAAATAAGTGGATCTAGAATCAAGTTTTAACCTAAATTATCTTTATCCTCACGTCAATAGGGATTGGGATTGCACAGAGGATCGTGCTGGGCTCTGCTTTAAGTTTTTTTGCTAGTAGCATCTGTATTGAGAAACCAAAATCCTTCATAAACACTGATGTTATCAAAAGCGCTTAAAGTTGCAAATATCAAAGTCAGAACAGAAAGATTGTATTAAAAAAAAGCAGAAAAAAGGAGGTGGAGGAAGAAATTAATCTAAATAAGAAAGCACTGCAGATGCCTCCAAATGTTTCTGATTATTGGGCGATTCATGATTTTAAACTTGGTAGCAGAACTCTCAGTGGAATCACATTTGGATTCAGGTGTTTTACTTCTCCTACATGTGTTCTTGAAATACTGGCACCTGAGTGAACACCATAAAGTGTTAATTTCTACTTCCATACTCTCTATGATTAAAGGGAGCACACTAAACTGTTTTTTTTTATCATTTTAAAAAAAAATCAGTTATCAACCTAATACTGGAAAATAACACATTTGATCTGTTCCTATGAGCGATACAAGAAATGCATATTGCCTAATTTTTTTTTCAAAACGAAAAGTGGTCTGCATACATAGTAATTGATTCTATTTTTTCCTTGTTTCAAGGAATAAATCAAGACTGTTTTATGAGAAGCAGTACTGGAAAATTCAATCTAAAAACACAGAAAAGGTAAGTTTGACTATCAAGAATAAGTCTTGTAGATCAAGTTAGGCACAATTTAACTAGTAAAACCTTTGTAAATACAAACAATATTTAGAGAGTGAAGTTGGAAACATTTAAGATGGGATGATTGCTTTGCTCCTCCATTTTCTCTTAACTGTTAATAATTGTAAATTAAAAAAAAATCCAAACATGAAGATCATGTTAAACAAATAATATACTACTGATAATCTAAAAACTCACCACCCAATACATTTTCAGCCGGAACCTTCACATCCTCAAAATAAACCTCCGCTGTGTTGGAGGCTTTGATGCCCATTTTTTTTTCAGCAGGGCCACTGAATAGAACAAAAAATACATAATAACATTATTTAAAAAGAACAGTAAAATCTCTGATGTGAAAATAAGTTTTCAACGAATTATTCTGCCTGCAATAATAACAGTTAAGGTATCTATGCTAAATAAGAAACTAAAAAAAAAATATTGCTGCTGATAGTGAAGAAGTCACTTATAGTTTCATATGAGTTTTCATTGAATAAACCTCATAAAAGGCACACAAAAAAACTGTTATCTTTTTACTTTATTTTGGAGAAAAAATAAATGATAGAGAAGAGTGCTGTTAGGGCAAAAAAAAAAGGAAAGAGAAAAAAATTTAGGTTGTGAGAAAAGACTTTTGCAAATACAGAAAGAATGCATAAGAATGTTTGAAAACCAAAATTTCTGGGATACCTTAAGCAGTGTGCAGAATAGTTTTTTAACTATGATATCATATTATATGACAAGTTCACACATTGTTCATCTATATTTTTTTTCAACAAATCTTTTCTCATGAATTTTCCACCACAGAAACAAACAAAAAAAAACAACAATCGTACCTGGTAACTCCACCAAATTTTCTCTCCACAATGAAAGCAGTAACCTTGTCTTTGGTTTCGCCAGTCCTCTCATCTGTCACAGGACACTGAAAACAGATGATAGAATACACCAAAAGCCTTAGACCCTTCTAAATAAACCACAACCTGGGTAACTATGAACAGCTCAAAATCATGTATCATTTGAACATTACATGTTTTCTCCTACAACTTCAATCTTCATGTGTCTGTAATCTCAACTATTCTGTATTTCTAGCTTTCATCATTAATACCGGTTGGTTGAACCATCTGCTCTTTCGAGTTAAATCAAAATATTCATGGGGTTAGTATAGAAATTCATAGAATGAGACTATTAAGTTTGAAAAATCTTTTTTTTATTTTAGATCTAAAACCAGTAGCATCCAACTTTATCTTACAAAATGTAAGTTATGAGCTCTATAGATTTTAAGCACTTCTCACCACGCAAGATTGTTGAGCAAAGATTTACTTAGCTCCACCGAATTTCATATCTCACTATCAGCCTGTCAGTGGTCTCTGTGAAGTCAGTAGTTAACCACAGTTTTGGCCCAAACCTGCCCGTACAGGACTTGCAACCCACATGATGTCATTACTAATATCACTTACACACTGAATTACATTGAGTGAGTGAGAAGCAACTTTCCACTGCGCAGTGGCAAGAAGCGGTGAAGTTAGAACCTAAAATGTGGACAATTTTGAAGACTATGGTTTTATCTAGATGGCTGTTCGACAAACAGCTTTTCCCTCTATGCTGTTTGGGTTTCAAGTATGAATTAATTTGGGGGGCTCTAATGTATGTACAAATAAATCAGACTATAAAGTACGACTTTAATAGTCTTTAACTCTTATGTGTGTGATAATGATAGAAAATGGTGATAATAGATCTCTTTGGGAACATTATACCTGGGCAAACACAGTGAAGACCTCTGCCAAACCACCATTACTGATCCAGATTTTGCTTCCATTCAAAACATAATGGCTGCCATCAGCAGAAGGCACAGCTCTTGTTCTGATAGACTGAAAAAAAAATGCTCCTTGCATGAGCAAAAGGACCATATTCTGGGTTGATGTTGACTTAGGCATACAGAACTTGCCTTATTGAGTTCGATGAATTTATGCAACTATGAAAAGAATTGCAAAATTTAAAAAAAAACAACAAAAAACTTGCCCATGATTGAATAGAAAATTGCCATTTCACAAGCTAGCGTACCAATACTAGAATATTTCATTAAAATTTTCAAAGCATTGCAAAAATAGGAAAGAATTAATATTTACATGCTGTGGAAATCTACATCATTCTCTGTACTGAGCACAGACGATATAGAATAATTTGTTAATAGCGACAGATAATTCTCAGCTCCAGATAACCAGTTGAAAGTGGGTTGAAAATAGAAATTACGGTGCTGAATCGGGGTATCCTTTTGAAAAATCACATATCACCATTTCGACCAAATCTCCTAGGATCAAGAGGCAGAGGATGGGCCATGTAGGACTTAATGTTGATGAGAGCGGGCTGCAGTCAAAGATGCTATTTGAAAACTTGCAGGGCAGATTAAACAGTGTTCACAAGTTTCTATGGCTTTAACTTTACTAAAAGTAACTATAATGTAACTCACAAAATATTTTCAACAAAATTTGCATAAACAAACAAATAACAAAAAAAAAAAAAAAAAACTAATCAAAATAGCCCTCTCAAAGAAAACTTTTGCAGATTTATAAAAGTCATAAATTATCTGAATTGATGGTGCTGTTGAACACTAAACTGTTTTTAATTTTCTAAAGGATGTAACTTACACTAGCGTCTGAGCCACTGGCTGGCTCTGTCAAACAGAAGGCAGCCATGTCCTCTCCAGAGGCAACACGAGGCAGGTATTTCTCTTTCTGCTCTGGGTTGCCAAACAATAGAATACCCTTGAAACCAATGGACTGGTGGGCACCAAGGGTGATTCCCACACCCAAGTCATGAGCACCGACAATTTCCACTAGGCGAGCGTACTGTGTGTTGGTCAGGCCTAAGCCTCCTGTGCACATGACAATGTAAATGAGAGTAGTACAAAGTAGCCATGACGAAAATTTTTGAACAGGTATTCAAAGCTTACAAAAATTCACCTTACTTTCCTTTGACAAGATTTCAATTTCACACAAATTCTCTAAATTTATATTTTATGTGTCAGAAACAAGATAACTAAAATTTTCAACTGAGAAAGTCTGTACTGACCTAGATCTTGAGGTACCTGCAAGCCGAAGGCTCCAAGTTCACACAGGCCCTTCATTGTGTGGTCTTCAACTTTCTCAAGCGTATCATTTTTGGCAGCATCATTCACTTCCTATGGAAAATAAATCAAGCTTTTTATTTAAGTTGAAATATCATTTTTCAAATGGATAGCAGAATACAATGTCAAAATGATTTTTGTTTGTTTTCAAAATAACTTTTCCGCAGTTCCTTTCTTTTCCAACATTTTTTTTTGTGTTTAGGTGAAATCTTTTCACAAAATCTTTAACATATTTTCGAGTACCCAATTTTTGGAAAATTGCTTGGGCCATGCACTTGATAGGATGAAGAATTTGATCAAAGTAATGAAGTGGAAATCAATGTCCTTTAGAAATTCACATAACATGCAAAGGCCAAAATCAGACCTGCAAACATGTTTTATGTCTCGTTTCAGATCAATCTATCAATGCAAGTATTTTAACATCCAAAAAAAAAACAAGTTATCTTAGCCTAAAATCACATCAGTACTATGACTTTGTTTATGAATCTACTTACTTTCCTTTCTAATGTATATTTATTAAGTTTAAAATTGCTATATCTACAGATAAACTAATAATACACATATTCGAACAATAAGACTTACCTCGAAAAATTTAGCAGTTGGGTCTACAAGCTCTTGCAATTCCTGTCGCTGATCAGGAGTAAGGACTGTGAACAGATTTAATTTGTACTAGGTCATTCAAACTATCCAAAAGCTATCAAATTATGTTAAAATACATCTAATATATATTGTTCAAATGCAGCACACCTTTGTTAACTTCATTTTAGACAATCCCATAATCCATTCATAAGGTGTCCATTAATAGTGGTCATTTTTTATTTTATCATAATGTTGCAAAAAGATTATGATTGAATATTTTTCCATGGTCTAAAAATATTTTTTTGCACTTTGTGAGGGATGGCGAAAACAAGAATTTCTACTCAGAAGCAAATTAAAATGCAAATATAATAAGGTCTGCCTTCAAAGGATTCCCTTTCAAACAGAAGTTAACAGACTTGCTATGATGTACTTCAAAATAATTTATACTATTTTTGGGGGGCTTACAATTCTCATTTATCATACTATTTTAGTAAGTGATGTTTATTTTTTCATCTAAACATACTTGTATACTTAAATGTTCTGACCTTCTGGGAATGGAAACACTTGATCAGCTGAAATTTGTCCACGAAAAAGATTCAAACCAAAAGATTTAGAATCGCCTCTGTTGCTTTCCACCTCTTTCTTCTTTTGAGACAATTTCTTGCCATCTTGTTCCTGAAGGTTAAAAACAACACAGGTAACCATATTAAAAAAGAATAAATCTCCATTATAATAAAACATGCGACAGCATTAAACTTTTATGTTTACAAAGTATTACCTTTTAAATTTTGCTCTTAAGACCTCCAATCTCATAATAATACAGTCAAGTCCAAATAATTTGAATCCGGATAGTTCGAATTTTTGGATATTTAGAAGTCGATTAAAAAACCCAAATATTTCTCTCTTTAAGCTCTATTAAAAATATCGGTTAGTTCGAAGTCGGAAAGAATGATCCGGTTAATTCAATGTCGTGGCGTTTTTTTTTTCTTTTTTTTTTATTCTGAAAGCAATCTTCCTATCTTGTAAAACAGACAAAGTGGTGCCAATTGCTATGCTCCGCACGGCAAGCGATTCTGTGAATGTGTGTGTGTGTGTGTTCGGCCCGCCTACATTACAGGCAAAAGTCTGCAATAAAAGAGACTGGGCTTGGCTTGATCTAGGGATCAGGTGTGGATGCTTCGTAGACTGGAAGAGGAGGGGAGTGGTGGTACCAAATGCGGTGATAGAACTCTGCGTGTGGTCAGCGTGTGCGATGTTACCTGGTTGCACATTGCTCTATTATGTCTATACAATGTAATTTTGATAGTGGCTCTGTGCCGGCCTGTCATAGATCTAGATCTAGACCTGGCTTTGTTTGGGAGGGTCTCACTTGTGGTTCTTTACAATACATGGGGCAAATTTGGGTTACATTATATATGTAATCATCTCTGTTAGCTGTGTATTTGTATGTGTGTTAATTTTTATAACCTAGCCTAGGTCTACAATGCTGCTGGCTTTCAGTCCGTGAACTAAACTACCTTGTAGCGCTCGGTCACTTTTTTATTATTTTAAGCTGTACTCTTTACATCCAGTGAAATCAGTTTCAATTAAGACAATATGGCATTTTCTCTTTCAAGTCAAAACCCTTTGAAGCGAAAAAACAAAAGCCTAAGCATTGAAAATAAAATCAAATTGCTTGAAGAGGTGGATAAAAAAGTTTTGCCAAAGAAGGAAATTGCTTTGAAGTTTGGAATTCGCAGTTGCCCTCCTTGTAGATGTGTAACATTTCTGATCTGTCATCCACATTTTTCTCCTCTTTTTTTCTATGTTTCCTGATAATTCGATATTCGGATAATTCGAAGTACCCGTTTTAGCCCGAAGACTTCGAAATAACCGGACTCGACTGTAATTTATAGGATGCTTCCGCTGACAGATGAATTACTCTAGCTGTATTTTGGCAATCCCAGAATACTGAAATTCCAGGATTTCCAAGACCAAGACACAAAATCCTGAACTGTTCCTTTTCCAGGATCATATGGGAATCTTGAAAATAATCAAATGTAGAGCAAGTTTGACAATCTTGTCGCAAGTAAAGAAAACAAACATGACTCAGGTTACAGCACTAGCAGAGACCTAACCGAGAAGCAAAAGTAGTACTGGTTATCTGATAGCCACTGCAAGAACATAAGACACCAGCTTTTTATTTTGGGTGAGAAACAGATTTGCTAACAAAATGCACAATGTAGCTGCACAGAATTTGAAAAAAAAACCCATAAGAGTTGTCGATTAATTTTGTAAAAATCCTAATCGATTAATTAGGTTCTCATTAGCATGTGGGTACCAATTCTCACTAGACAGGGCACTCAAAATACATTCGTTTCTGTTGGATCTGCATGATCTGATAGTGAGTGCTTATATAGATTGGGAAAGTCCAGAATTGGCGGTTTTCTCAATATTCAACGTTGACCTCATTTACCATAGGAAAACTGGCTCTTTGCTAACCATCATGTAACATCAGGATAAAAATTCCTCTCAGTACACGAAGAGTAGGTTTTCGACTCCCAATTTTTGCATATCACATTATTTTTAAGCTTTGCCGATTAACATATGATAGAGAGGAGACTGATCTTCCCATCTTGAGCGCATGATTTCTTTTTTATTTAAATTATAATAAATGAAAACAAAAGAACAAATAGATGCAACAGCCTGCAAGGTCTTTTTGCTAGCCTAAATTTGCAAGCATGCCTACCTCCGATGGCCTTTTTGCACCCATCTCAGATATCAAAAATTTTTAAAGACCAGGTGCACATCAGAACAGGCTTTCTAAAAGATGGCTTTAATTAGCGATTATAGCTGCTCTAGTCTTATTTCAATTGCTCCATTCTCAGAGAAACAGCAGTTTTGTCCCTTTACCAATGACTAAAATCAAAGGACATGACCCTGGTTGTCCCCTGCAACTGCGCAATGACCAAACTTACAGTTTTAAAGATCTTTGTGTAAAAATAGGCTTGACAACTATAACAAAAAATTGGAAAAATTTGATCAAGCAGGCTCTACTGAAGAACGCTAAAATTCAGAGTTTGCCACATCTTTTTAAGTCTATAATTAAGCAAAATACAATTCAGTGCCAATTTCATGTAGGCCTACCTTGGGTTGAGCAGCTGCAGATGCAGCTAGGGATCGAACTTGACACTCACGGCCAGAGATCAACAACCTGTTTGGATCATAGTCAGAAAAAAAAGATTTATGTCAAAATTACTGTTTCCTTAACGAGTCATAAAAAGAAGTGGACAAAACTCAGTTGAATTACAACCAGAGAGTAAGAGATAAGCTAATTTTAATGCAAACCTTCTCACGCAGATCTAGATCTATATATTTATAGTTTTAACATACCACCTCTAGAAGTTCTTGCTTACTTAATCTGCCCTCTCCCCATCACCAAAAGCACTTATATTTGCGATCTTTGATTAGCATATCATTTTCACCCAGAAAAATCCATAAAGAATAATGCAAAGATCTATATTGACCTGCACATTAAACATTTTAATTTTACACTTGTAAACCATTTAGCATTCTTTCTATATCAAATCATATTTGCGGCTCTACTTGCCACTTTTTTTCGAATATAGTATTTAATGTAAGATCTAAGCAGTTACAGATTTGATCTAGATCTATTATTATTATTATTATTATTATTATTATTATTATTACTAGGCCTATAATAACATAATTAAACAAACAAGTTGAAATTTCATTAAATTAATTTCTGGCTCAATAAAAAAAAACCTTTAGGCCTAAGTTTAACTTAAGTTTGATCTGGATTCAAATATATCGAAGACAATCACAAATGTATCAGACCTATATCACGATAATCTATCCCTACAATTAAATAATTTTCTAGATCTAGATATAGATCTATCAACACAGGGGTCAAAGTCCACTGACCGACTGAAGTGAGACCAGCTGACACACCTTTATTTCCTTGATAGCTAAAATAGATTAATCTAAACATCTCTCGTTTCACCTATTCAAACAGGAGTCTGGGATTGCCTCTTTCAACTTGAAAAGAGTATTGGATCTGACATGAAATCGACGAAACATGATTAGGCAAAGGATATTTTCGGTTGTCTGAACTAGCTCTAGGGGCTAGACCTAGATCCAGATCTAAATCTTGCTGGCCGAGTTCTTACAATGATGATTGTGTAAGGAAAACAAGGATTTTCTACGTAATCGAACTAAAATATAACTGGTCGAACTATAATGCATCTAACACTGATCTATGGCAATATCGATGTTCTTATATTCCCAGAACACAGAGTACAATATTTATTGTCTTGATTTATCGAAAGGAGAAAACTTTTTCAAAATATTTTATTTGACACATCAGTAACTCTTCATCAAGACTAATCTTGTTTGATAAAACACATCCATACAATGATTTTCATGCATATCTGTAAACGTGCAATATTTTTTTTTAATTTGTAAGCGTATACATGTTGTTATTTCTTTGTTTTCTTTCTTTTCATGTGTTTTGTTTGTTTGTTTTTGCTTTTTCCATTTCTTTCTTGCTTTTCTCTTACTTCAGTGAATATACTATAATGATCTTTTGTTGAATGGCGATTAATTAAATAAAGTAACGTGACAAGAACATGTAATGTGGCAAATTTGCCCATTTCTTTGTCAATTTCTGAAAAGTTTTCATGTTTTTGTTTGCATAACCCACAGGGGAAGGACTGTAAGCACGCGCACAACTGCAATGTACTAGGCTCTATTGTTAGGAGTGCATATTCTTGAATGTCCTGCATCCAAAAGTCCAAATGCCACTCACAAAATCCATTCTGATAACAATGGGTCCATAATTTTGGAATAACAAGCATTTTTATAGAACAAAATAAAAATTTGTAGTTAACATTTGTAATAATAATAACAATAATAACAATAATAATAATAATAATAATAATAATAATAATAATAATAATAATAATAATAATAATAATAATAATAACAATAACAAATAAATAAGTAATTGCTGTCTACTGATTGTCCTAGCACCTATATCTCAAATGACACACTCATGGCAAGCATACGTCACGCAAGCTCCTTGTTGCGGTGGTTACAACTAAACTCTGCTATACATCATGGTAAATCTAGATCTAGCTGCTGATCTTGCTGTTAGTAAACAATTTTTTAAAGTTTACTTAGCAGATAGATTTGCGAGCTTACACTCTTCATTCTTTTCATTTCTGAAACTACAGCCTATCTTTTTGTTCTTTCAACTTTAGAGCGATCTACTCTTAGATCCCCTATAATTTTGACAGTACTACATCTACTGCTGTACTCTGCATCATCTTCGACAAGCTGGTGTATACCGTAACTGTTGGGTTTGGGGATGGACATGATTTAAAATAAGCACCGATGTCTAATTTCCAATCAGTCGAGACAACTCAATTATTTTTCGAAAAGAAGAATTTTTTTTTCATTAAAACAACGCCTAGTGAAACAAAGGGTGAACGTTCTATACATCCATCTAAAAAATAAACATTTTCTCATTTCAAACAACCCACGCATTGCGATGATCTGACGCGACAGGCTGAGTCAACCAACGTTGTACTTAGTAAGTCCATTGATCAAAAACAAAGAGAAAAGAGACAAACCCTTTTGCCAGCCTAAAAGACTCTCACAAATACTTTTATGACTAAAAGCACTACAAACCTTTTATATCAAAATCATTTCTCAGACACATTAAAATTCTATCCTTTCAATGCACGGCTAGCACGTAGGGAATTCACTGAATCAATTTAATCATGAATACATTTCAATGTGATGTATTAAAATAGTTGAAACAATTTTAAAACCTATTTAATATCTATGGTTTTTCCTAAGGTTGGAGGAGAGTAAAATCTAAAATCAACAATAAAAGAAAAGAAAAGAAATCGAACGCGCGAGTTAAATGAGGAAAGGAAAAAGACACCTTTTCAACATACAATCAAACACTCTCTCTCTCTCTCTCTCTCTCTCTCTCTCTCTCTCTCTCTCTCTCTCTCTCTCTCTCTCTCTCTCTCTCTCTCTCTCTCTCTCTCTCTCTCTCTCTCTCTCTCTCTCTCTCTCTCTCTCTCTCTCTCTCTCTCTCTCTCTCTCTCTCTCTCTCTCAAGAACTCGTTCCTCTTCAAGCGAAGTATACAATTCTGAAACATGAATCTATTGATCTATTTTGATAGAGCTACTAGAGTCAAATCGTGCCTGCTAAAATACGTGACTACTGCGAATCAAACTCAACCCGACACAAAGCATACGTGATTAAAAAAAAATCATTGCAGTTGAAAACTGTTTGATGATAACAAAATTATTTCATTGCACTTGATAAGACGCTAAATTCATTTAAAATGCCATTATTCTATTTAAGCTTGGGTAGGCGAATGTTATAGGCGAGAAAACTATATCAATAGAAACCATTAAAGTTTCGCAAATTTTCCTGAAAAGAAATACTTATCATGCTGTATTGATATTTTTATTTCACTAGTTGAAATTTTCAATTTTCTTTTTTTTTGTCTCATACTTTAAATAACAATAAAAATATAAATAAAAACAAGAATAATAATCATAAAAATAGTTATAATAATAATAATAATAATAATAATAATAATAATAATAATAATAATAATAATAATAATAATAATAATAATAATAATAATAATAATAATGATAATTTTGTTTTAGATAGACGATATAACTTTAAATTCACAACACTATACAAATTCAGTACAACGTTTATAAGTTCTATTATCATTAGAACTGTAGAAGTTAGGCTTGCGACATATTACCTAATTCTACAATAAAATATTTTTCTATGAAAATACAGATGAGCTGATCCGTATCATAAATACAGTCGCTGTTGAAAATTATATTTAAATAGAACTTGGGACAGAGATTAATTATGAAGTATGTATTACCACAGTGTATAGTGGCGGGCGTTAGAAGCGATCCGACAAAATTCGCGATTGGGAAAGAGCCAGCGTTATAAATAGTTAGTGGTTTATACCCTGGACTGTGTTTACACAGCTTTGAACAACAAAGGAAAGTCCAAGTTCAGTATAAGAAGCGGACAAAGAAGTAAGCACCTGATGATCATAATAAAAACTGTCGAGTTAAAAATGTACTCAAACCTGATTCTACGTCTCTTGATAGCAGTTTCCCCAGCAGTATACATATTTACATCTTATTAGTGCCCGTGTAGTAGAAACCGATTCAAAGGCAGAGTCGTGTATCTCAGCTAAAGTCAGTCTGTCGAATAAGGAGGCAACGACAGGAAAGAAGAGGAGGAGGACGAGGAAGAGGAAGAGGAGGAGGAGGCCTGCAAAGCTAAGATTCGACCTCACTTCTGATGTTTGATGCTATACGTTGTTAGGGTGAGGCTTTGAAAAAATTCCTAAAACGGGCTTAACCTTACAAAGTGTGGAGTAAGTTAGGTTATAATTCTATACATATATTGATGTAATGATAGGGCAAGCTTTATTGTAAATGTAGAACGTCGACTTTTGGACTTTCCTTTATTGTCCCAAGCTGTGTAAACACAGTAGGATGTAAACCACCAATTATTTAGAACACGCGCTGTCTCCCAATCGTGGATGTTGTCCGATAGCTTCTAACGCCCGCATTTATACCCTGGAATAATACTGGACATACTTCTAGGAGGACCAAAATAAAGACGCACGTATTTTAACACTTTTCTGTGAAAGAGGCAAAGTATTTTTCCTGTTTATTTATCTATTTTTTTTTTTTCATTTTTTGTTTAAAATTTTAAGCGGGCATTTTTTTTTACAATGCCTTACAACCGAACTGGAATCATAAGAATGATCAGAACTCGTTTGTGAGACCAATGACCACTAATCTGATCCCAGACTTACTCCTTTTTTTTTTTTTTTTTTGTACAAAGATGAATAGCACTGTACCCCTATTCCCCTTAAGACAAAAAATTATATGAGTTAATTTATCTCGATCAAGGTTATTTTGTCCGCAACCAAGCTTATAGCGACCTATGAAATAGAGTGATATTTTATGCTGCAATTGGTTAACAAAAAAATAAGATGAAAAACATAAAACAAAACTGCATGATATTTGATACCTATCACCTACTCTCATCAGATCTAATGCCCTTAAAAGGCTACTCACATTATAAATCTAGAAACAAGTCCTTAATTGCAGTTATTATTTTGTAAAATGTATAGATTTTGCTTTAAATTAGATCACCCATTCTTCTGAACTGGCTTCGAGTTTGCGCTAAGACAACCTTAGATTGGAAAGACCGTAAGAAAATGTTTATTTCGTCACCTTAGTGCATAATGATGACGACATTCGCTCTATAGAACGAACTCATCAACTGATCCATCCGAAAAAAACAAGATGAGCCTAATTATATGTGAGAAAGCAAGAGAGAAAGAGAGAGAGAGAGAGAGAGAGAGAGAGAGAGAGAGAGAGAGAGAGAGAGAGAGAGAGAGAGAGAGAGAGAGAGAGAGAGAGAGAGAGAGAGAGAGAGAGAGAGAGAGAGAGATTCCGACAGTGAGACGGTGATGTGTGAGCAACTGTATTGTCCTGTCCTTGTTCAAAGCTGTGGAAGTGTTCGGGTAGCTATTTTACTGATTCAGAATTGTATTGATTTGAAATCGTGTCGAAAAGATGAAACAATAAGTGGTCCCAGCTATTCCCGAGGCCCCGTCGCATCATGGGAGCAGCGTGTCTTCATGTGGCCCAGCACCTCATTTCTCAGTGAGCATCGACAAAGGAAAATACAAAACCCGATACGACAGACGGTCGGCAGAAATTAAGTAAGTTTTGACTATCATAGACACTTTTTTTGTTTCGCGCAGCAAAAGTTTCATGACAGGAGTAAAATCACTTTGCCAATTAACTGCCACTGAACTGGGTTGTTTAATAAACCTTTTTCTTCCTGTTTGATATTTTTAATGAGCAAAACTGATCCTAAAAAGCAAGACTCCCCGAAAATGTTTGTAAATTTATTAAAACTATGTGATGTATGCAACAGCGTGAAAGAAAGGGGAAATAAACTATGTAGGCCTGCTGTGAACTATTGGAAATTTACTTTTGGTAGGATTAGTTTTTTCCTAAAGCTTATATTTCAAATAAAGCAAAATTTTTGACAAGATATATATGCAATAAAACGGCGAATTTCTAAGAGTTTATTTCATCAGATTCTTAAAAATATTATATTTCATTATTAAAAAATTTTTATCTTTCAAGTTAAAAATGTATAGTATTAACTTTTTTTCAAAATTGGCATAATCATTTTTCAATTATTTTTTTGAGTACAAAATTGCAAAGAAAATATCTGAATAGTGACTGAACTTTTGAATCTATTATAATCGAGCTAGATCTAATATTAGAAGGCCAGAAAATAATATATCAAAATAAATTACATTCTGGATCTTCAACATGCGTAGATTTTTACAATGGTTTTTAACACGACTCAGTTCCATTACATGATTCAAAAACTAATCACACTCCATAAAAGTTAAGAAAAAATTACAACAATTTTTAAATCTTGGCTTTCCTCACTCACAGGCTGGATCAAAGTCCGGATATAATCGTTACATACATAGGAGGATCCTAAGATTGTATCGTTTTCCGTGTACCGGGCTCAGCCTACACTTTAATGATTACAGAGCCACAGAGGAAAATACTTACCTCCTAATATTTGTTGCTAATTCGACACTTCAGGATATTTCAACATCAGACAAAAGCTAGAGTTGTGACTTTTAACAGTTTTGCGTATGATTTATAAATAATTACCAGGTAATTAATGTAGATAAAACGAAAAAAAAACAAAACAACAACAACAACAAAAAAAAAAACAACTGATTTTTCATAGTAGGACAAAGGAAAAAAAAAAACCATGCTAAGATAGATATCAATTCTATTGTTAAAAATACTTTGACCTAATGATAGACTAAAAATCAAGCTGGCATGTCCTTAATTGTCTTTTATGCAATAAAATGAACCACAGGCCGAGATTTAAAGGAAACTGAATTCAGTTGATTCATGCTAATCTACAAGACCAAACTTTAAAGCGTTCCTCGTATCGGCTTGTTGGAGAAACCCTGCGTTTCAAAAAGATCAGGTAAAACCAAGATAGACTGGTGTTCAGGAAGAAGGTAAAGTAACCAATTCAAAAGCCCCACCTGTTCATTGAGTCGAGCATTTTTTTTTCTCAGCAATCAAAGCAATTAGAGTCCAATACAAAGAATAAATTTTGTGCTTTCAGCCCGGAGTCAACTGATAATTTAATTTCATAGATTGTTAGGAAATATAATATTTGGGTTAATTATAATTTTCTCTTTATAGTTCATTAGTTTGAGCCCCTAATAATCTTGACCATATGCAAAATGTCTAAATTTTGGTAGCTTACACGTTATAATTATGTAAATGAATTTAAATTTTCTATGTACTTATATTGTTTATGTGAAAACCATATCTGAATCAAATTTCTTTGGATTAGGCTATGGAGATTTATCAATTTCATTTTATTGTATTTATGAAACTAATTCCTGTGGTCCTCCGATGTTTCCCAGAGCTGACTGTCAGACTTTTTCGCCAACTTTGACCAGACAATGGCCAGAAATCGGATCTACGCAGTGCTGGCCCTTGGACTATTTCTTTGCAGTGAACATCCGCAGTTTCTCTCGTTCCTACCGGGTATTCCCAAGATTCTCTCATCTTCTGCCATGGTCAGAAGTTCCAAATACAGACAATGGCCAGGGAGACTTGAGGGCTGTGAATGCAACCCATCATCTTCACATTCCATTCTTGACTGCGCTTTTAGCTCGGCCGCAGAAGGGTACACAGTGTTAAAGTTCAACTCCAGCACGGGCCAGTGCTTCATGTGTCTTCTGCAGAATGTGTCCCGCTATAGTCGAGACGCTGAGGGGTTCTTCTATCTCAAGAGATCGTTAACTTGGTCAGAGTTTAAACATGGACTAAGAATGGACAGTGGCATCGCCCCAGGCCAAATTTTCGAGATTTACGGCACGGCCACTGCCGAAGCTGAAAAATTTAGTATGTATTGGAAGCCAAATCTCGTATGGGAGTCCTCAGAAGATATTGCCTTAAAGATATTGTTCTCATTTTCAAAGTCAGACGGCAGCCAAGAACTGTTACTTAAATCTAAAGTTAATAAAGTTTCTCAGGTAAGGAAAATCTCATATTCGGAACCTGTGCTGAAGGTGGATCAACCATTTCGGATGTTGGTTCTTGTGACATCTTTGGAGTATGTAGTCTACATCCATGACGACTATTGCTGCAGCTTTGGACATGATTACACAAACCTCAGCACCATCCACTATCTAGTCGTGACCGAAAGTCCCGTGGTTCAGTACGTTGTTTTGTGATCTATCAAAGCTGTGAATCTCGAAAAGTATCAAGTTGTATAGTTGCAGGCTACTGAAAGTGCATTGACCCTATTTTTATCTTTCAAATTAGCAATGAACAATGCACAAAATAGTAGAGGAAATTATGTAACAAATTCGTTATTTTAAAAAACGATAGTCGTTTATTGCATCAACTTTCGTAAAATGGGACAAGGTTAATCTTATCTCTATGAAGCAGCCTATGCAACATACTGGGATTCCAAAAATACATACTCTCTCTCCCCCCCCCTGAACATTGTGTCCCCTATTGGAAGGGTTCACTTTAACTCCAACTGCAGTTCCCTGCATCGTCTAAGTACGGTAAGGCTGCACAATGTCACCAACGCTCTTCATTACTTGGATGTTTCGCCACACAACCAAATATCAACCGAGCAGGATACCCTAGAAACTTATCACTCCATCTAAGTTTGAGGACCTCGACTTCGCTCTCCTCTCTTCAGTGGCCGTCAGTTACATTCAATAAACAGGCGATGATCTTAAACGTCAACTCCAACCCCTCAAGAACAATCTATCAAATCACGCCAAACAAACTTAAAAAGAGAACGATTACTTTACTAATGAATTACCAGTAAGGAGAACATTTTGATAGAGGCTTGTTACAGATAATAAAAAAAACCGACGTAGAGGAGTTCAAAATGAATCCTTCAATGAGATGTGCGCTTTTAACAAGGCCAAGGCTACGTACGAACTCTTGCAGTCTTCTTCCTTCTATCTGGACCTGGTTGGTGCCGAGGAACTGTGAGAAAATTAGAAAGACTTATTGAAAGCCATACAAAAAAAATAATAATAACAATGATGAACGTTCTAAAAATTTTAGCACATTCACTCTCGCCTCTGCTCTTATCCTCGCAAAAAAAAATCAACAAGAAAGTTGCAATGATCGACAGGCAATAGGAAGAATAAGATGTTATTTTAACGAATTAATATCAATTTTGATTGTATTGTCCTTTTTGTCAAAGGCATATTGCTAGAACATCAACAATAAAACTGAATTGCTATGGGCAGAAATATACTTTGTATAATTTTTTTTGGATCAAAGTTTATAAAACAGAACAAAACAAAACAATACACCCAAAAACTATAAATTAAAATTTGATGTGATGATGAAAACGTGAATACAACTAATTGAATGATGAGCAATTTTTTCTTTGGATTCAAGTCGAAGCTTTATTTCAAGCTCTATTTTTATATTATTCTCACATTTATTTTTAACCTACATAGATGTTAGAATTTTTTATTTGAACTTTCACGCGAACCCTTTACACATCTATGACTAATAGTGCGGGTTTTCATTCAGTTCTATAAACTCAAGAAATGGGTGCTTTTCATTTTTGTCTATCAGGGTCAAGGACAGATATCAGCACGTCTCAGTTTTAACAGAAATTTTAATGTGGAATTTGATCTCTTGTGAAGAGCATGCAATATCAAACAAACCCAGCATGACTTCCTCAACAGTCGGTCCTTGCTGATAGTTATTTGATGACAAACAGATTCAGAACAGTTAAGTGCAAAGCAGGCGTTTGGAAACTTCTATATTTTGACTGAATGTCCTATAATATAAAGTGGAGTGCCTTCATTTCGTAATGCTAGTTTCTTTGATGGAAACAAAAATAACCCAGCAGCAATAACAATAGACAAAATATTCTTAACTCGCTCAAATTTCAACTTAACTAGAACTTCGCTTTTTCCCACCCATCTAAGCCTTATATTCTTATGTTTATTTGTTTATTTATTTGTTTATCTTTATTTCATTGGGCAAACAATGCGAACATTTGTGAGTAGATAATTGAAAAAGTCTTCGGTATGCTGTATGGAATGGAGACTTACCATGTCTCTACAAACAACCTTTTTGTTCTAAAGTCAACCAGAAGCCTTTATTTGACCCTGTAGAATAAACCAAGAACCAACCACTAAGCAAGCCACCTATAGGCGACACTTTGTACACCCTTTGGCAATGGGAGGTTGAAATATTCAGTCCAGTTTATAAAGGTTTGGAGTGCCACCTCGCGACTCATTTAAAGTGAAGAGTTAGATATCTATATTGAACATGGATACTGACAGAGTTACATGAATACAATATATCGGAAACATTTAAAGACACTGTGACAGAGTTCCATGAATACAATACATCGGAAACATCTACACACACTGTGACAGAGTTACATGAATACAATATATCGGAAACATTTACACACACTGTGACAGAGTTACATGAATACAATACATCGGAAACATCTACAGACAGTGTGACAGAGTGACATGAATACAATACATCGGAAACATCTACAGACACTGTGACAGAGTTACATGAATACAATACATCGGAAACATCTACACACACTGTGACAGAGTTACATGAATACAATACATCGGAAACATCTACACACACTGTGACAGAGTGACATGAATACAATACATCGGAAACATCTACAGACACTGTGACAGAGTTACATGAATACAATACATCGGAAACATCTACAGACACTGTGACAGAGTTACATGAATACAATACATCGGAAACATCTACAGACACTGTGACAGAGTTACATGAATACAATACATCGGAAACATCTACACACACTGTGACAGAGTTACATGAATACAATACATCGGAAACATTTACACACACTGTGACAGACTTACATGAATACAATACATCGGAAACATCTACACACACTGCAATAGAGTTACATGAATACAATACATCGGAAACATCTACACACACTGTGACAGAGTTACATGAATTCAATACATCGGAAACATCTACACACACTGTGACAGAGTTACATGAATACAATACATCGGAAACATCTACACACTCTGACAGAGTTACATGAATACATAATACATCTATCTACACACTGTGACAGAGTTACATGAATACAATACATCGGAAACATCTACACACACTGTGACAGAGTTACATGAATACAATACATCGGAAACATCTACACACACTGTGACAGAGTTACATGAATACAATACATCGGAAACATCTACACACACTGTGACAGAGTTACATGAATACAATACATCGGAAACATCTACACACACTGTGACAGAGTTACATGAATACAATACATATACCGGAAACATCTACACAGACACTGTGACAGAGTTAGATGAATATAATACATCGGAAACATCTACACACACTGTGACAGAGTTACATGAATACAATACATCGGAAACATCTACACACACTGTGACAGAGTTACATGAATACAATACATCGGAAACATCTACACACACTGTGACAGAGTTACATGAATACAATACATCGGAAACATCTACAGACACTGTGACAGAGTTACATGAATACAATACATCGGAAACATCTACACACACTGTGACAGAGTTACATGAATACAATACATCGGAAACATCTACACACACTGTGACAGAGTTACATGAATACAATACATCGGAAACATCTACACACACTGTGACAGAGTTACATGAATACAATACATCGGAAACATCTACACACACTGTGACAGAGTTACATGAATACAATACATCGGAAACATCTACACACACTGTGACAGAGTTACATGAATACAATACATCGGAAACATCTACACACGCTGATATCCAGCTTGATGGGGAGAGGTAATTAAAGTTATTGAATTAAACATTGACAACAAGAACATGGCATCACAGTATTGAGTTTGGCGACTAAATTTGCAGACTATAAATAAATATAAAATTTTACCCGCTTATATTTGCGAAGAACCGTAAAAAAAAATAAGTAGAGCGCAACTCCAAAATTTACAAAACAAAACAAAACAAAACACGTAATCTTTCGGCTTTACGCCTTCATCAGAAACAAAAACAAGAACAAGAAATTGGACAAGGATATTCACATATAAATATGAAATACAAACTATAAAAATAAAATAGTTTGTGTTTCACATTTATATGTAAATATCCTTGTGTAATTTTTTGTTCTTGCTTTTGTTTCTGATGAAGGCATAAAGACGAAGGCTTACAGGTTTTGTTTTGTAAATTTTGGAGCTGCAATCTACTTAGTTTTTATTTAGTTATTTATTTTTAAGGTGCTTCGCAACTTTTCACAAAGCTCCACTGTGACGTTCAATTTTGATTGATCTATGATGGTTGTTTGTTTTCAAAACTGCTCTCAAATCAAAACACATACATGTCTTGAGGTAACAACAATATAAAAAGGAAAAAAACCGAGAAATGTAAAGACACCGTCCCCGTAACAAAGATAACCGAGAAGGTCAAGGTTATTAACATGCAGGAAAGGGAGCAGAACTGCCAGCAGGTATCAAAAGCTTGGCGTTATGGAACTTTGACGCTCCTATGCTGAGAAAACAGCTCTCAATGATTTATTCTCTGGCACTTCGAGATAAACCCATTCTTCTGCAAGGAAAACTTAACGTTACACTATTTATAGCTCTTCAGGTGACTGTTATTAATGGAGCTTATTATCAAGCCAGAGAGAACTTCAAAATGTGAACGTCTTTATAGCAGTTTTTGAAATAGTATCAAAAGCATCACAGCACCATGGACAGGTCACACTGTGAGAGGTCTATAGGTTCTATAGGTGTCTTTTGTATCGAGATTCGAATTTTTTTTTACCGTTGGTACAAAATGAAGTTCGACACATAGCTTCTCAAGAGTTAATTGCCTCTCAACATTGTCAGTGAAATGTGGAAACAACCGATCACTTTTAAAAATTTGTGCCCTTTTTATCAATTATTGAACCCAAGCTAATCTAATCAATTAATAATCAATTTATAGATAAATCAATCACCAAAGGATATGGAAGATCTAGCCTGTGCTCTCCCTTTCTGTCTGGCCTTAAGGGAGCTGTAGTTTCATTTGATGTAAACTTTATACTTTCAGC
>JAWDGP010000736.1:55000-65594 GCA_033675545.1 Elysia crispata
GGTTACTGTACTAAATTATTTGACGCCCTCTCAGACGTTCTCTCCTGATATTACTCAAGGAGACACAAACTTCTCAACTAATGTAAAACCATTAAAAGTTTTTGAAACGTAAGTATTCACTCGGTGTGCACATCTTTTTTGCTTTGCTTTTCAGTTTGTTAGGAATATTGTTACCAAAGAAACGCATTATGATAATAATATTCGTAATAATGAGAAAGTACCGTAATGAAATTTAAAAAAAAATCAGAATGAAATACCACATTAACTCTTTTTTCAACTTATTGCACAACAATGAAGAAGAGAAGATTATTTCCAAAATTCGAACAGTAAACTCGCAGACAATCAGACTTTTCCTGTGGAGGAAACTGGTGACGCTCTTCTCATCTTTATGAAAATCTCAACGCATTTTGAGTTACGAATAATTATACTTTAGGGGAATTGCGAAAGAGAATGTATGCTAATGTCTAAATCGACGAGTTTTTCTTATATTTCCTACTTTATATGAATGAGTATGCAAATATCCCCTATTCCCCAGAACTTCATTGCAAGCAGTTATGTCACGAACTGTCTTTTTTTTAACGCCTTTGCAGCAAGACATAGTTTATGTATTTAATACATGTTCAACCAAGTCATATTAAGTTTACCTCATGTTGCTCCATTATACTTAAGATTATTTCCTAAGCTTAAGGAATCAATTTATTAACAGTGATAACATGTGAATAATGATGTGATGAAAATTCGTTAAAAGTTTGTACTGCTCTTTTGTCTATTTCTTTCCAGAATCGGATACGGAACAATACCAATTTTGAAGGAATATGGCCGGAAATCGATTACACGTATTCGTCGCCATTGGAGTCTTTCTTGGTAGTATTCTGGAAATATATCCTTTGTTCCTCTTTTTTATTCTGGATATTCCTAAAGTTTTCTCAACTTGTGCCCCTCCCAATAGCTTTCGCTACAGCCTTTGGCCAGGCCGGCTTGATGGTTGTGTGTGCGAACCCACCCGTCTCTCTTCTCGACTTGGCTGCGCTATAACCTCAGCCAAGGCAGGCTACCCAGTGTTCAGACTGAACTCCAGCTCTGGCCAGTGCTCTCTGTGTCGACCCCAGAACGTCTCGCGTTACGACCCTCTCGCTGAAGCTTCCTTCTTCATCCGAAGATCATGCGTGTGGTCAACCTTCAGGGGCGGCCTAAGAATGGAAGATGGCATTCGACCTGGTCAGGCTTTTGAGATCTACGGACAGGTCACTGCTGGGGCTGACAAATTCACTGTGTTTTGGCGTCCGGGCCCTGTGCACATTAGTTCAGAAAATCTCGCAATAAAGACATTGATCTCACTCTCTAACCAAGACGGTAGCCAGTACATCCAACTTAAATCCAAAGTCGATGGCGTTCCCAAGTCAAAGAAAGTTTTATTCCGGCAGCCAATATTGACAGTGGGCCAGAATTTTCGGATGATAGTTTTGGTGACATCTAGGGAGTATGTCATCTATATCAAAGACGAATATTGCTGCAGCTTTGAACATGTTTTTACTAACCTCAGCGCCATACACTATCTATTTGTGAGTACTAACCCGGTGGTGAAGTATGTCATTTTTTGATCCAATGAATTTATCCAGCCAACTCTCTTTCAATATTTATGATCCCCTATATGAATAAAAGCCAGAATGATACATTTATTTCTTCTATAGAAATAAAACTTTGAAAAAACACCCAAAGCATTACGACTAAAACAATTATAACAATATTTGCAATTTTTAGTATATTGCTATGATTTGTAAATTCGCGTGTGCTGATCTTGTCAAAACCAAATCGGAAAAACAATTCGTTTTTGCAGTGCCATGATAGTTATAGATAGCTGTAGAAAAAAGAATAATGTGTTCTGCTATCTGAAAAAATAATGCAAATACCTTGAAGCAGACGCTTTACAATAGCTTTAACCAAAGATGCATTTTTGTTCTACCAATAGATGCTAGCAGTAAGTGTAAAAAAAAACCTCCTAAAATATTTATCTTACAGATCCAAAAATTGATCTTAGGACCTCGAAAGTCGTAAAGACCATTTGACCAGAGCAGATTACAGAACCTTTGGTGAAGAGCGAGTCCGTGGCTGTAAACTCTTTTTGTCCTCGAGATATGTTACTAAAATGGTACGTTATAGGGATAGTACCTCATCCACAAGCTGTTCTAGAAACCTATCTAGTGCCAGGACTAGCTTGAGCAAGTGTTCTACCAGTTTAATCTTATTTCATTGCCGAAGGTTCCCCGAGTGCCGAACTGCAGTGTGATAAACGCATTCAAACGATGTCAGAAGAAACGCTGGTGGCTGTATGGTACAGCCTGCGATTTACAAGAACGCAAGGCGAACGTTCAAAACACGCGTACTCTTTTGAATTGACATTGGCGCCTCAATTCTCTAACCTATTAATAGCCTTCCAAATCTTTGGAGGTACATGACCAGGTAAAGCGCCAAATCATCTTATAGACCTGAGGCTACCGTCACTTTATCAATCATTGTTTAACCATGCGGATCAAAGTATGATCAACAAAATTTATGATAAGGGAATCGTTTTACCTCTGGATAAACTTTTAAATGTCATATCTTTTAACAAAAGTGTTGCTCCCTAATCTCAGCTGTCTGGGAAAACACCTTTATGTTGTAATGGATTTTTAGAATAAATCCAATTTCCATGCGAAACCAGCGAGACAAAGGAACCACTTTACTCAGAATACAGCTGCACAATTGGAATTTTCTTAAAGCCCTAAAGGCTTTTGATTGAAAGCTCTTGAAATGGCCGATGTCCATGTAAATTTACTTTGGGGCTGGCATTCATGAAGTCTATCAATCAGGAACTAATTAATAATTCACAGACATCTTTTACAAACTTAAGTGTCGCTTTCTCTGATGGAAGAGTTCGATGCACCAGGTTCCATCTTTTGAATTTTGAGAGAGAGAGAGAGAGAGAGAGAGAGAGAGAGAGAGAGAGAGAGAGAGAGAGAGAGAGAGAGAGAGAGAGAGAGAGAGAGAGAGAGAGAGAGAGAGAGAGCACAATAATACTTTTTCAGAGTGTTTAGAACCAGCAATAATTTCAAAGTTTTTGTCCTATCCAAATTTAGATCTTGGGAAAAGTACTTTCGCATTTCGACCGCTGAACCGTTGAGTCTCACTCACGCTGTCGTCATCTCTTGTCCATGAGATTCCACTCTTCTTGGTTTTCGTACTAGAATAGAGCTAGCGTATTTCAAACCAAAGGACTCACTTATAGTACAAGAATTGTATTTTTGAATTGCAAATATGTACAACTTAATAAAACATCTTAAACTTACATATTTTATAGAACTGCATTGTTGGTATGTTTAGATCAAAATATTTTTAAAAGAAAAGTATTCAGTACAGTAGCAACCTAAATAAGAGAGAGAGAGAGAGAGAGAGAGAGAGAGAGAGAGAGAGAGAGAGAGAGAGAGAGAGAGAGAGAGAGAGAGAGAGAGAGAGAGAGAGAGAGCACAATAATACTTTTTCAGAGTGTTTAGAACCAGCAATAATTTCAAAGTTTTTGTCCTATCCAAATTTAGATCTTGGGAAAAGTTCTTTTGCATTTCGACCGCTGAACCGTTGAGTCTCACTCACGCTGTCGTCATCTCTTGTCCATGAGATTCCACTCTTCTTGGTTTTCGTACTAGAATAGAGGTAGCGTATTTCAAACCAAAGGACTCACATAGTACTAGAATAGAGGTAGCGTATTTCAAACCAAAGGACTCACATAGTACTAGAATAGAGGTAGCGTATTTCAAACCAAAGGACTCACATAGTACTAGAATAGAGGTAGCGTATTTCAAACCGAAGGACTCACATAGTACTAGAATAGAGGTAGCGTATTTTAAACCGAAGGACTCACATAGTATTAGAATAGAGGTAGCGTATTTCAAACCGAAGGACTCACATAGTACTAGAATAGAGCTAGTGTATTTCAAACCAAAGGACTCACTTATAGTACAAGAATTGTATTTTTAATTACAAATATGTACAACTTAATAAAACATCTTAAACTTACATATTTTATAGAACTGCATTGTTGGTATGTTTGGATCAAAATATTTTTAAAAGAAAAGTATTCAGTACAGTAGCAACCTAAATTTTTTTAAAAAAAAAAGAACCCCACCCTCTCCAAAAAACAAAACAAAACAAAAACAAAAACAAAAACAAAAAATCATCGATTTAAAAAAAAAATCCCATAGCTTTTTCTGCTGGGTTAAAATTCTCATTTAAGTTTGTAAATTTAATTTTTGTCCACTTCAATTTTCGATATCAACCCAATTATAAAAATGCCACGTTTTAAGATCTTTTAATATCACATAAAGTGAAGAATCGTTTTATTGCCAGATCAAGTAGTCGAAATCCGTTTCGGAATAATAATTATGGTTTCATTCTTCGATTTTTCATAAGATACATTGAATATTTGTAATGTGTTTGAATCCAGACTGCTTTTAAACAAATTAGCTGGATAAAGTCATCACCAGAATGTATAAACATTGTAAGCATTGATATCCTTACATCTTGTTTTTTTTGTAATGTCATATTTCAGTCTCGGTTTCAGAATGAATTAATATCCCCCCTCAGAGAAGATAATTACTCTTTTTGAGGAAATTTATGGAAGTGGTGTTTCGATGAAGTGCGTAATTGCTCGCCTCATAACTTCGTGAGCTCGCTATTTTTATACTTCTATGCGAATCTTTTCGACGTGAAAGCCACAGAATGTCTTGGAAAACAAATCAATTGTGATACTCCTAATTCACTCTTTGAAAAGCTGTTTTGCACGGGAGAGCTGCGTCAATGACTCCATTGGTCACGTGCAATGGCTAGCAGATCTAAATGGAACATTGACTTCTATCGTATCAATTGTAACGGGTGTTAAATCGGGATAAATACTTAGAGATTATTTAGGAGAATAAAAAGCTCTTCTACTGCTATCTCAACGTCGATTGTTGTGTTTCCAGTGAATCGTTTCAATCCTTTCAAAGATTCATCCGGCAAATGTGACGCACACAGCGCACGTCTTTTTCTCATTAATTTGTTTCATTAGTTGCACCATTAGAGAGCATTGATTTGCTTTTATTTTTGTATATAAAATGGTATATAATTATTATGGTTATACATTTTCTTCTCTCTGCCTGCTCTTTCTTAATACTTTGAGTGTTTTTATGTCTCAAAATAGAACACGATGTGAAGTAGACGAGGCGATGGCTCAGTTTTAATGTAAGTCCGGCTTGTGAGTAGCTTAAGGTCTTTTATATTTAAACAAATGGGATTAAAGAGAGAAATATCTGGATTCTGAGAGGCCACGCCGTGAAACACAAGAAAACCCCGCAGGCCACAGTGGATGACCCTACGGTGCATTGAAATATATAACGGTATGTGGGGTCAGCAAAGAACGACAACCAAACAGAACGGCCAACTTTAAAGACGAGATCTGGTCTTGGTTTGAAACCCTTACAGCAACAACTTGAAGTTGCATTGTGGCAATGCAAGAAGTTTAGACTAGACTTAGGTCTGAGCGACACCACGGAGAACGACAAATACATTGATGTTAACAAAATCTTTATAAAGTAGAATGATTTATGAGCTAATTAATTTAGAAATTAGATTCTCTCTCTCTCTCTCTCTCTCTCTCTCTCTCTCTCTCTCTCTCTCTCTCTCTCTCTCTGTTTCTTTTTCTACTTTCATTCTCTCTCTCTATCTCTCTCTCTCTCTCTCTCTCTCTCTCTCTCTCTCTCTCTCTCTCTCTCTCTCTCTCTCTCTCTCCTCTCTCTCTTTCTGTTTCTTTTTCCACTTTCTTTCTCTCTCTCTCTCTCACACTCTTCTCTCTCTCTCTCTCTCTCTCTCTCTCTCTCTCTCTCTCTCTGTCAGATTACTATGTTTAAAATGATTACGAAAAATCTTCCAGTTTCTGTGAGAAACGTAGAAAGAATGTTGATGAGCGTTTGATATAAGAATGAATATAGTAATTGTGACACTTAGGCTATGCAATAGAGGTATGGAGCAAGAAAAAGCCTTTGGTTTTATTGTAAATAACACACCGAGATATACAGAATCCTCCTAATGTGATGGTAACAAAGTATCTCCCATGTGTGGCCATCACGTGTACCGTACTGTGGAAATAGATTCCGGAAAAAAAAGGGTCAACGATGACTTTCGATACAATACTTAATGAAAAGAGTGAATAGTCTATTGATCGATCTATTGATTTCTTGATTGAAACCCAGCAAACTGACCACATTCTCCATTACAGACTGCTCGGCGGAGTAGATCTCCATTACAGACTGCTCGGCTGACCACATTCTCCATTACAGACTGCTCGGCTGACCACATTCTCCATTACAGACTGCTCGGCTGACCACATTCTCCATTACAGACTGCTCGGCTGACCACATTCTCCATTACAGACTGCTCGGCTGACCACATTCTCCATTACAGACTGCTCGGCTGACCACATTCTCCATTACAGACTGCTCGGCTGACCACATTCTCCATTACAGACTGCTCGGCTGACCACATTCTCCATTACAGACTGCTCGGCTGACCACATTCTCCATTACAGACTGCTCGGCTGACCACATTCTCCATTACAGACTGCTCGGCTGACCACATTCTCCATTACAGACTGCTCGGCTGACCACATTCTCCATTACAGACTGCTCGGCTGACCACATTCTCCATTACAGACTGCTCGGCTGACCACATTCTCCATTACAGTGTGCTCCCGACTGGCTTTTTTCAAGTCCCATTATCTATAGCGGTATATAAGAGTAGTATGCGGTCAGAATGGTGACACTGGACCTCTCTTGCGTCCGAATTTCTGAGCCATGAACGTGTTGCACCTCACGAGTTAAGGTTCTTTTTTCCCTATATTAACAATTGCCTTTTGTTCTTACTTTTTTTATTTTGAAAGGTTCGGAAACATTAACTCACACACACACAAACAAAAAACACACACCCCTCTCCCCCCCAAAAAAAAAAAAAAAAAAAAAAAAAATAATAATAAAACCCTACATCCAAAACAACACAAAACTGACAGATCGTGAAATGACCGAGAACAAAAATAGAATTAAGAATTAATGCTAAAAGCATGCTTCCTTACCACTGAAGGTCGTGAAGAGACCGGACACAGGTACAATTGTACACGGTGGGGAGAGAAAGCTGGTTCTCCCCGGATTGGTTCCAGGAACAGAACCAGGTCAATGTCTACAGTTACCAGATTATTATAAGAAAAAAAAAATGCAATTTGCAAGCCTTTGGATTTTGATACTTCCAAATAAAAGCGACTCCATAATCTCCCCCCCCATACACACAAGTTTAGCTGATTAAACTGTTGAAAGCATAACAGGCATTTCTTCTATTATTTATGAGTAATCCTAAATTTTTCTTCGCCTTTCACAGAATTTGACTCGGAGACGTGAAAGCCCATATCGAGACGAGCTTTTCATGGGAAAAAAATTGTTTTAATTATCACTTATTCGTTCAACTAGTGAAACTTACCAGAAGCAACCAACAACAACAAAAATCCAGTTGCCAAAGCCCTTAGCCAAATCCTATAACATAAAATATTTACCCAAGAATCTTGCAGCTAATAACTTGCGGCATCTAATAAAGATGTTACTGTCAAATGGGAAGAAAACAAAAGGTGCCAGTATACCCACAATCACACTTTTATAAAATAACAGCACTTCGCTAATAGTAAACGGTTGTAAATCAGACAAAGATACGTTCACTTAAATTTCAATCATTAATTTCCTAAACTCTCGTCTTTATGTCTAAGTGTGGGTATTTTTTTTTATTCGAGGACAACCCCCCCAAAAAAAAAAAAAAAAACCAAAAAAAAAACCACGCCCACGCCAAAAAAAACAGCAAAAAAAAATCAAACAACTCTCCCCCCAGCCCCTCCCCCTACCCAAAAAAAAAAAAAAAGTGAAAAAAGGAACAAAAAACAAAAACCCTCAAAAAACAAACAAACAAAAACAACAAGAACCAAACACCACCACCGCCAAAAACAAGAAAACCACCAAAACACAACTGTTTCACTTCTACTGCCAACTATTACAGGTGAAAGAGCTGATTGCCTGTAAGTGCAAAGGTTAATTTCCCGAACGCTTTAAATTAAAATCAAATATGGATGAAGTAAAAAAAAAAAAAAAGCTAGGCCCACTTCTAGGTTCTCTGCAGTTATTTTTTTGAACAGTCAATGCAGCCCAAAGGATGTTCTGGTCGCTACTTCATCATATCACAGGAACCAGCACCGCATCTCTCAGTCTCTCTATATTCTTCCTCGCGGCTCTTTTTTCCCTATAATAACAATTGCCTTTTGTTCTCACTCTTTTTTTTAGTACTTTGAAAGGTTCGGAAACATTAACTCACACACAACACACAAAAAACCCCCCCCCCCCCCCCCCAAAAAAAAAAAAAAAAAAAAAAATAAAAATAAAAATGAAAAATAAAAATAAAACACTGAATCCAAAACAAAACAAAACTGACAGATCATTAAATGACGGAGAACAAAAATAGAATTAAGAATTAATGCTAAAAGCAATTAAGTCATCTGAAACGAAAAAAAAACCCAATCCAACACGCTTGTAACGGCATGGATTGGAGCTGAATTACTGGACTCGAACAAAGCATGAGGGGATCTGAGCATTGCTGCCGCTGTGTCTCTGTCTCCGCCACTGTCGCTCTAGTCTGCCTGTCTGTGTGTCTGTCTGTCTGTCTGTCTGTCTCTCTCTCTCTCTCTCTCTCTCTCTCTCTCTCTCTCTCTCTCTCTCCCAATGCCTACATTTTTTTTCTTGTTATCTCTGACCCTTTTGCTCTCCTTTTTTCTCTGTCTGTCTGTCTGTCTCTCTCTCTCCTTTCTTGTCTGTCTGTCTGTCTGTCTCTCTCTGACTCTCTGTCTGTCTCTCTCTCCTTTCTTCTGTGTCTGTCTGCCTGTCTGTCTGTCTCTCCTTTCTTCTCTCTCTCTCTCTCTCTCTCTCTCTCTCTCTCTCTCTCTCTCTCTCTCTCTCTCTCTTTCTCTCTCTCTCTCTCTCTCTATCTCTATCTCTCTCTCTCTCTCTTTCTTCTCTGTCTGTCTCTCCTTTCTTCTCTGTCTGCCTGACTATTTTTCTACATTACTGTTCCGCTCGATCTGGTGTTTTTTTTTTGTTTTGCTTTGATTGCATCGGTGCCCTTTGTTTTTTTTCATTTTAACATCATGGTTCCATGACGAGAACGATTGCTCTCATACCTGATTTTAATCACCTCGCGAACAGCAACTTATTTCATAGACACTAGTAATAAAGAAAAAATAGTACTCCACCATCATTCTACAAAAATTAGTATACAACAAGTAAGTGTCTATAATATTCCTCTCCTGCAGCAGATTGATGAAATGTTAGTTGATCGATAAGTTGAGAGGTTCGCTGACCCACATTATCCTCTATAGTATTTACATGTGGCCTTAATTTCTTTTATCGCAAAGTGTTCTGGCAATAGGTGGTTTCTTTGAGGTACTCTTGTGCCATGATCCGTGATAAATAGAAATATCGCCAAAGGAACCCGCCTAGTAACCGAAATAAGCAAACGTTTGCAGTAAGTGTAAGAGAAGGCTATAACATTTTATTATTAAATGTTGGCAGAGTTAGGAAAGTTAGATATTTCTGTTGTGTAGGCTTGGAGACTGAGTTATAAGTGCGTTCTGAATAAGATTCTGTCCTAACAGCTATGTCAAAAGTTAAAAGAAATAGATCACTATAACTCAAACATGCAACAGTTTGTTCACTTCGGTGACTTGTTCTGTATTTTAGGAAGCCTCGCCCTAGAGGCATAGCCTTGGAGTTTACTGTATGGAAGGTTCCTGTCACTCTAGTACTGACTAGCCTCTATATGGACACAGCAATAAGTGACATCCTCCATTAATGACACGTCACACCACTGCCGACATCCGCCCCTATAGCTTTGACGTCATACTCTTCGGAACGACATGGTCAACTCCAAGATTCACAAAAACCGATTTCACCAAACCCCTCCCTCTTTCCTGGCCACAAAACACTTTCTTAATTAAAGAGTTAAGAATTCATATAACACAGGCCTACCTGCTACCTGTAACAAAAAATGCTGTACCTGCAGGGTGGTGATTATTCCATTCTTAGCTGTAGCAACTATAGATCTGGGCTGATGGACATGACTATGAACATACCTAGTGCTTATAGAACACACACACACAAACACACACTGTCCATCATAAGACCCTTCCAAACAACAGGTAGGTTATTTCTCCGAAGAACCCACCTTTAAATTTGAACAATGTATATGTAAGGTAACATGCCCGTGACGTTCACTTTAATCAAACCATCTAGGACGATAGGATTGACCTGACACATTCAGTGGATAAAAAAGGCTAATTTCTCCTCTTTACCCGGTAGGGTCCAAGAATCACCTCCACTATCTACAAAACTGAAGCATATATTTCTTCAAAGTTCCAATTCCATGGTGGCCTTCTTTTACAATAAATTCGACAGAACTTTGCGACTCCTTTCCTCAAAGGCGCCAAAAGCTGCTCATGCCAATGCAT
>JAWDGP010000737.1:0-19932 GCA_033675545.1 Elysia crispata
CCGCCGTGAATACGCGGGTACATACACCTACCCACACACACTCCGTTTTTCCGACACATTATGCCTAAAAACGCGCTTTACACCTTTTTCTTAAAATTACTTTTTTTTTGCTCTCTACTTCTTCTCCTTACCCCCGAAACACTTCCTAATCATCTTTTCCGGCAAACTAACCACCAAAATTAGTTAAAAAGCTCCCTAAAGGAGAAAAAAAATTTTCTTTTTTTTTATAATCTATTTCACATTTTCCCTCTCCCCTTACGGAAAAAAACAAAACCACTTACTTTTTTCCCCCTTTTTATCACCGGAAATAGGAAAACCGCAAGGGAAAACGTCCTTTAAAAAAAATTTTTTTTTTTTTTTTTTTTGACTTTTTTCCACCCTACCGCTCCTCGTAATCGGAAAAATTACCACTTACCTTTTTTATTCGAAATTCCGACTTAAAGTGCCCTAAAATGCCGCTAAGCGCGCTCAAGTTTCATTTTTTACAAATTACCTTTTTTCCGCTGTGATTACGCGGACACATACACCTACCCACACACACTCCGTTTTTCCGACACATTATGCCTAAAAAACGCGCTTTACACCTTTTTCTTAAAATTACTTTTTTTTGCTCTCTACTTCTTCTCCTTACCCCCGAAACACTTCCTAATCATCTTTTCCGGCAAACTAACCACCAAAATTAGTTAAAAAGCTCCCTAAAGGAGAAAAAAAAATTTTCTTTTTTTTATAATCTATTTCACATTTTCCCTCTCCCCTTACGGAAAAAAACAAAACCACTTACTTTTTTCCCCCTTTTTATCACCGGAAATAGGAAAACCGCAAGGGAAAACGTCCTTTAAAAAATTTTTTTTTTTTTTTTTTGACTTTTTTCCACCCTACCGCTCCTCGTAATCGGAAAAATTACCACTTACCTTTTTTATTCGAAATTCCGACTTAAAGTGCCCTAAAATGCCGCTAAGCGCGCTCAAGTTTCATTTTTTACAAATTACCTTTTTTCCGCCGTGAATACGCGTACACATACACCTACCCACACACACTCCGTTTTTCCGACACATTATGCCTAAAGAACGCGCTTTACACCTTTTTCTTAAAATTACTTTTTTTTTGCTCTCTACTCCTTCTCCTTACCCCCGAAACACTTCCTAATCATCTTTTCCGGCAAACTAACCACCAAAATTAGTTAAAAAGCTCCCTAAAGGAGAAAAAAAATTTTCTTTTTTTTTTATAATCTATTTCACATTTTCCCTCTCCCCTTACGGAAAAAAACAAAACCACTTACTTTTTTCCCCCTTTTTATCACCGGAAATAGGAAAACCGCAAGGGAAAACATCCTTTAAAAAATTTTTTTTTTTTTTTTTTTTTTGACTTTTTTCCACCCTACCGCTCCTCGTAATCGGAAAAATTACCACTTACCTTTTTTATTCGAAATTCCGACTTAAAGTGCCCTAAAATGCCGCTAAGCGCGCTCAAGTTTCATTTTTTACAAATTACCTTTTTTCCGCCGTGAATACGCGGATACATACACCTACCCACACACACTCCGTTTTTCCGACACATTATGCCTAAAAAACGCGCTTTACACCTTTTTCTTAAAATTACTTTTTTTTGCTCTCTACTTCTTCTCCTTACCCCCGAAACACTTCCTAATCATCTTTTCCGGCAAACTAACCACCAAAATTAGTTAAAAAGCTCCCTAAAGGAGAAAAAAAAATTTTTTTTTTTTATAATCTATTTCACATTTTCCCTCTCCCCTTACGGAAAAAAACAAAACCACTTACTTTTTTCCCCCTTTTTATCACCGGATATAGGAAAACCGGAAGAGAAAACGTCCTTTAAAAAAAATTTTTTTTTTTTTTTTGACTTTTTTCCACCCTACCGCTCCTCGTAATCGGAAAAATTACCACTTACCTTTTTTATTCGAAATTCCGACTTAAAGTGCCCTAAAATGCCGCTAAGCGCGCTCAAGTTTCATTTTTTACAAATTACCTTTTTTCCGCCGTGAATACGCGGACACATACACCTACCCACACACACTCCGTTTTTCCGACACATTATGCCTAAAAAACGCGCTTTACACCTTTTTCTTAAAACTACTTTTTTTTGCTCTCTCCTCCTTCTCCTTACCCCCGAAACACTTCCTAATCATCTTTTCCGGCAAACTAACCACCAAAACTAGTTAAAAAGCTCCCTAAAGGAGAAAAAAAATTTTCTTTTTTTTATAATCTATTTCCCCTTTTTTACTCTTCCCTTAGGGAAAAAAACAAAACCACTTACTTTTTTCCCCCTTTTTATCACCGGAAATAGGAAAACCGCAAGGGAAAACGTCCTTTAAAAAAATTTTTTTTTTTTTTTTGACTTTTTTCCACCCTACCGCTCCTCGTAATCGGAAAAATTACCACTTACCTTTTTTATTCGAAATTCCGACTTAAAGTGCCCTAAAATGCCGCTAAGCGCGCTCAAGTTTCATTTTTTACAAATTACCTTTTTTCCGCTGTGATTACGCGGACACATACACCTACCCACACACACTCCGTTTTTCCGACACATTATGCCTAAAAAACGCGCTTTACACCTTTTTCTTAAAATTACTTTTTTTTGCTCTCTACTTCTTCTCCTTACCCCCGAAACACTTCCTAATCATCTTTTCCGGCAAACTAACCACCAAAATTAGTTAAAAAGCTCCCTAAAGGAGAAAAAAAATTTTTTTTTTTTATAATCTATTTCACATTTTCCCTCTCCCCTTACGGAAAAAAACAAAACCACTTACTTTTTTCCCCCTTTTTATCACCGGAAATAGGAAAACCGCAAGGGAAAACATCCTTTAAAAATTTTTTTTTTTTTTTTTTTTTTTTTTGACTTTTTTCCACCCTACCGCTCCTCGTAATCGGAAAAATTCCCACTTACTTTTTTTATTCGAAATTCCGACTTAAAGTGCCCTAAAATGCCGCTAAGCGCGTTCAAGTTTCATTTTTTACAAATTACCTTTTTTCCGCCGTGAATACGCGGATACATACACCTACCCACACACACTCCGTTTTTCCGACACATTATGCCTAAAAAACGCGCTTTACACCTTTTTCTTAAAATTACTTTTTTTTTGCTCTCTACTTCTTCTCCTTACCCCCGAAACACTTCCTAATCATCTTTTCCGGCAAACTAACCACCAAAATTAGTTAAAAAGCTCCCTAAAGGAGAAAAAAAAATTTTCTTTTTTTTTATAATCTATTTCACATTTTCCCTCTCCCCTTACGGAAAAAAACAAAACCACTTACTTTTTTCCCCCTTTTTATCACCGGAAATAGGAAAACCGCAAGGGAAAACGTCCTTTAAAAAATTTTTTTTTTTTTTTTTTGACTTTTTTCCACCCTACCGCTCCTCGTAATCGGAAAAATTACCACTTACCTTTTTTATTCGAAATTCCGACTTAAAGTGCCCTAAAATGCCGCTAAGCGCGCTCAAGTTTCATTTTTTACAAATTACCTTTTTTCCGCTGTGATTACGCGGACACATACACCTACCCACACACACTCCGTTTTTCCGACACATTATGCCTAAAAAACGCGCTTTACACCTTTTTCTTAAAATTACTTTTTTTGCTCTCTCCTCCTTCTCCTTACCCCCGAAACACTTCCTAATCATCTTTTCCGGCAAACTAACCACCAAAATTAGTTAAAAAGCTCCCTAAAGGAGAAAAAAAATTTTCTTTTTTTAATCTATTTCACATTTTTCTGTCCCCTTCCGGAAAAAAACAAAACCACTTACTTTTTTCCCCCTTTTTATCACCGGAAATAGGAAAACCGCAAGGGAAAACATCCTTTAAAAAAATTTTTTTTTTTTTTTGACTTTTTTCCACCCTACCGCTCCTCGTAATCGGAAAAATTACCACTTACCTTTTTTATTCGAAATTCCGACTTAAAGTGCCCTAAAATGCCGCTAAGCGCGCTCAAGTTTCATTTTTTACAAATTACCTTTTTTTCCGCTGTGATTACGCGGACACATACACCTACCCACACACACTCCGTTTTTCCGACACATTATGCCTAAAAAACGCGCTTTACACCTTTTTCTTAAAATTACTTTTTTTTGCTCTCTACTTCTTCTCCTTACCCCCGAAACACTTCCTAATCATCTTTTCCGGCAAACTAACCACCAAAATTAGTTAAAAAGCTCCCTAAAGGAGAAAAAAAAATTTTCTTTTTTTTTATAATCTATTTCACATTTTCCCTCTCCCCTTACGGAAAAAAACAAAACCACTTACTTTTTTCCCCCTTTTTATCACCGGAAATAGGAAAACCGCAAGGGAAAACATCCTTTAAAAAAATTTTTTTTTTTTTTTTTGACTTTTTTCCACCCTGCCGCTACTTGTAATCGGAAAAATTACCACTTACCTTTTTTATTCGAAATTCCGACTTAAAGTGCCCTAAAATGCCGCTAAGCGCGCTCAACTTTCATTTTTTACAAATTACCTTTTTTCCGCCGTGATTACGGGAACACATACACCTATTAACACACACTCCGTTTTTCCGACCCATCATGCCTAAAAAAACGCGCTTTACACCTTTTTCTTAAAATTACTTTTTTGTTTTCCTCTCTACTTCTTCTCCTTACCCCCGAAACACTTCCTAATCATCTTTTCCGGCAAACTAACCACCAAAATTAGTTAAAAAGCTCCCTAAAGGAGAAAAAAAATTTTCCTTTTTTTATAATCTATTTCACATTTTCCCTCTCCCCTTACGGAAAAAAACAAAACCACTTACTTTTTTCCCCCTTTTTATCACCGGAAATAGGAAAACCGCAAGGGAAAACGTCCTTTTAAAAAAAATTTTTTTTTTTTTTTTTTTGACTTTTTTCCACCCTACCGCTCCTCGTAATCGGAAAAATTACCACTTACCTTTTTTATTCGAAATTCCGACTTAAAGTGCCCTAAAATGCCGCTAAGCGCGCTCAAGTTTCATTTTTTACAAATTACCTTTTTTCCGCCGTGAATACGCGGATACATACACCTACCCACACACACTCCGTTTTTCCGACACATTATGCCTAAAAAACGCAATAAACAGCTTTTTTTCAAAGTTACTTTTGTTTGCTCTCTAATCTTTCTCCTTATCCCCGAAAAACTTCCTAATCATCTTTTCCGGCAAACTAACGACCAAAGTCGTCAAAAAAAAAGTTTTTCCTCCACTAACACGTTTGTCCCACTTGACGAAATCATGATACTGCATTTCTACAGTTTTTGGAGCACCACCAAATGTCTGAACAACCGTCACAAAAGCGTGAAAGTTGTAGACATTCTCCATCCGGCGCATATTGTTTTCCATCAGTCTGTAAAATTAATAAGCAGACAGGAAAGTTTGACACATATCCTGAAGTTTAAATGCAGAGCAAGCCATTACGGTCGCCGCAATTTCCCTGGCAGGAAATTATGTGCCATATGAACTCACTTGCAAAAATGTACAGGCCGTTTAAAGAACAAAATGACCTGCAGGTGTCTTTTTCTTTACATTACTCTGTGTACTCCAGACGTTTTAATCTCGGCTTTGGTCGCCCGGCAACAAATGTTTGTTCCACGTGCGCACAGTTCCGGAGCAGGGTGCAAAACGGAAAAAAGTGATGGCTGTTCAATTCATCCTGCACCACAGACGAGCCAAGCAGTTACCTGCTAAATGATGTGCATAATTGTATGCTTTAATGGAGAACCTAGTAACGCAATAAGTTGATCTATTCATTTCCTCACCCTTTTTTGGTGCGTAGCCTCTGGGTAGCGGATCGGGTAGATCTATGTATATTATCTTATTTTGTTGCATAATGTTTGTATTTTAAGCCTAAGAACTTAGTCTTTTTCATTGAAACACAGCCCACACTTGTATGGTCAAGATTCTCCTTTTTGCTGCTAATGACGTGTACCGAGATAAGAAAAAGGTGTTAAGCTCGTGTTTCAGGCATTTTCGGTGAGGAAAATGGATTGTGTGTGGGTGGGTTTGTGTGTTCGTGTGATAAAGGCGGAAAAAAGGTAATTAGTAGCATAAAAAAATTTCTTTTGTCTTTTTTATGACTTTTTTTTGCACCCTTTCGCTCCTGGTAATCGGAAAAATAACCAATTACCTTTTTTTAAAAATTCCGACATAAAGTGCCCAAAAATGCCGCTATGGGTGCGCAAGTTTCATTTTTGTCAAATTACCTTTTTTCCCACGTCATTACGCGAACACATACACCTTTTCACACACACTCTGTTTTTGGACCCATAATTGCTTTAAAAAAATCGCTTTTTCTTTCAATTACTTTTTTTTTTTGCTCTCTTCCCTTTCTCATTACCGCGGAAACACTCTCTAATCATCTTTTCCGGCAAATTTCCAACAAAAAGTAGTGAAAATGCTCCCTGAAGTGGAAAAACATCTTCATTTTTTTTAATAAATTATTTCACATTTCACATTTCCGTGACTGCAAAAAAAAAAAAACCCTTTTACTTTTTCCGCCCTTTTTATCACCGAAATGGGAAAACCGCGCGGGAAAACCTTCAATTTTCATCTCACAAATAAGTAGGCTACTAAATATAAATTTCAAAAGATTAGGAGAACTGTTCTAGTACAAAAAAGTTGGCTACTAAATATAAATTTCAAAAGATTAGGAGAACTGTTCTAGTACTATTGTCTACACTTCTTGACAATGACTTTTCTTTAAATCTGAACCTTTTCACAACTTTTCCAAAAAATATGGTCTGACATGTAATCAATTTTGTCAAATCGTGTTGTTAGAAAAGGTCCTACTATTTTTCACAACAATAAGAAAAACCGAAAATTTATATTAATGCTTTCCAAGTTACAAAGAATACGACCATGCAGAACTTTTTCTTCAGATGAAATATATAGATCTACATTTTCAAAGTAACTTACACAAAAATGACAAATGAGACGCCATGACAGTATAGTCAATTCTTTGGCTCTTTAGTAAGTTATTCAAAAAGAAGTTTATGTTATGAAAAGAGAAAAGAAGTCTTAGCGAAATAAAAAAAAACTATCGTAAAACAGAACTCACCTGTGATGATAGATTTGAGAAACTTTGGATGCGATGTTATGCAGGGTAGATCTACCGGTTGGAATAACTCTCAAGAGCCGTTCTTCGTTTGACGCGAAAAATGCGAAAGGTCATCGTGTCTCGCGAGACTTTTTTCGAAAGTAATATCCGACAAGGCGAACGGACATTCAAAACAACTTTTCTCTTTTTCATATCACTTTAAAACCTTAAAATTAGGAAATATCCATAGAATTGAGAATTTAAAAAATGAGTGTTCCGCTTTGTTTTTTTCGCATAACTTTCGTCACGGTTTTTGACACGAAAAAGCACTTTGGGGATAATAAGACTACACTCAACCCCCGACCATTTATTTTTGGGGGCTTTAAGATTATTTTTCAACCCAACTGAATTCCTCGCCATGGTTTAAAAAAAAAAAAAGAGGTAGTTTCTTACACATGTATTAGATTTTGGTAGATTCAAACGCCTAGGTGTATTTGACGGGAAAATCTTTTTAAAACCGTAAGACATAATCCACGATTATTTTTTTTTTTTAGTAAAAAAAGCCGTACTTCGACAAAACGCCTTCAACACTTTTGGCGGGAAAATTTTTTATTCTTTAAATCAATAGGTATTTTCGTTCTCCATCTTATAGCAAAATCTAAGGCCTGAAAAATTATTTCAATTTGAATAAATTTTACTTTTTTAACGTAAAAAAATGCCCTTAGTCTACAGGCATGCCGCAGTACTTTCACAAAACACCTTTACTTTGACAGAACGCCTTTAATCTAAAGCTAAAGGTGTAGGTCTTTGCGGTTACAGGAAATGGGGTGCGCCTGTGCTTTCACAAAACACCTGAAGATCATGTTTTTTCAAGAAAATGAGGTTTACTCCGGCTCATGAACCGCCATTTCATTTATCGCATGAATTGTGTTTGGTCACTGTCTTGCCAGATCAACCACAAGCCAATCCTCGACATTCGCCTTTTACCTCTGACATCCTCTCAATAAATTAGGCCTATTCAAATCCAGCAAAAAGCACACTCTGCCTTCTCTATTAAATGCAACATCACTGGAATCCAAAATCATTTAAGTATAAAGCAGCAGTGAAGCGGTTCTAGATATTCAACGATTGCTTCGCTATGAATCCTGAAAAAAAATTCCAAGATCTGTTTAAAGACCTGATAGCCAGGTAAGTGGATATTTATTTGATTGGAAGATACTTTACAACATCATATTTAGAGTGTGAACTCGTACGGACTACATTCTTTAAAAGTTATGCAGGCTCTTAACTTGAAACAAATGGAAGCCTCACAGTACCGTTATGGCAGTTCATAAAAATAATAATAATAATAATAATAATAATGATAATAAGTATAAGAATGAGAATAAGAATAAGAATAAGAATAAGAATAAGAATAGAAATAAGAATAATTATACCCCATTTTATACCATCTCCTTTTTGCTTCAACGAAAGTATATTTTTTTTATTTGTAAAATTTTTTTCAAGGTTTCACTTGAGGTGACATCATTATGTAGGTGTTCTTAACTATGAAAAGATTGACCAGAATCGTCGAGAAAATTTCCACAATGAGTACTGGGACAATTCTTACAATGATCGCAAGGGTTGGATTTTCAACAACAGTTCTATAATATTATCGAAGACACCAGCCCCAAACAAAAACGAAGGGAATATTTTTTACCAACAAGAATGGGCACCGTATCAAAGTTTGCGCTGCTTTCTTTCTGAGAACACTTGGATACTCTTCGAATTCAGTGATTAAATGTCTTGAAAAATCATCTCCTGCCGAAAATATCTTTGTGCGCCCTGACCAAAGAGGCAAACATAAACCAGCCCATGCTTATGGTGACGATGTTTTGGAAATAACAACGAACATAAAATTATTCAGTTATTTCATCCTACTTGCAGTCACTCCCGACGAAGCCACGCACCTCTAAAACGTTATCTTCCCCCAGATGTCATTGTGCGTAACACACACAGTCTCTTTCTCGAAAATCATCCGAACCTGCAAGTTGAATATGATTCGTATCGGAAGCGGGTGGTAGCAAAGGGCATTTCTTTTGCAAAGCTTTGAGTTGGAGAATGCGAGCAGTGCATGGTTTTTAAACTTCACGAGCATTCTCAGCCACAAGAAAATCCTGACTGTGACTCCTGCAAAATTCAGTTAGAGCACAAACGAAATTACGTTAGTGTTCGTATCCACTATAAGAGGAAGATCCCGATGAGGGGACAACGATTTACGTGTTGGCTGACATCCAAAAGTTGATTATGCTACCATCAATGCCCGGTGTCAAATCTTGTGTCTTCCTCAACCGCCTTGTGGCATGTCACGAAACATTCGAGCCTTAAGGTGATCAACACAAGAAGCACGCCAAACAAGTGACTTCCATTTTGAGGCACGAGGGTATATCTGGTCGCTCTGCTGCTGACGTTATATCTGCCTTCATCAAGGCAATTTCAATGTTGGCTGAGCACGCCAAAAACATTGTCATCTGGTGCGACAATTGCTCAGCTTTATTCACGTCAATTACCAGGTACACCAATAGCAATGGAGGTGTCCCACCAAAAACAGTGACATTTAAGTACCTCGAAACGGGTCAAACTTTCCTGTCTGCTTATTAATTTTACAGACTGATGGAAAACAATATGCGCCGGATGGAGAATGTCTACAACTTTCACGCTTTTGTGACGGTTGTTCAGACATTTGGTGGTGCTCCAAAAACTGTAGAAATGCAGTATCATGATTTCGTCAAGTGGGACAAACGTGTTAGTGGAGGAAAAACTTTTTTTTTGACGACTTTGGTCGTTAGTTTGCCGGAAAAGATGATTAGGAAGTTTTTCGGGGATAAGGAGAAAGATTAGAGAGCAAACAAAAGTAACTTTGAAAAAAAGCTGTTAATTGCGTTTTTTAGGCATTATGTGTCGGAAAAACGGAGTGTGTGTGGGTAGGTGTATGTATCCGCGTATTCACGGCGGAAAAAAGGTAATTTGTAAAAAATGAAACTTGAGCGCGCTTAGCGGCATTTTAGGGCACTTTAAGTCGGAATTTCGAATAAAAAAGGTAAGTGGTAATTTTTCCGATTACGAGGAGCGGTAGGGTGGAAAAAGTCAAAAAAAAAAAAAATTTTTTTAAAGGACGTTTTCCCTTGCGGTTTTCCTATTTCCGGTGATAAAAAGGGGGAAAAAAGTAAGTGGTTTTGTTTTTTTCCGTAAGGGGAGAGGGAAAATGTGAAATAGATTATAAAAAAAATATGGAAATTGTTTTTCTCCTTTAGGGAGCTTTTTAACTAATTTTGGTGGTTAGTTTGCCGGAAAAGATGATTAGGAAGTGTTTCGGGGGTAAGGAGAAGAAGTAGAGAGGAAAACAAAAAAGTAATTTTAAGAAAAAGGTGTTAAGTTCGTTTTTTTAGGCATGATGGGTCGGAAAAACGGAGTGTGTGTTAATAGGTGTATGTGTTCCCGTAATCACGGCGGAAAAAAGGTAATTTGTAAAAAATGAAAGTTGAGCGCGCTTAGCGGCATTTTAGGGCACTTTAAGTCGGAATTTGGAATAAAAAAGGTAAGTGGTAATTTTTCCGATTACAAGTAGCGGTAGGGTGGAAAAAAGTCAAAAAAAAAAAAAAAAAAAAAAAGTTTTTTATGGGACTTTGTCCCTTTCGGTTTTCCTATTTCCGGTGATAAAAAGGGGGAAAAAAGTAAGTGGTTTTGTTTTTTTCCGTAAGGGAAGAGTAAAAAAGGGGAAATAGATTATAAAAAAAAAGAAAATTTTTTTCTCCTTTAGGGAGCTTTTTAACTAATTTTGGTGGTTAGTTTGCCGGAAAAGATGATTAGGAAGTGTTTCGGGGGTAAGGAGAAGAAGTAGAGAGCAAAAAAAAGTAATTTTAAGATAAAGGTGTAAAGCGCGTTTTTTAGGCATAATGTGTCGGAAAAACGGAGTGTGTGTGGGTAGGTGTATGTATCCGCGTATTCACGGCGGAAAAAAGGTAATTTGTAAAAAATGAAACTTGAGCGCGCTTAGCGGCATTTTAGGGCACTTTAAGTCGGAATTTCGAATAAAAAAGGTAAGTGGTAATTTTTCCGATTACGAGGAGCGGTAGGGTGGAAAAAAGTCAAAAAAAAAAAAAAAAAATTTTTTTAAAAGGACGTTTTCCCTTGCGGTTTTCCTATTTCCGGTGATAAAAAGGGGGAAAAAAGTAAGTGGTTTTGTTTTTTTCCGTAAGGGGAGAGGGAAAATGTGAAATAGATTATAAAAAAAGGAAAATTTTTTTTCTCCTTTAGGGAGCTTTTTAACTAATTTTGGTGGTTAGTTTGCCGGAAAAGATGATTAGGAAGTGTTTCGGGGGTAAGGAGAAGAAGTAGAGAGGAAAACAAAAAAGTAATTTTAAGAAAAAGGTGTTAAGTTCGTTTTTTTAGGCATGATGGGTCGGAAAAACGGAGTGTGTGTTAATAGGTGTATGTGTTCCCGTAATCACGGCGGAAAAAAGGTAATTTGTAAAAAATGAAAGTTGAGCGCGCTTAGCGGCATTTTAGGGCACTTTAAGTCGGAATTTCGAGTAAAAAAGGTAAGTGGTAATTTTTCCGATTACAAGTAGCGGCAGGGTGGAAAAAGGTCAAAAAAAAAAAAAAAAAATTTTTTTAGAGGATGTTTTCCCTTGCGGTTTTCCTCTTTCCGGTGATAAAAAGGGGGAAAAAAGTAAGTGGTTTTGTTTTTTACCGTCAGGGGAGAGGGAAAATGTGAAATAAATTATAAAAAAAAAAAAAAATTTTTTTCCTTCTTAAGGGAGGTTTTTTGACCATTTTTGGTCGTTAGTTTGCCGGAAAAAAAGATAATTAGGAAGTGTTTCGGGGGTAAGGAGAAGGAGTAGAGAGGAAAAAAAAAAGTAATTTTAAGAAAAAGGTTTTAGGCGCGATTTTTAGGCATAATGTGTCGGAAAAACGGAGTGTGTGTGGGTAGGTATATGTCTTAGCGTAATCAAGGGGGAAAAAAGGTTATTTGTAAAAAATGAAACTTGAGCGCGTTTAGCGGCATTTTAGGGCACTTTAAGTCGGAATTTCGAAAAAAAAAGGTAAGTGGTAATTTTTCCCATTTCGAGAAGTAGGAGGGAAAAAAGTCAAACAAAAAAGAAGAAAAATAAATTTCTTATCGGACGTTTTCCCTTGCGGTTTTCCTATTTCCGGTGATAAAAAGGGGGGAAAAAGTAAGTGGTTTAAAACAATATTTTCCCGCTCCCTCGGCCGAGGCCTGCGATACACAACGCTTGTTGCTGATGGGGATTGCAAGACCTTCAATGAGTTGCAGGAGCTGAGGCCATATGGTGATACCTCCATCTGCAAAGAGGAGTGCACCAATCATGTGTCGAAGCGTCTTGGCACTGGTCTTCGGAACCTTGTCGCAGCAGAGTCTAAGAGAGGCACGACACTGGGTGGTCGAAAACAGGGTAGCCTTACCCAGGCCAAAATTGCTCTCCTGCAATCTCACTACAAAAAAGCGGTCGCCAGTAAGTCTGCCACTGTGGGGGAGCTGAGCAAAAAGATCTGGACCACTTTTTATCATGCCTCATCAACAGACTGTAATCCCCAGCACCATCTCTGTCCAACTGGAACGAGGTCCTGGTGCTTTTACAATCGCGCCTTGGCCTTTGGTAAGGATCCACCTTCCCATAAAAACCGTAGTAGCAGCTCCATCTCCCCACATGTTGCTGAAAAGGTGAGAGGCGTCTATGAGCGACTCACTGCTCCAGAGCTGCTTCAACGCTGCCTCAAGGGCCTCACACAGAATGCCAACGAGGCCATCCATTCCACCATCTGGTCCCGGTGTCCAAAGCACCTCTTTGCAGGAAGGCGGCGGGTTGAAATCGCCACAACAATTGCTGTTGGCAACTTCAACAGCGGCAGTACATCCCTCAGAGAGCTCACGGAGGAGTGTGGTTGTGGTGTTGGGAAAATTTCAATAGCCCATGGATTAAAGCGGGACTTTGCTCGGATCAAGCGGGCGGAGAAGGCAGAAACGGTGGAAGCGAAGCGGAGAAGGGTAGACATGGCTAGAGCTGTTACTGTGGCTCAACAGGAGTTTTTGGCAGCTGAGGGAGGTCCAAGTTATATTTCAGGGGGGTTTTAAACGTGCATTTGATGTGGGTGAGTTTTTATGATAAAAAAATGTCAATATGTTCAGTCATAAGGATTTACAGTATATTTAGTGAGGGGGGTAGATCTAAAAAGCCATTATTATCTGTGGGTTTATTGATGTTGTCAATTGATTTTTTTATTTAAATATAAAGTTAGATTGATAATGAACATAAATTCACTTGAAAAGTTTAAGAAAAGAATAATTTTTTGTTTTGGTAACGCTTCTAAAACTTTACGGGCTATTTTCTCAAAAACTTGTTTTTGAGCAACGTGTGTGGCTGGGAACAAGGATTACTCAAAAAGTTTCTGTCAGAATTGCTTCATTTTTACATATGTTCTTCCTATATATTATATCAACAAGGTGATAGAAGCTTTTAAATATATATCTCTTATATTTAATTTTTTACTACACTAACTTCAGGAAATGCGGTTGTTTCCAATTATTTCACAGTCATCACTACGAATAAATTTTGCAAAATTTTATTTCTTAACTTATTCTTTATCCCTTCTATAAAATTGTTTTGTGTATGTTTATGAATGATTCCTGAAAGTTTCATGTATATCTGACAGCTAGTTATTGAGATATCTTCGTTCTAAAATTACTGAGCAAAAATCCAATATGGCCGCCGCGCATAGATTAATAATGCAAATTTTTTTTCAAAGGGTCAAAAAATAATCAGTGATCCACAACAGTATATGGAGTGTAAAAAGAATGAAAAACAGTTGTTTATTTAAGCAGAAAAAAATTCAGTAGGGTGATCCCCTTTCAGGAATCATTCATAAACATACACAAAACAATTTTATAGAAGGGATAAAGAATAAGTTAAGAAATAAAATTTTGCAAAATTTATTCGTAGTGATGACTGTGAAATAATTGGAAACAACCGTATTTCCTGAAGTTAGTGTAGTAAAAAATTAAATATAAGAGAGATATATCAAAAAGCTTCTATCACCTTGTTGATATAATATATAGGAAGAACATATGTAAAAATGAAGCAATTCTGACAGAAACTTTTTGAGTAATCCTTGTTCCCAGCCACACACGTTGCTCAAAAACAAGTTTTTGAGAAAATAGCCCGTAAAGTTTTAGAAGCGTTACCAAAACAAAAAATTATTCTTTTCTTAAACTTTTCAAGTGAATTTATGTTCATTATCAATCTAACTTTATATTTAAATAAAAAAATCAATTGACAACATCAATAAACCCACAGATAATAATGGCTTTTTAGATCTACCCCCCTCACTAAATATACTGTAAATCCTTATGACTGAACATATTGACATTTTTTTATCATAAAAACTCACCCACATCAAATGCACGTTTAAAACCCCCCTGAAATATAACTTGGACCTCCCTCAGCTGCCAAAAACTCCTGTTGAGCCACAGTAACAGCTCTAGCCATGTCTACCCTTCTCCGCTTCGCTTCCACCGTTTCTGCCTTCTCCGCCCGCTTGATCCGAGCAAAGTCCCGCTTTAATCCATGGGCTATTGAAATTTTCCCAACACCACAACCACACTCCTCCGTGAGCTCTCTGAGGGATGTACTGCCGCTGTTGAAGTTGCCAACAGCAATTGTTGTGGCGATTTCAACCCGCCGCCTTCCTGCAAAGAGGTGCTTTGGACACCGGGACCAGATGGTGGAATGGATGGCCTCGTTGGCATTCTGTGTGAGGCCCTTGAGGCAGCGTTGAAGCAGCTCTGGAGCAGTGAGTCGCTCATAGACGCCTCTCACCTTTTCAGCAACATGTGGGGAGATGGAGCTGCTACTACGGTTTTTATGGGAAGGTGGATCCTTACCAAAGGCCAAGGCGCGATTGTAAAAGCACCAGGACCTCGTTCCAGTTGGACAGAGATGGTGCTGGGGATTACAGTCTGTTGATGAGGCATGATAAAAAGTGGTCCAGATCTTTTTGCTCAGCTCCCCCACAGTGGCAGACTTACTGGCGACCGCTTTTTTGTAGTGAGATTGCAGGAGAGCAATTTTGGCCTGGGTAAGGCTACCCTGTTTTCGACCACCCAGTGTCGTGCCTCTCTGCTGCGACAAGGTTCCGAAGACCAGTACCAAGACGCTTCGACACATGATTGGTGCACTCCTCTTTGCAGATGGAGGTATCACCATATGGCCTCAGCTCCTGCAACTCATTGAAGGTCTTGCAATCCCCATCAGCAACAAGCGTTGTGTATCGCAGGCCTCGGCCGAGGGAGCGGGAAAATATTGTTTTAAACCACTTACTTTTTTCCCCCTTTTTATCACCGGAAATAGGAAAACAGCAAGGGAAAACGTCCGATAAGAAATTTATTTTTCTTCTTTTTTTTTGACTTTTTTCCCTCCTACCCCTTCTCGAAATCGGAAAAATTACCACTTACCTTTTTTTTTCCAAATTCCGACTTAAAGTGCCCTAAAATGCCGCTAAGCGCGCTCAAGTTTCATTTTTTACAAATTACCTTTTTTCCGCTGTGATTACGCTAAGACATACACCTAGCCACACACACTCCGTTTTTCCGACACATTATGCCTAAAAATCGCGCTTAACACCTTTTTCTTAAAATTACTTTTTTTTTCCTCTCTACTCCTTCTCCTTACCCCCGAAACACTTCCTAATTATCTTTTTTTCCGGCAAACTAACGACCAAAAATGGTCAAAAAACCTCCCTTAAGGAGGAAAAAAAATTTTTTTTTTTTTAATAATTTATTTCACATTTTCCCTCTCCCCTTACGGTAAAAAACAAAACCACTTACTTTTTCCCCCCTTTTTATCAACGGAAATAGGAAAACCGCAAGGGAAAACATCCTCTAAAAAAATTTTTTTTTTTTTTTTTTGACCTTTTTCCACCCTGCCGCTACTTGTAATCGGAAAAATTACCACTTACCTTTTTTATTCGAAATTCCGACTTAAAGTGCCCTAAAATGCCGCTAAGCGCGCTCAAGTTTCATTTTTTACAAATTACCTTTTTTCCGCCGTGAATACGCGGATACATACACCTACCCACACACACTCCGTTTTTCCGACACATTATGCCTAAAAAAACGAACTTAACACCTTTTTCTTAAAATTACTTTTTTGTTTTCCTCTCTACTTCTTCTCCTTACCCCCGAAACACTTCCTAATCATCTTTTCCGGCAAACTAACCACCAAAACTAGTTAAAAAGCTCCCTAAAGGAGAAAAAAAATTTTCTTTTTTTTTATAATCTATTTCCCCTTTTTTACTCTCCCCTGACGGAAAAAAAAAACCACTTACTTTTTTCCCCCTTTTTATCACCGGAAATAGGAAAACCGCAAGGGAAAACGTCCTTTAAAAAAAATTTTTTTTTTTTTTGACTTTTTTCCACCCTACCGCTGCTCGTAATCGGAAAAATTACCACTTACCTTTTTTATTCGAAATTCCGACTTAAAGTGCCCTAAAATGCCGCTAAGCGCGCTCAAGTTTCATTTTTTACAAATTACCTTTTTTCCGCTGTGATTACGCGGACACATACACCTATTAACACACACTCCGTTTTTCCGACACATTATGCCTAAAAAACGCGCTTTACACCTTTTTCTTAAAATTACTTTTTTGTTTTCCTCTCTACTTCTTCTCCTTACCCCCGAAACACTTCCTAATCATCTTTTCCGGCAAACTAACCACCAAAATTAGTTAAAAAGCTCCCTAAAGGAGAAAAAAAATTTTCTTTTTTTTATAATCTATTTCACATTTTCCCTCTCCCCTTACGGAAAAAAAAAAAAACCACTTACTTTTTTCCCCCTTTTTATCACCGGAAATAGGAAAACCGCAAGGGAAAACGTCCTTTAAAAAAATTTTTTTTTTTTTTGACTTTTTTCCACCCTACCGCTCCTCGTAATCGGAAAAATTACCACTTACCTTTTTTATTCGAAATTCCGACTTAAAGTGCCCTAAAATGCCGCTAAGCGCGCTCAAGTTTCATTTTTTACAAATTACCTTTTTTCCGCCGTGAATACGCGGATACATACACCTACCCACACACACTCCGTTTTTCCGACACATTATGCCTAAAAAACGCGCTTTACACCTTTTTCTTAAAATTACTTTTTTTTGCTCTCTCCTCCTTCTCCTTACCCCCGAAACACTTCCTAATCATCTTTTCCGGCAAACTAACCACCAAAACTAGTTAAAAAGCTCCCTAAAGGAGAAAAAAAATTTTCTTTTTTTTTATAATCTATTTCCCCTTTTTTACTCTTCCCTTAGGGAAAAAAACAAAACCACTTACTTTTTTCCCCCTTTTTATCACCGGAAATAGGAAAACCGCAAGGGAAAACGTCCTTTAAAAAAATTTTTTTTTTTTTTTGACTTTTTTCCACCCTACCGCTCCTCGTAATCAGAAAAATTACCACTTACCTTTTTTATCGAAATTCCGACTTAAAGTGCCCTAAAATGCCGCTCAGCGCGCTCAAGTTTCATTGTTTACAAATTCCCTTTTTTCCGCTGTGATTACGCGAACACATACACCTACCCACACACACTACGTTTTTCCGACCCATAATGCCTAAAAAACGCAATTAACAGCTTTTTTTCAAAGTTACTTTTGTTTGCTCTCTAATCTTTCTCCTTATCCCCGAAAAACTTCCTAATCATCTTTTCCGGCAAACTAACGACCAAAGTCGTCAAAAAAAAAGTTTTTCCTCCACTAACACGTTTGTCCCACTTGACGAAATCATGATACTGCATTTCTACAGTTTTTGGAGCACCACCAAATGTCTGAACAACCGTCACAAAATCGTGAAAGTTGTAGACATTCTCCATCCGGCGCATATTGTTTTCCATCAGTCTGTAAAATTAATAAGCAGACAGGAAAGTTTGACCCGTTTCGAGGTACTTAAATGTCACTGTTTTTGGTGGGACACCTCCATTGCTATTGGTGTACCTGGTAATTGACGTGAATAAAGCTGAGCAATTGTCGCACCAGATGACAATGTTTTTAGCGTGCTCAGCCAACATTGAAATTGCCTTGATGAAGGCAGATATAACGTCAGCAGCAGAGCGACCAGATATACCCTCGTGCCTCAAAATGGAAGTCACTTGTTTGGCGTGCTTCTTGTGTTGATCACCTTAAGGCTCGAATGTTTCGTGACATGCCACAAGGCGGTTGAGGAAGACACAAGATTTGACACCGGGCATTGATGGTAGCATAATCAACTTTTGGATGTCAGCCAACACGTAAATCGTTGTCCCCTCATCGGGATCTTCCTCTTATAGTGGATACGAACACTTAACGTAATTTCGTTTGTGCTCTAACTGAATTTTGCAGGAGTCACAGTCAGGATTTTCTTGTGGCTGAGAAATTGCTCGTGGAAGTTTAAAAACCATGCACTGCTCGCATTCTCCAACTCAAAGCTTTGCAAAAAAAGAAATGCCCTTTGCTACCACCCGCTTCCGATACGAATCATATTCAACTTGCAAGGTTCGGATGATTTTCGAGAAAAGAGACTGTGTGTGTTACTTTTGCACAATGACATCTGGGGGAAGATAACGTTTTAGAGGTGCGTGGCTTCGTCGGGAGTGACCGCAAGTAGGATGAGCTGAATAACTGAATAATTTTATGTTCGTTGTTATTTCCAAAACATCGTCACCATAAGCATGGGCTGGTTTATGTTTGCCTCTTTGGTCAGGGCGCACAAAGATATTTTCGGCAGGAGATGATTTTTTCAAGACATTTAATCACTGAATTCGAAGAGTATCCAAGTGTTCTCAGAAAGAAAGCAGCGCGCAAACTTTTGATACGGTGCCCATTCTTGTTGGTAAAAAATATTCCCTTCGTTTTTGTTTGGGGCTGGTGTCTTCGATAATATTATAGAACTGTTGTTGAAAAATCCAACCCTTGCGATCATTGTAAGAATTGTCCCAGTGATACTCATTGTGGAAATTTCTCTCGACGATTCTGGTCAATTCTTTTTTCATAGTTAAGAACACCTACATAATGATGTCACCTCAAGTGAAACCTTTGGAAAAAATTTTTACAAATAAAAAAAATATACTTTCGTTGAAGCAAAAAGGAGATGGTATAAAATGGGGTATAATTATTCTTATTTCTATTCTTATTCTTATTCTTATTCTTATTCTTATTCTCATTCTTATGAACTTATATTATCATTATTATTATTATTATTATTATTATTATTTTTATGAACTGCCACAAGTAACGGTACTGTGAGGCTTCCATTTGTTTCAAGTTAAGAGCCTGCATAACTTTTAAAGAATGTAGTCCGTACGAGTTCACACTCTAAATATGATGTTGTAAAAAGCATCTTCCAATCAAATAAATATCCACTTACCTGGCTATCAGGTCTTTAAACAGATCTTGGAATTTTTTTTCAGGATTCATAGCGAAGCAATCGTTGAATATCTAGGAACCGCTTCACTGCTGCTTTATACTTAAATGATTTTGGATTCCAGTGATGTTGCATTTAATAGAGAAGGCAGAGTGTGCTTTTTTTGCTGGATTTGAATAGGCCTAATTTATTGAGAGGATGTCAGAGGTAAAAGGCGAATGGGTCAGAGGATTGGCTTGGTGGATTTGATCTGGCCAAGACTAGTGACCAAACACAATTCATGCGATAAATGAAATGGCGAGTTTCATGAGCCGGAGTAAATCTCATTTTTCTTGAAAAAACATGATCTTTCAAGGTGTTTTGTGAAAGCACAGGCGCACCCCATTTCCTGTAACCGCAAAGACCTACACCTTTTAGCTTTAGATTAAAGGCGTTCTGTCAAAGTAAAGGTGTTTTGTGAAAGTACTGCGGCAGCAATATGCAACTG
>JAWDGP010000738.1:0-92500 GCA_033675545.1 Elysia crispata
TTTAAGCGTTTTGTTAAATCAAACATATGCTCTATTAGATGGGGTAATAAAAATCACCTATCAGGGATCAAACACACGACCTTCTTATTTTAGGTTTAAAGATCTAGCGGCCAACTATAAGGGATATAACGGTATTACCAAACTAGTTTTTGGTTCTGGTTGTTCTAGCCTTTCAAAATTTCAACCTTTTCCATTCCTCGCCTTTTCAAAAAATAGATGTAAAAAGGTGGATTAATAAAAAGGAAGGATTTCAACATTGTACAAAGTGATTGGTCAAAGATTGCTATATATTTTAAATACAATTAAAAACATTGACGTGTTTCTCCTAAAAGCAAACACCATTAAGCTATCTATTGTAGATTTTAGCTGCATTTTTAGCTGTATGTGTAAGCGTCAATATAATGTCAAGGATTTAGTTTTGATATAAAATTAGAGGGCCAAAGGCATCCAAAAACTACTAGACTGATGACCTTAAGTCCTCAACTGGAAAACGTAAATTTTGACGGTTCCCTATGAGATCAGAATCGCAGGTAAAAAAAAATGAATTGGACATTACTTGTTCTCTCAGGACAAACTCATCATTTTTTGTGTATGAGAGAAATCTAATCTTCTATTGATTTTTATGGTTCTATGGACAAAACTTTTCAGGATGATGTTATCTGCTAAGGTGCTGATGGAATAAATAGAGACAGCTTCGCAGAAGCAAGTCAGACCGAAAAGGAATCAATAAGACGTTCCAGTATTACACATTTCAGTTGAAATACATTCAAAGATGCTTTACACGAGTAGATCTATTTTACGACTATCTTGCAGTCTTGGATGTGAAACAATTGCAATGAATGCTTTTTCGTACACTGGCCCTGATCGAGTGACCTAGTAGAGTCTGTTATGCGGTTGTATCAATCAACCAGGTGTCGTGCTCTTTAGCCTAGGCTATCATGACCTTCCACGCATCTCGATCCCTCCATGCTTTTAGTCCATCTGTCACCAGTCCTACATGTAGCTATCTTGTTAGTTCATCCAACATTTTTCTCGCCGTTTTCCCTTGCTGCCTTTTCCTTCGATCATTTCAGTTGTCACAAGATGTTCTAGTTTTCCTCTTCTTATAAAATTACCAAAAATAAACTTGTCTTCGAATTATAATTGAAAGAGCTCTGGAAGTACAAAAAGAGGCATACCTGCACTCCATTGACTACGCAATGCATTTGACAGAGTGTGACATGATGAGATAATCACACAACTAACACATTTAAAGATAGATGGAAAGTATCTACGAGTGATCAAAACATGCACCGAGAACAGATAGCAGCAACGCCAGTTGGTGGGGAAATCAACTCGTTTATTACAAATGAAGCGTGGGGTTAAACAAAGATATGTGCTGTCCCCAAACTTTTTCTCTCTCTTCATTAAAAAATCATGCGAAATCTAGAAATTAATATACCCATTAGTTAAAGTTGCAGATCTCGATGACAACAACTTGAAATAGGCGGATGACACTGTATTAATAGCAGAAAATAAAGGAAACTTGCAAAGGATTTTTAGAAAGGCTTGCGATTTAGTACAAGACAGAAGCAATAGTCGTCAGTCGAAACAATGAGTGTCCACAGATCAACATCCTTATCAATGTGAATAAACTCAAGAAAAGTGATCAAAACTTGGGTATTTTAATACAAAGCGATTGAAGCAACAACACAGAAATTGCTTCCTGGAATAGCGCAGGCAAGAAAGAGTTTCAAGAGAAGGATTTCTACGCTAGAAATAAATATATCTCCATCAACATAAGAAGAAGAGCCCTGGAGAACTATATTGAAATCAATCTGGTGTATGGACGCGAGTCCGGGACATTTTCAAATTGGCTACAGAAATATAAATCTCTACAGAGTACGCTGCGAATCTCAGGGACTGCAAAGAAATTAAACGAAACAGTATGGGTTTTACAAAACCATTATTGTTCTGAATTAATATTGTCTATCGTGATTCGAATAGCCCTGAACAAGACTTATTGGAGATAAGTTGTCATTCCTATACCTCATTGTATGTTAATATATGGACTCCTGTTTACATATATCTGCAACAAATAAAATTTCATCCTCTAACTTTCTTATCAATCTATTATTTAATAAGATGAGTGTGAGTAAGTTGTGTGTAAGTAAATAAGAGAATTCTGTACCTCACACCCGTCCTGAGTCTTTTTATCATTAGTTGCATCTTTCATCTGTGACAATTATCAGTATTGAACATTTTCGCTTTTCAAAAGCCATTAAGTATGGGTTCCTCGTTATTTTCTAAATGATATTCTGTCGTCTCTTTTCTTACTTTCATGAGCATGCTATTAATGTGATTAGGCCAAAGGATAGAAATGATTCTTAAATCAAGTCCTAATCTGTAAGTAAGCGCAGTTAAAGTGTCTCAACATACTTTGGTATGATACACTTTTTAAAAAGTCTTCTTAGTTTCAAAGAAACAGTTTTTTTTATTGTTTTTTTCCCATAAAATAAAAAGCTTAAAACGCCAACAGAAAAGAAACGAGTTTGAAAATGGTTGGTATCGATCATATTCAAATACATTCACAGTGAAACTAGAGGAATATTGTTCACATAATTTCTTAGTTTTAATTTTCCCAATACGCCAATACAAAAGTCTAAAAGTGATTGACAAAAAAACTATTCTAAATAATATAATTTATTGTTTGAATGGGAGTAGGCTTTGGTATACTGCGAACACGACAGTAAACTTCCTTTTCAAAGATGCTATATTTGTTTCATAGTGCGACAGCGTTATTGAATCAACTAGACCAGTTAAAAAGCTCTCCGGGGTGCATCCTGAAGTTAACTATAGACCTGTGTGGCCACAAAGCTTTAGATAGGGTGTCTGCATATTTAAAATCATAGTAACTGTAAAAGCACATGCAGATTTCTATAAAATTTAAATGATAATCAAAGAAAAAAGAATTATACAAGAGGGATATATTATTTTAAAGCGATGCAAAAGCAAATGAAAAAGGAAAAAAAAAAAACCAACAACAACAAAACCACAATGGCATCAGCGAAATTATTTTGAATACTGATAATAATCCAACATTTTGCTAATAATCTTACATTTCCTCCAGGAAAGTTTCAATTCATCACAACAATACTTTCGAAAATATTTTACAGTATTACATTGTTGCTCTCTTTTTCGCCCTGGTTGCTAGACCGCGACATAACAATCATTTCTCTCCTTACCATGAACTCCAACCCACAATTTAAATTCAAAACGATTTTGAAATGCACACTAGCGTAAATATTCTGCGGTTCTGCAATAATTATTAAAGTGCCAAGCTTTGTAAAAGTAAACAAAAAAAAGTTCTCTCTGAAAGAACTCATTGCCTGTATGGAAGTAGCTTCTTGAGTACAACGAGAACCAAACTAGATTTACGATATTTTACCCTATGTCAGGTTTATAGTACAATAAACCAAAGGAAAGAATTGGGGCTTTTTAGAGACTATCCGCTTTTTCGCACAAAGCTCTCTAGACGAGAGGGTTTCATTAGAGATTTAACAATACTAAAGGTCATAGACTTGATAATAAAACCATTTACAAAAATCATTTTTTAACATAAAAAAGGCCGAATGAAAAACAAAATAACATATCACGACTTTTAAACTATGAGGGTTTCAAATTAATTTGTTTCGATATAGAACTGAAAGTTTCTTTACAGTGATAAATCATAACTTAACCACTAAGAGTCTTTTAAAACAACGAACGGACAACAAAATCGACTTGCCAAAATCATGTAATAAATATTATTATGGCCAAACATCAGACTCAAGACTTAACATCTTTCTCTGGACACATTTGAATAAATCAGACTATTTTATCAGGCCATGTTTCAGAGTATTACAATAATATAAATAATAGTAATAATTTTAATAGTAATAATAATAATAATAATAATAATAATAATAATAATAATAATAATAATAATAATAATAATAATAATAATAATAATAATAATAATAACAATAATAATGATGATGATGATGATACTACTACTACTACTACTATTACTACTACTACTACTACTACTACTACTACTACTACTACTACTACTACTACTACTACTACTACTACTACTACTACTACTACTACTACTACTACTATCGAGAAATGTGTGGTTGAAATTGCAGATTGGATGAACTCTAACAAACTTAAGTTAAATAGTGATAAAACAGATGTGATCGTGTTTGGGACGAACAAAGCTCTTATAGATCTTAACTTTAATAGTGTTCAAATAAAAAGTTCCAGCGTTCCTGTTTCAAGTTCAGTAAAGAATCTGGGATGTTATTTAGACGCAAATTTTACTATGTCTTGTCAGATCAATAGCATATGTCAGCAATCGTACTACCATCTTAAGAATATTGGCATGATCAGAAGCTATATTAATAAAGATACTGCTCAACTTCTAGTCAGCTCTTTAGTAATGAGCAGAATAGACTACTGTAATTCATTGCTTACTGGAGTATCTCTTAACTCAATAATTAAACTTCAGAGAGTACAAAATCAGGCAGCCAGGATTGTATCCTGTGCTAAAAAGCATCAGCACATTACACCTGTCTTAAAAGATCTTCACTGGCCTCCAGTTAAGCAAAGAATTGATTTTAAAGTACTGACCTTTGTTCATAAATTTTTTCAAAATATATCTCCTTTTTATATTCAAGAAATTTTAGAATGTCATAGGCCTAATAGAGTTTTAAGATCAAGTGGTAATAATAAACTAGCTGTACCACGATCTCATTCAACGCTAGGTGATAGGGCTTTTTCAATTTACTCTTCCATTAAATGGAATGCCCTCCCGGCATATTTAAAACTATCTTTTTCACACGACAATTTTAAACGACATTTAAAGATTTTCCTTTTTAAACAAGCCTTTGTGTGACCTCTTTCATGTTTTAGGGTCTTATTGATGTCAAATTATATATCTACTGTTTTTATTGTGAAAAATCTGTACGCGCCTAGAGCATTTTATTTAAGGTGATATACGGCGCTTTATAAATGGTTATTATTATTATTATTACTATTATTATTATTATTACTACTACTACTACTACTACTACTACTACTACTACTACTACTACTACTACTACTACTACTACTACTACTACTACTACTACTACTACTACTACTACTACTACTACTATTACTACTAATAATAATATCTATAATTATAATACTAAAAATAGTAATGTCTATTACGCCTTGATTACTAAAGTACTTAAGTGCTAGAATCTAGTAATTTTTTAGAGAAAACTTTTCGCTGATGAATAATTAGACAACGCCGACTCCAGGACGCAACTTTGAATGAAAATACGCTTTTAATCTTTTAGCACTAGAACAAATACAGTATTGTAAAACAGACTGCTTTTCAGCCTAAAAATAAAAAAGATAAAAATAATCTGCTCCACCAACCCTACCATGGCAATGCTATGTTATTACGGGTAGCCTGAAGCTAGAATTCCTGATAGCACTTGTGTAATATGTAATACGTTTAAAGAACATGTCATCATTGGTTAGGCCTATTGGGATAACTATTGAAAAAACTTGAAAACACGCAAAAAAGTCAACATTTTTAAACCTTTTAAATAAGCTGAAGATGTAAAACAAATCGGTTGGCGAGATATGGGAAGAGTTATCTCCCTTTGGTTTCATTATCTGAGTGTGGAAAAGGTTGGGAGTATGAAAACCTTTGAAAAGATTTGGGTGTCAAACAAATTTTAAACTCGATAGAGCTATTCAGGCATGTAAAATGCATTAACCGACCATGAGGCACTATATGCTTAAAAAGCTTGCTTACACAGGAATGTGTACTTAACTTTTAATCTAGGAAATTTAGAACCAGTGTAATGAAACGTATATTTACTTTCATTTCAATGGCCTTAAATTGTTTCCATTTAAATGTCCCCTGTTCCCCAATCTCTGTTTGTTAAAGCTCGATAAAATATTTTAGGGATACCGGGACTTAAAAAGACAAATTTAAAAGTTTCCTAGCACGTAAAAGAAAAACATATACATCAGAATTTAACATTTTAAGGTCAATACGCACCAGAAAATCCTTTTTCCGCCTTGTTTAAGGGTTATAAGAAAAAATGGAAATGTTGGATCTGAGAGCTGTTTGAATAAACTAGTGAGAAGCAAATAAATATGAAGATTGAGGATGATGACGACGATATTAGGGACATCGAGGATTTGGGGATAAAGACGTCCGCCACTAATGTTTGTAAGGATTTTTGCTCGTGTCACTCTTCTACCATCGACATGAATCTTCTCGACGTTACTTATTTTGTGAAAAAAATAAGCTTACTTTGGTTAGGGAATATCAAACAATGAAATAACTTACATTATTGTCCTCATCATTGTTATCATTATCTTCATCATCATCATCATCATCATGATCATCACCGTCAGCATTATCATTGCCCTCCTCATCATTATGATTATTATAATGATAATAATCATCACCGAGTCAGATGGCAATGAAGTAGTCCACATTTATTTAAAAAAAACATTTCATTCATTATTGCTAAGATATTACATATTTTTATTATAAAAAATACCATAAGGTGTGTTTTAACAAATTACGAAGTACAAAGCAACAGTCATATGTACATTTAGTTAATTTTGTAAAGTTCAAATTAATTTATCCTTTTGAAACTCAATATCATCTAACTACGTACGAAGGTTTTCCTCCCAAAAAGTAAAAGAAAAAGATAACTATATTGTAAACGTTTTGCATCGATATTCACTCTATTAACGGTGAATACCAGGTTTGCCTATGCCCTATTAATTTTATAACACAACACCATTGGTGAACTAGTAATGACTATTGTCAGAAGAAATACTTCCTGCTGTATTTTATAATACTATGCTATCTTAAAAGTTACATTAATTTATGTGTCATTATATCTTTTCATTCTATCCTTTAAACATATTTTTTCTGCTTGAACCTCTCTCTGTGTATCTGACTGTCTGCCTGCCATTCTATCCATCTCTCAGTCTCTCTGTATATGTCGCTTTCTGTGTCTTGCTCTTTTTTTAATTATCCATCCTCACCTCCATGCCTGGTCCTGATTTCGTCTGCCCACTCCCCGTTCCCCTCACAGGAAGCCTTAGAACAAGCTTGACAAGAAGTCAAATAATGTCAAAATTGTTCGTTCCCATTATAATTCTAAAGCGACGCAGGGTACGTTTCTCTCACAACTTTGCCAGACCTAAAGTGCCTCATTCTTAGTACAGGATCATTACATCGTCCAGCATTGGCCTCTTGAGGTTCCAAATTTCCATGTTAAAAGCAAATTATATTATCACTTATTCTCAATTTCTTTGCCCTTCGAAGATTTCACTTTAGAAATAAGTATGAAAGTCGTGATGGATAAAAATTTACTAAGTTTTGTTTATTCAATTTTTTTAAAATCCTGTTTTGAACGGTCTATTTTAGGACAATATTTGTTTCAATTTCAGATAAAAACAAAGAAAAAAAAACAAAAAAAAAACTTTGATAATAACAATGCCAGGCAAAATTAAATCAATAAAATACCTCTTTAAAGACTTGAAATTGTATGAAGTGAAAGAAAAAAAAAAGGATCACAAAAGATCAGTTGCGGGCAAGTCCAAAGGCCTCGAACCTGTGGTGGATAGATTAAATTTATCATTTGACCTCTCTGTTAAGACATAAGGTTACATGGTTGTAGCAGATTTTTTTAAAATTGAACAATGCATATTTTCTAGGGCAGTCGCCACAAACGTGTACACACAAAGGCTTCCTTTCCTTCAACATTTCGAGTTTTATGCCGATTTACTCTGTATGGTGTTTTGTCCTTTTTTTTATCTGCAAACAGCCACAATTTTATTCTTTATGATAAATATAAATTCTCAAACACCGTCCATTTTTTACCCTGTCTGCTCAATTCCGTGCCATCAGTAATAGAAAGAAAGAATATTGCAAACAGTAAGCAGACTATCTATACTAAGTGCCAAAAATGTTCACAACCACTAGCCACTGGTTTTACTGGTCGGCACAAAGGGCCATTTACTATTGTCCTCAGGTCACGCCATGTCGACCCAGGTCTAAGCAGGCTGTTCTCTAATCACAAACACACACACACACAGGTTGTCTTTTCCTCAAGAGACAGTCCGACTCCCATTTACTTCCAGTTTCCGTCACGGGATCACATCACTCTGTGCCGTAAACATCAGAGCTCTGGGAGTTACACATGGATTTGTCAGCCATTCCTAGGCGCAGATCTTCCACAAGAAGTTCTCGACGAAAACGTGTAAACATGATCATTTTGACTCGCTAGCAAGGACCCGAAATGGAACACCTATAATGTATTTAAACAATATTTAAAATATAAAAGAACATTTATTGAAAATTGTGCATTCCAGCGATATCATGCTTTTCAAGGATTCGTTATATATTTTGAAGGAAGGTTGGAAGCATCTTCAATTTGAGATCACCAAAGTTTTTCACCATCTGTTCCTTTTACAAGGCTAAATTAATAATTTCCGTTTGAGGAAAACCTTCCTTGAAGGTAAAACAGAAATTCCTTTTACTATTTTAGACATTTTTAAATACATGGCAATAAAGAGCCATGGTATATTTTTTAATTTGTTCAAAATATTATTTCGACTAAAAGTTCATTTGAAATTTCTAGAGTTTACGTAACGATATGTTTGCATTAAAACAATAATTGAATTTGTTGAACCCAACCTTTTAGAAAACTGTGTAAAAGAATATTATTTTCAGAACGTTAAATGTATTGATTTCTTTATGTAATATCTTTTGTCTCAATCACTTTAGTTTTTTTTTCAAAGATGATGCATAGTATTAGCCAGCAAAAATTATCTTCCCGTTAATGTTATATCCTGAGAAGGGAGGAAAAAAATATTGTACGTAATGGAAATTCCCTTTTGTTCCTTAGTTGATAAAATTGCACCCCAAGAGATCCTCGATTATCAATTTTCTTTCTTCAGTTCAGAAGAGTTTTAGATTGTGTCTCGATGGCGCAGCACAAGGTTATCCAATTCCTGCTTTAGATATTTTTTATCCATTTATAACTTTACGTAGCGTCACACTTTGCCATATCGGCAAGTGAACATTAACCTACATTCACCCTCAAGGTCCTTGAATTTGTTCGATTTTTTAAGAATCTCTTATATTTTCAACCTTTGGAAAAAAAAGAATAAAAAAGAAGAATGTTTTTTCAAACTAAACAGAAAAAAGTGTGCTTCTTGCCGTAACTTCGAGGAAACTTCACCACAGAAGCGGGCCAAAACCAGTAAGGTCTCAAGAGCTAACTTGGAATTTTTTCTCTGAAAGATTTCTTGGTTTAGACTCAAAACTAGGCTATTCCCTCCAGACTCACCGCCAAGACTCCGGTCAAGTGATTGGAGACGCCATAGCTACACATCTCTTATTTTATGGATGTAGGCTAATGTCTCTTTAACAGAGTTTTCGAGGGATTGAAGTCCGCGCCCATTGATAAAAAATCTCTTAAAAAAGAAAACTGCGCGGGCGATTTTTTTCAGACAAAAAATTAAAATGCATATTTATGTTTGATATAAATACTCCCCCTGGATCAATTTTGATTCTATAAAAGTATCCCTAGGCTGCTGGAAAAGAAACGTTTGCCACAATTTAATCTTATGTTTTTTTTTTCTCTTTTTATTTCTATCTCTCTCGGTATCTGTCACAATCACACAGTTTTTCCGTCTCTGTTTTCACCAGTCTCTCTCTCTCTCTCTCTCTCTCTCTCTCTCTCTCTCTCTCTCTCTCTCTCTCTCTCTCTCTCTCTCTCTCTCTCTCTCTCTCTTTCTCTCTCTCTCTCTCTCTCTCTCTCTCTCTCTCTCTCTCTCTCTCTCTCTCTCTCTCTCTCTCTCTCTCTCTCTCTCTCTCTCTCTCTCTCTCTCTCTCTCTCTCTCTCTCTCTCTCTCTCTCTCTCTCTATATATATATATATATATATATATATATATATATATATTATTTCTCTCTGTCTCTAACTAACTGCTTCCTTTTGTTTTCAAAAACAGATAAATATAAATACTCCCCCTGGATCAATTTTGATTCTATAAAAGTATCCCTAGGCTGCTGGAAAAGAAACGTTTGCCACAATTTAATCTTATGTTTTTTTTTTCTCTTTTTATTTCTATCTCTCTCGGTATCTGTCACAATCACACAGTTTTTCCGTCTCTGTTTTCACCAGTCTCTCTCTCTCTCTCTCTCTCTCTCTCTCTCTCTCTCTCTCTCTCTCTCTCTCTCTCTCTCTCTCTCTCTCTCTCTCTCTCTCTCTCTCTCTCTCTCTTTCTCTCTCTCTCTCTCTCTCTCTCTCTCTCTCTCTCTCTCTCTCTCTCTCTCTCTCTCTCTCTCTCTCTCTCTCTCTCTCTCTCTCTCTCTCTCTCTCTCTCTCTCTCTCTCTATATATATATATATATATATATATATATATATATATTATTTCTCTCTGTCTCTAACTAACTGCTTCCTTTTGTTTTCAAAAACATTGATCGGTTTAAGTGGTCTTGCGAGAAATGTTATTGAAGTCAATAATGCCCTGCTTGATTTTTGGGTTGATTATGATTTAATCCATTAAGTTAAAAAGCGCGTGAGCAAATGCTAGTTTATTCTGTAAAATTTATATCATTGAAATCCACCAATGGATAAAAGAACGGAATTGTCAGTCCAAGATAGTTATTGCAAGTTTTCTTTGTATTCACGGATGGAGAAGAACTCTGATCAACAAATATATGTTGTTGTTTTTTTTTTGGGTTTTTTTCGTTTTTGGTTACCTAATTCTGAATATTATCTCAAAATGAACCTTTTTCTTCCTTGTTTCTTAGTAACGCATTTTAGTCTTCTTAAACCTTGTGCGATGTGGAGAGCTCACAATAATCCCAGGTATGAAGCTGGATAGATGTTTACCGGTTATTTATCGTAGTTTCTTTGTCTTCGAGTACAACGATGATACGTTCTTTCGACGGAGCTGACTGACACTAAAAACTTGAAAAAAATGGCTTTATTTTACTTATTCTATTACTATTATTTTGTTATTCTAATGTCTTTCTCCCTCCAATCTTTTCTGGTCACCGGGATAAGCTTTGTCGGATAGTGGCAGCCACGAAAGGGGGAAGAAGGATTTTTTTTTGTTTTCAGCTACCTTTTTCTGAATATTATCGCAGTACAAATCCTCTTCCTCTTTGTTTGTTACACTAATTTCCCCATAATTTCACCTTGGATCTTGTGCGAAGTAGAGAGCTAACAGTCAATCCAAGTATAAAGCTGTATAGATGTTTATATCGGTTATTTACCCTGTTCTTCTGTCTTCAAGTACAAGGCTCTTTCGACGGAGCTGACTGGCGCTAAAAACATGAAATAACTGGCTCTATTTTACTTATTCTATTACTATTATTCTATTCTTCTAATGTCTTTCTCTCTTCAATGTTTTCCGGTCACCGGGATAAGCTTTGTCGGAAAGCGGCAGCCACGAAAGGTTATAGAAACGTCATGAGTCCTGGAGATGAGCGAATCGCAATATAGGCCTACAGACGATGTCAGGATGAATTTTGCTGAATGCGGTGAAAAGCTTTTTGACGAGGCGTAATAAAGGTCAGACGTGCCGAGACTTTCCCGAAGATATTTATGTTTTCGTTGACTGACTTGTCCCGGTCCAGGTACATTAAATCCTCAAGAGTTTTTGGTTTGGATTACATTCTGCTAAATTAATACATTCTTTGTTTCTATACGAATGATTCTGATTAGAGAATAATACGTTTTTGTCGTTTGCTTTTTTTTTTTTTTTTATTAATTCTTAGATTATCTTTGTACATTTGAATCGAACTGTTCGACTGTTTTGCTGTTTGTTAAGTTGTAAATTTGCTTCTGCTTATCTCTTATCTGTTAGTCTGTTACTCTTTCCCTGTCTCCGTCTTTCTTTCTTTTTTAAATTATTTTCTTTCTCATATTCATTAGCTATCCACATCCACAAACCTCTTACTTGTGGCTGTTTGTCTAATTGCCGATGAATACAAACCGCTCACAAACCGCTTTTTCTTTGACTTAGTGTCATAGTGCATTACCAAATTAGCATCGTTACTCTTAACAAGAATTTTTTCAATTTATAAAATATTTTTTACACAAAGTCTCAAATGTTCATAATTAAGTCTTACAAATCCACTTTTATATACGCGGTCTACAAAAATTCGTCTCTAGGTAGCAGTATCTATACATCTTCCTAAACAATGAGCCAATGGAAGTTCTTATTAAAGCCTTATCTATACATTAGACCCAGTAAATTATTTCAGGAGAAAGCTTATTTCAACACGAGACCTGAAAAATTGTTTTCTTAAAAGACGTTTCTGTAGTTCATCCTAGGGTTCCTATGTAAGCTAAGAAGTCTCAAGCACAAGTAGATCTAGGCAACTCTCAGCTTCATGAACAACTATCGAAACGACGCATTCGAGTATAGCGTTTCAGCTGTGTTGCCCAGACTTTAGAGCGGGTAGATTTAACACCAAACTTTACGTAACAGTTCTTTCAGATCGTGTACAAATGGAAAAAAAACAATTGAGTTCCTTGGTTATGAACGTCGCCTAAAGTAGGTAAAGAGTGTGAGCTTTTCTCTGAATAATGAATATTCTTTGCCTTAAACAGTACAATCTTTCCGATTCTCCTACATCAAATCAATCAGTTCGACTACATCTACCACAGTGTATACTCAGAAGCTTTTTTTATATAAAAAACAACAGCCACAACAACAAAAACAATTACTTTCAGCTTCACAGTTATTTCTCTACATGTTTTAAAATTTCAGTCATATTTTGAACAAACTGAACATACAAGAATGCCATCCAAAGTTCTCCACCTAAAAGTTGCACATTATATTTTCTTTTTTTTTATGAACGTGTCTGTATTTGAAATCATAATTAGGTCAAGAGAAGAAAAACTTTTAACCAAATAAGGACTGCATGGAGGAGAGCGCCCAGGTTTTGTTCACTCATTATCTTGAAATGTCTACTTCATTTATAACAGAAACAAAATCCTCTTGGCGACATAATTATATAAGGAGTATTTTAATGTATCACTCTTGTGTATACTTTAAAGCTGTGTTAGCTTGATGGCTATTGAGGAAGTACATTTTTTATTTTTGTAAAGAATTTTTCATAAATATAGACATCTTCAACGACGAATAATTAAATCATCCTTACATATTTTTATTGTTCCTACAATTTACTGGTGCAGGCTGGCTGTCACTTGAAAAAAAAAACAAGTATGCAGAAATGAAAGGACAGCATAAAGAGAAGAAAGAGGTTTAATAAAGGTAATACATGAGAATGTTAAGAGGAAATGAAAAAAACAATCAGTAACCAAATAACAGGACAAAGAGAAAGAAAACAATAATAAAAAAATGAGCGCAATTCGATTAAAGGAAAATAACTATAGAATGAGAGAATAAAACAGTTGGGAAGAAAAAGAGAGAGAGAGAGAGAGAGAGAGAGAGAGAGAGAGAGAGAAAGAGAGAAAGAGAAAGAGAGAGGAAACATAAATGAATTTACACACAGAGAAAGGCAGAGACAGAATGAGATACCCTAGGATATTTGAGAAAATAATATTGTATAAAATATTGTCTTGAGTAAAAATACTAAACAAAAAGATCTTTGAAAAATACAATATTTTAAAATAACTATACATAAAAAAGAAAATCTTGTCATTGGTAAAAATTAGTCTTAAATACATTTTCTTTCCATTAAAAACTTATACGTTGCAGCGAATGCAGTTGTATAGATTTTTGTCTCCTTCATAGCACACTGAAAAAGTGAAAAATATTACAAAATTACATTTTACAACGAAGTTTAATTTTATTTAGGTTCATTTTTTCTTTATCCTTTTCGCACCTTTTTTTCCATATTCATTTCCCTCGACAAAAGATGAACAAGAAACTTTAACCCTCTCATAAGGCCATTGAGACCCCCTTCTTTTTCTCGTCTATGTAAACCTATTTTTTTTTTCACAAATAAGTGTGGCTCAGTGCACTTTTAGGATGTTATCTTTGGCCCCTTAAAATTTTCTTGTTTGAAATTTACTTTTTATAATAGTCTTTTTTAAATCTTACTCTTTTAAAAACAGGGTCTAAATTTTTTTCTGAATATCTAGAACGTGCTCGCCATAAATATACGACGCAGTTGTCAACAAAATTATCCTCTTTAACTCTTAGTTTCATGGATGTGACTCAGGAAATAAAGAAACGCCTCAGATTTTAAACGGAACTGTGTTCATTTTTCAATTCCCAAAAATTGGTGGATAAGATTTATAAATAGACTTAAAATGATGAAGTTATGATATACATGTATGTATGATATATATATACATATATATATATATATATATATATATATATATATATACACATATATATATATATATATATATATATATATATATATGGGATAAATAAGCAAATCAGTCTTTCTGTTCCCATCATATGTCACATGGGTCAATGCTAGATAGGAAAGTAGGCAGATTCTGAGAAGGACATTGAATTTTTTGTGAGAAAAGTCAGATTGGAAAAGCTTTACCAAAGTTGCTCTAGAAGATAAAACTGTATACCTCTCGAAAAACATATAAAGAGCTCTCAAGACAAACTCTTCAGTCTTTTAACATAAAAACTAAGAACATTAAGAAAAGCTCCCTGACAAGATTACAATACATGCTGTTTTAGTAAGAATAATGTGGGAAAGAGAAAATTTGTTTTCTCTTAATATCTTTATTCATTTTATTAATTCTAAAACATGAGTCGTTATTGCTTCAACAATTTTTAGAACATTAACTTTGACTTTTGATTATATCAATGCAAAACACGTCAGCGTCTTATTTATCTTAGGCATATAACGTTAACAAAACAAACGAAAATGTATTCATCACAAAGTTGAACCATAGAAAGAAAAGAAAATTTGAATTCTAGAATTTCTTCCTGAAAATTAAAAGAAAGTATTTCTTCAGGTCTAAACATTGAACACTAAATCATAACCATTTTTTAAATTTTTATAAGAAATAAAATTTATGATAGCACTGCAACAAGATGATGCTAATGAGTTCAATGATAGATGGGAGCTCTGGAGCAAGAATATTCATGCAGACCTACTATTCTAGTTAAAATCTTTCCCTTTGTTTGTGTCGGGTTGTCACATGCAACCGCGTGCCTCGGATATACAAGTACAAAATGTTCTTCGATTCTAAAATATTTTTGTAAAAAATCAGAATATTTTATCCGGATATGCTCACTCAAAACTACTTAATCGTATAGAGTAAAATTTGAGGGTATGGAGCGAAATAATAGTAAACAGATTACTTAACCTCAAGGAAAAAAATATACAACGAAAACTTCTATCTTTTCTGTCAAAAGAAAACTCTTAGCTGAATGTAAAGCTGACTTCGCTACTATATATGAATAAATTTCAAAGTAGCAATCGGATTGTTTGAGATGATTTGTATTGTTTTGAAGATTTCTTGTTTTAACTTTTTCTTATTTTCGTCACTATAGGATATATTGGTTATTATTATTATTATTATTATTATTATTATTATTATTATTATTATTATTATTATTATTATTATTATTATTATTATTATTATTATTATTATTATTATTATTATTATTATTATTGCCTATTACGTCCTCATTACTAGATCGCAACAAAAAAGTCTGCTAGAATTTAGAAGTTTTCCACTCGTGAAAAATTAACCACCAAATCCAGGCCACTAGTTTATATCAAAATACGCTTGTAATCTTTTTGCACTATAACAAATAAAAATTTGTAACAAAAGTCTGCTTTTCAGCCTAGAAATAAAACGATTTACCGCCAACACTACAATAGCAATGTTATGTAATTACGGGTAGCCTTAAGCTTTCATTCCTGATAGTACTTGTGAAATGTGTAGTAAGTTGAAACCAAACAATCTATGTCCAAATTTCATCATAGATTTGGCCTATTCGGATAACTATCGAAAGATCCTTCAAAACACGCAAAAAAGTCGATTGATCTATGTGAGATTGTGAAACAAATCGGTCTGCGTGGTATATAAAGAGTCATCTCTTACTGATTGCGTTATCTTAGTGTGAACACAATGGGAGTTTATTTGGGATGGGAAATATTTAAAAAAAGATTTAGGTCTCAAAAAGTTTTTAAATTCGATAGAATTATTGAGGCACACAAAATGCATTAATAGACCATCAGGCACTGTATGCATAAAAAGCTTGCTTACTCAGGGTTGTCAATTAAATTATTGATCTAGAAAATTTAGAACCAGTGTATTGATACCTATATTTAGTTTGTATTCCGATTAATGTTCTTAAATAGTTTGCTTTTTACTGCCCTGTCCCCCAAAAGCTGTTTGTTAAATATCGATTTTAAAAAGAAGAATAGGGATACTGATACTTTAAAAGACAAAAATTTTCATAGCGCGTAAAAAGAATACATATGCATCCGAATTTAATTTTTCTAAGATTGATCCATACCAGAAAATTCTTTTATAACGCTTGATTTAAGGGTAATAAAAAGACAACAGTTCTGTTGTAGGCACATTTAATTTTTTTTTAAATATTAACTGATACATCCTTTCGAAACTCAATACCATCTAGCTACATAAGAGGGTTTTCCTGGAAAAAGTAAAAAAAATCACTATATTGGAACCCTTTTGCATCGATGTTCTCTCTATTAACGTTAAACACAAGGTTTGCCAATGCACTATTCATTTTGTCACACAGCATCTATCGATGTTGCCAGAAGAAATATTTTCTGCTATACTATCTTAATAGTTACATCTTTCTGCCTGAACCTCTTTCATTGTCTCTGGCCGTCTGATTGCCTGTCTGGCCATCTCTCAGTCCCTCTGTATGCCACTTTCTGTGTTTTGCTCTTTTTCTATATTATGCCCCCCCTCCCCTTTACCCCATACCTTCTCCTGTTTTCACCTACCTACTCCACGCCCACCTTACAAGAATTTTAAAACAGAGCACATGTAATGGAACAAGAAATTGCCCATTCCCATAAGATTCTAATCTAATAGCGGGTAAGATATGTCAGACTTGAAGTAGCACATTTTTAGAACAAGATCATTACTCTATCCTACATCGGCCTCTTGCGGTTTCAAAGTACCAGGTTAAAAGCAAATTATTATGTCACTTTGTCTTAATTGCTTTGTCCGTCGAAGAAATGTTTTTTGAAACAAGTTTGAAAAGTCGTGACTGATGCAAATTGAAATAATTTTTTTTCACTTATCTTTTAAATTTATGTTTGTACTTTTCAAACCTCTATTGTAAGACAATCCTAGTTTATATTTATTTAAAAATATGATAATAACAATGCCAGACCAATGTAGAGTTAAATAATAAAATACCTCTTTAATGATATTAAATTGTACGTGTTGAATAAAAGTAGTCACCGAAGATCAGTTGTGGGTATGCCCTACCAAAAAAAAAACAAAACAAAACAAAACAAACAAACAAAAAAACAGCTGATTTAAAAGGCCTCGGACCTGTCAATGGTAGATAGCTCAAATTGTGAAGAACTACAATAGTTCTGTTACATGGTTGTAGCGGATTTTATTCAACAATGCAGGGGAATCGCCACAAACGGATACATACACGAATTTCTTTCCTTCAACTGTTCTTCTTTTTTTGCCGGTTTTATTGTGTTTGTGTGTTTTCTTCTTTTTTAAGTCGCAGTCACAATTTTATTATTAATGATTAATACAAATTCTAAAACACCGTTCATCTTTTAATCTGTCTTCTCAATTTCATGCCAGCAAATAAAACGAAAGTTGGAAGAAGTCGGCAATCTATCTATACAAAGAGCCAATAAACCTTGGTCTTTCTGATCGTCACAAACCACCATTCACTGTTGCCTTCTCAACAGACTGATCTCTAATCACAGGGGTTGTCTTCCCCTGTTGGTGTGTAAGCCCTCAAGAGACTGGCCGACTCCATTTGCTTTCCGTTCCCACTTTGGAGACATTGACTCTGTGCCGTAACCATTAAAGCTCACTGAGTCACGCATGAATGATACAGCTATTCCTGGGCGCAGATCCTCGACAGGAGGTTCTTGAAGTTAATTATTTAAATACGGGCAAACATGAACATTTTGGCTCGCTAGCAAGAGTTACGAAATGATGTATGATTGTCTTTAATGAACCTTATTTGCGCAATCTAGTTACGTTTTTCAAGGATTCGTCGAATGACCTGAAAGAAGTTCCGAAGCTTTTTGCAATGAAGATCACCAGTCTTACACTATCAATGCGTTCATCAAGTCTAAATTGAAAAATTTCCTTCATTGCAGGTAAAACATAAATTTCTTTTAACACTTCAGACTTGCTCAAATGCATGGTATAGATAAAGACATGGTGTATTTTTAATGTAGTTTGAAATAGTATTTGGGCTAAAAAAAATCATTGAAAATTAATACCATCTACATAAACGACGTTTTTTTTTTTCTGAAACCATTTTTGCATAAAAAAGACTAATATATTTTTTTGAAACTCAAGCTTCTAGTAATTTCTAGTAAAAAGAGAATAATTTTCAGGACGTTAAATGTATTGATTTTTTTATGTAATATCTTTCGTCCCAATCTTTTGTAATTTTTTAAAAAATAGTGCATAGCATTGGCCAGCCAACATTATCTTCTTTTCAATGTCATACCCTAAGGAGAGAGAGAACGTATGTACATAATGCAAATATCTTTTGTTCCTAAATTGATAAAATTGCACCGCAAGAGATCACTGATTGTCAATTTTCCTTCACCATTCTGAAGAGGGTAGAAGCTGTCTCGATGGCCCAGGGCAATGTTATCCAATTCCTGCTTTAGACATTTTTTTTAATCAATTTATAACTTAACGTAGCGTCTCACATTGCTAAATCGGTGAGAACATACACCCTCAAGGTCCTTGAATTTGTTCGATTTTCTGAGAGCTCTTATTTTTTCATCCTTTTGCAATAACAAACAAGGATACTTTTTTGTTCAAACTAAACAGAACAAAATGTGTGTGTGGCCGTGACTTGAAGGACACTCCACAGAAGCTGGACAAAACCAGTGGAATCACCAGAACTGACTTGGAACTTGTTCTCTCATACACTTTTTGCTTTAGACTCAAATCGAGGCTATTTGCTGCAGACTAACGGTCCGTAAACCAAAAGGCCCCAATCACTTGATTGGAGACACCATAGCTAGTGAGATCTTACTTTGTGGATATAGACTAATATGTCTCTAAAAGAGTTTTCCAGAGGTATAAGTTCACGCCAATCTATAAAAATCCATCCTGTTGGTATAAAAACTGCGCTTGCGGTTTTTATTTTTGGGAGCAAACAAAAACAGTTACTTAAGTGTATAATAATATGTTTGATATCAGTACTCCCCATAGCGCCGTTTAAGTTCTATCAGAGTACCTTTTGGCTGTTGGAAGAAAAAATATTGCCGGAAGTTGCTTTTATGTTTCTATTTCTATTTATTTCTCTTTATCTCAGTATCTCCCACTATCACTCAATCTATACACATTTATAATTACTCTGTTTCTGTCTTCAACTATCTGTTTACGTTTTCATCTAATATTTTCATCGGTTTCAGGGGTCTTACGAGGACTTTTCTAAAAGTCAACATGCCCTAATTGAACTGTGGATCGGTTATGATTTACTTTATGCGCGTGAGCAAATACTAGTTTATTCCATTAAAACTCGTCAAACTAAATCCACAAATGGATGAAAGCACCGAATTCTAGGTCCAAGATAATTATTTCAATTTCCGTGTATTCTTGGGGGAAGAAGGGATTTTTTTTTGTTTTCAGCTACCTTTTTCTGAATATTATCGCAATACAAATCCTCTTCCTCTTTGTTTGTTACACTAATTTCCCCTTAATTTCACCTTGGATTTTGTGCGAAGTAGAGAGCTAACAGTCAATCCAAGTATAAAGCTGTATAGATGTTTATATCGGTTATTTATCCTGTTCTTCTGTCTTCGAGTACAAGGCTCTTTCGACGGAGCTGACTGGCGCTAAAAACATGAAATAACTGGCTCTATTTTACTTATTCTATTACTATTATTCTATTCTTCTAATGTCTTTCTTCCTCCAATGTTTTCCGGTCACCGGGATAAGCTTTGTCGGATAGCGGCAGCCACGAAAGGTTATAGAAACGCCATGAGTCCTGGAGATGAGCGAGTCGCAATATAGGCCTACAGACGATGTCAGGATGAATTTTGCAGAATGCGGTGAAAAGCTTTTTGACGAGGCGTAATAAAGGTCAGACGTGCCGAGACTTTCCCGAAGATATTTATGTTTTCGTTGACTGACTCGTCCCGGTCCAGGTACATTAAATCCTCAAGAGTTTTCGGTTTGGATTACATTCTGCTAAATTAACACATTCTTTGTTTCTCCAAGAGTAGTTCTGATGAGAAAATAATGCGTCTGTTGTTGTATGATTATTAACTTATACTTATATTACCTTTGTATATCTGAATCGGTTTGTTTGTTTGTCAAGCTGTAAATATACTTCTGCATATTTTTAAAAAAAAACTGTTTCACTCTTACCTTACCTTATCTCACTCTTTCTTTCTTTTTTCTTTATTTACTTTCTCATTTAAGCTATTTACATCAACAGGCCTTTCAATACAACTGTTGCTGATGTTAAAGTTGCCTTACAATACGGATTGTAAGCAAACGTTTACTTTGACTTAGTTCCATAGCATGTTTCAAATTAGCGTAGTTACTCAGAACAAGATTGTGTCAAATGTTTCATCTACTCCTTACACAAAATCTTAAATGTTGAAAATTGAGAAATCCTTTTGTCCACATAAGGTCTTGGAATAACATTAAAAAACGCCGTTTCTATGCACTAGTCTTTAATTATACAAAGCAACTTGTATGCACTTGGCCTACAAAATTTCTTTTCAAGAAAGCCTATCTACAAATGTTCCTATACAATTAGCCAAAAGAAGTTCTTATGAAAGCCTTATCAAGTAAAGATCCAGTAAATTCCTCCTTCAGAAAGCCTATTGCAACCAAGACCTGAAGAATTATTTCCTAAAAAGCAGTTTTTGCAATCAAGGAGTAGGTAGATCTAGGTTATTTTTAACTTCATAAACAATACAAAATAGCGCATCTGAGGCTAGCGTTTTAAATGTGTTGCTCAGGCTTTAGAGCGGGTAGATCTACCACCACATGTATCACATAGTTACAAAGTTATGTTATATCGTGTACAAAGAAAACATGATTTTTTAAAAAATTATGCATCTTGTATAAAGAGGGTAAAGAGGGTGAACTTTCCTCAGAAAAATGAGTTTTTTGTTTACTTTAAAAAAATAATCTTTCCGATTTTTCTTCATGAAACCAATCAGTCCTTCTACATTGACAACATGGTATAGACAGAAACCTTTCAATAAACAAAATTAAATCCAACCATTCTCTTCTTTCACAGTTATTTCTCCTTTTTTTAAAAAGATTTCAGTCTCATTTTGAACAAATTAGTGGCACAAGAGTGTCAACCAAAGTTTTCCTCTTAAAATTCATAAACCTTGTTTTCTTCTTAAACATTTGTATGGCTGTATTTCAAACTAAATTTGGGTTAACACAAAAAACAGGCGTTGAGTTAAAAAAAGGACCACCTAAAGAAAAATGTCCATATTCTGTTTACTTGTCTTGAAATTCCTACTTCATTTAGAACAGAAACAATGTCCTTTTTATGCAGGGTGTTTGTTAATGTCTCACTTTTGTTAACACTTTAAAGCTGTTTTAGCTGGATGGCTATGCAGGAAGCACTTTTTTTTATTGTTGTGAAGATTTTTTTTCATAAATATAGATGCCTTCCACAAAGAATACGATAATTTATCTGTACTTTTATTTGCCATTTTTCTACAGTTTTTTGCTGCAGGCGAGCTGGGGCTTGAGAAATATAATCATGGACAGTAAAATTTCTTCTGTCATATCAGTCATCGATTTTGAGAAAAACATTTAAATATCATTATAAACTCAGCACAACAATCGTAAACTGTTTTGCAATCATGTTATTTTCCTTGTATCCAGATATCTTAATTGTGTACTGGATCTGCCTTAATCACAATTATCTTGCCTACAGATGTTAGGGTGGGATTACTAATTAGAATTGCGCGTATTCTTACTCTCTTATTCTGTTTTGATAAACATGCCATGAATTCTATGGCCAAGGCACAGTAATTGATTCACTTAAAAATAACCAAAAAATGGACTGTACCACTAAAATTAATTTTGCTAGAAGTTCTCACACAATTTCGTCTGATCCACATTAGGTAGCTAGATAACAGTGAGTTCTCAGAGAAGAAACCCCCTTTGTAGCAAGTGTTTCGGCCCTAAACTTCTGACACTCTAAGGGGACCGGGCCACACCCAGGTCATGACTCCCAGGTGTCTCATCTTTTTTTTTTCATTGTTTAAGAACTCTGGAAATATACTAAAAATTCAAGGAATGTATTTTTTCATACTGAAAAACGGTATCAAAAGAAGAAAGTGTTGGTTTGTTTAGGTAGCAATGTGTATTGATCATAGTCAGAGTAAACCGTGCGGAATAACTTTTGACACAGATGTAATAAAATATAGAAAATGGAGATATATTTCTCAAGTGGAAGAAAAAAAACCGTAACGAAAGCGTTATTCTATGGACAGTTTTTAATTTTCCTCAATAAATAAACATTTCGTTTGTTCTTGTTTCAGATAGTATCTATATTCTACAATGGTAATATTAGAAATCGTGCTGACAAACCGCTCAGCTTGGAGATGTAGAAGAAATGTAGCGAAGGTAATTTGGTGTTTTCCTATTTTCAAGAAAAGCAAAATAGACTGTTTTCTTTTACATATAGTCCTACTCTTTAAAAGAGGAAACGAATAATATAGTATTAACTAAGTGTTTCGTAAACCTTGTTTTTTGTAAATGTTAAGCATTGTTTGACACTGGTAAATACTTTTTACTATTCAAAAAGTCAAATTTCTCCCTGAAAGAATCCACTGTCTGTTTGGACGTAGCCTGTGGGCAAATTCGGGCACCAAATTTACCATTATAATACCATAGGTCCAAGGAGCAAAGGAGAAATTGTCCTTAGCAATCACTAATCTTATCCATTCTCTCATGAAAATCATTTGACAATAACCATGTGTTTTTATTTTGTACTTGCTGCTTGAATCATGAGGGGGAAACGATCTTCAGAAAGTAAGCACTTTTAAGACAGATGAGGAATGGGTTAGGGGAAAAAAGTGTAGTGAGTGCGTTTGGTGGGTGGGGAGAGAGAGAGAGGGAGGGAGGGAGGGAGAGAGAGTGAGAGAAACATGGAGATGGAGGTAGATAGAAAATGGCAGACAGACCAGCAGACAGAAAATCAAAGACAGAGGCAAAAATTAAAGAGTATGTAGAAAAAAAAGCACAGAGAAAGGAATAAGGATAAATAAAGGTAGTATAGGAGGGTGTTTCAGAGGAAATAAAAAAGAAGCGCTATTAACAGGCCTAAAAACGAAAAAAAAAGAAATGGAGCGCGCTGTGATAAAAAAAGAAATAATGCAGAATTGGAAAGAGAAAGATAGGAAGAAGGAAAGAGAAAGAAAGTTAGAAAAAGATAAAGAAAAAGAGAGAGAGAGAGAGAGAGAGAGAGAGACAGACAGACAGACAGACAGACAGACAGACAGACAGATAGACAGATAGACAGAAAGAGATACGCTAGGATATTGGAGTAAACAATATTGCATTAAATATTGTCGTGTGTAAAAATACTTACCAAAAAGATCTCATTAAAATGCATTAAGAGGAAGAAAAAAAAAAGATTTCATTGATCAGACTTTGTTTTAAACACATTTCCATTAACAATGATTTATACGTCGCAGTGAACGCTAGTCATGCGTTGAAACTTAATTTTGATTAAATGATCCCTCTCAAGAAATATAAGTAATTACGAAATGAATTGCAGTTTTTTTAAATATATCTACTCCACTTTAAAACTATAATTCAGTCTGCTACTTTGAAGAGCGCAGTTGTAAAAATGGTTTTACTCTCCTTTATCCTACCCTTAAAAACTCAAAAATATTACAAAGATAATCCTACAAAAGAGGTTAATTTCAATGAGGTTCACTTTTAAGTACACTTTTTCTTTATCCTTTTCGCATCTTTATTTCCATTTCCATCTCCGTCGACAAAAGATGAACAAGAAACTTTAACTCCCTGAGAAAATAACCTCATTGAACCACACTCTATGTAAACCTATTAACTTTCGGTACATCTTTCAAAAGACTTTTTTTTATTACAAATGAGTGCTGTTTAGTGCACTTCTAGGATGTAATCGTTGGCTCCTTAAAGTATTTATGGCGTAACATTTCTTTCTTACAATAGTCTATTTTTATAATCTTACTCTTTGAAAAACAGGGTCTGCTTTTTCTTCTCATTGTCTAGAACATGTTCGCCATATAGACGGCACAAATGTGAACAAAGTTATCGTTTTTATCTCGGGGTAAGTGGAGGGGGCGCATTGGATTTTTAACGGAGCAGTTTTGTTTGATCCATAACATTGGATTAAATAATAGATTATAAATGATGAATTTTTGATATGGCTATAAAAAATTCAATTTATCTATTCCTTTCATATGGCATATGGGCCTACGCTTGATGGCTAAGTAGGCAGATTCTTGGAGGGACATAAAATTTTGTGTATAGAATCAATTTTAAAAGCGTTGCTATAGTTGACCTAAAAGATCAAAGGTACATCTCTCACATCAACTGACCTCTCACACCACCAGTATAAATCTGCCAAGACAATCTCTTTGGTCTTTCCACATGAAGAATATGATAATGAAGAAAGACTCCCTTAGAAGATTACGATTTATGCTCTTTCTATAAGAACAATGTGAAAATGAGAGAATTTGTTTTCTCTTAAATGTCTTTATTTCATTTTTTTTTAATTAAACACATGACTCGTTCTTGTGTCAACATTTTTAAGAACATTACCTTTGACTTATAATTGTATTAATATAAAACATGCCAGCGTTTTTTTTATCTAGGACATATGAAGTAAACAAACAAGCGAAAATGTGCTCTCCACAAAGTAAAACTATAGAAACAATAATAGTTACATTTGCAATCCAAAGGGAGGAAACTTTTTGGAAATTGAAAAAGGTATTTCTACAAGGTCTAAACATTGAACACTAAATTATGATGCTTTGACCTCATGATTTGAGGAGCAAGTCTCAAGGCAGCACTACAACAAAATGATGCTAATGAATTCACCCACAACAATGTCCTCCAGGTGATGGAAATAATTGGCAGCACCTTAGGTTTATCTCAAGCTCGCCTTTCTCGAGAGACTTGATGAAATTTTGCGTGATACATTCAAATGACCATGTTGCTGCGTGTAATCCGTTTACTTCCTGACAAGAAATAGAAAACTCGATAACAAGAATGTAATTTAAAGAAGGCAGCGCCTGCTGTAGAACCAGAGGGTCCTATTTCCACAGAGAGGTTAACAACTCTATCAGAATAGATGGCCGTGAAAACGCCAGACCACCCGTACCCCGAGGTCTTGCCGCCCCAGGGGACTCTCATTGATGGAACCAGTCAAGATAGACGGGAGCTCTGATCAAGAATAATCATGCAGACCTGTGCATTCTAGTTAACAACTGTCTCTTTGTTCGTGTCGGTTAATCCCATGCAACCGCGTGTCTAGAATATTCAAGTACAAACCTTATTCGATTCCAAAATGTATTCTGGAAAAAATCCAATATTTTATCCAGATATGCTCATTCAAACCTCTTCTTCGTATCGACTAAAAATCGAAGGTATTAGGCGAATATTAATAGGTACAAAGCCTAGGTATGTATTAACTGATAAGTTAAAAAAAAGATTGAAATACGAAAGCTTCTATCTTTAAGTTAATCGTTTAAAATTCATTTTAACCATTAAAATCTGACATGAATATAAACCTAAATACGCTGCTATATATAAATAAATTGCAAAGTGGTATTTGGAGAGTTTGATATGTTTCTTTCATTATTTTGCAGATTTCTTGTTTTCACTTTTCTTATCTTCTTCAATATAAGATATATTGAGGTCTGGAACCAAGTTCAACATATAGCACAAGGTTTCTTCTCACTAAAATGCTCACGTGCATGCTCAAATACTTTGCAATATGACTTAAGAACTTTGGGGTTGAAATATTTATGAGAGTTTACAGTCATAGGCTGTAATCTTTAACTAACGAGGAAATGTTCCATTTCCTCATTTTCCAAACTTCTTTTATTTGTTTAAGATTGTGAGTGACCATTAAAAAACACACAATCTACATTACCTGAACAAGGGTTTACTTGATGATCATCAACAGGTTTATTTTTTTTTCATATTTTGCTATACATTGTGAGTTTATGAAAACGATAAAACATAACAGGTGAATCCCATTATGTACTGTTTCTTTTCTAAAGGGGGGAAAGAAAACTGATATGCACTTTTTTTCGCTTCAATATTTTAAATACTTCAAAGTGTTAGCAGATTTTCTTACGCGGGTATTGGGTTTATATCAATTCCATAGCTTGTAGCTCACAACCGATTCTTTTATGGAATTGTAAAAATCTTATTTTCAAATGCATTTAAGTTAAAACTGGCATGTGTTCGAATCTCTCAAGCAGGCTGCAGTTTGGCAAGAGTCTAATCATAATGACAAATGGTGTTAGCACAAGAGCTCAGAGAGCTGCGTGGGAGACCATGGTCAACAGAAGACTTAAAGTGGTCGAACTAATTCTTAAGGTGGGATCAAGTAGTCCGAATCAGTTATATACTATACACAGAGGATGCGAATGCGATGATAGACAAAAAGACAGACAGATGAATAGAAAGAGAAAGAATGATAGATAGAAGAGGTAAGTAAAGAAGAGGGTAACATGGACAGAGAAAGTCTGAAAAAAATAAAAATGCCTAAAAAAAAATGAAAGGCAAATGTGAAAGATAGGGAATGAAGTTTATAAAAAAATGCAAGCAGCGAGAGGTATGAGGATAAAAGATAGACCGAGAACGCCAGAGAGAGAGAGAGAGAGAGAGAGAGAGAGAGAGAGAGAGAGAGAGAGAGAGAGAGAGACAGACAGACAGACAGACAGACAGACAGACAGACAGATAGATAGATAGATAGATAGATAGATAGAGAGAGAGAGAGAGAGAGAGAGAGAGAGAGAGAGAGAGAGAGAGAGAGAGAGAGAGAGAGAGAGAGAGAGAGAGAGAGAAATGAGACAAAGAAAGGAAAGAGAAGACGAAGATATATTTAAATGCTCCTTTTCGACAGTAAAGAGAAGACGGTGAGATATTTAACACCATTTTTTCGCAAGTAAAGAGACCGGAGACGAGTTGTTGTTTATATATTTATTTATACATTAGTTGTGCCTGTGTGTGTGTGTGCAAAAACTAAAATATAAGAAAATTGGGAAACACTTATATTTAAATCAGCGATGATTATTTAGATAAAAGTGCTCCAGTTAAAAAAAAAATATATATATATATATTGGTTGAAAGTTCACTCTTTACGTCATTGATTATTTGAGGAATCCAATTAAAATACATGCACCTGAGACTTATATTTTTTCATCAATATTCGAGAAGTTCTTTTTTTTCGTCATTGGTTGTAAAAGTTTAATTACTTGGATTTGATGAAAGTAATTAAACTACATACACTTAACACTTCAATGGAAATAAGCCGATTAGTGAATTTAAGTATTTTTTTTATCAATATTCATTTGTTAAAAAATATAACATTGATGCTCTGGCTGTGGCCACTTCCCTGTCGTGCAGGTGAATGGATAATGGGGGCAGGAGAAACACGACCCGGTCTTATTATTCTAATTCTTCTAAGCCCTCATTAAGGGACAGTGTAGCTACAAACATAAAGTGCCCCGAGAGTCACGGTCCTCGCAGAAAATGAAATCTGTTCATGATTTTGCACCCATAATGGTAATGAAATTCGCAATGAGTTATAACTTTGGATTTTTCAAAATAAGTAATTTTTTTTTTAAGTTGTTCTCTTCTTAATGTATGAGTTTAAACTCGTAATTATCGTAAATGTTTTTGTCAAGTAGCGGTGAAAAAAAAATGAATTTATTTTGTTTTTTCGATTTTTGTGGACATTTTCTGCTATTTGATCGGTAATGATTAGGATGATTATGATGATAATGATGATGATGGTATCTAAGACGTTAATAATATTGTTATTACGGTAACAATAAGATACCAACACTGCTTGCATGATTTTTTGATATATCCCGCCCACAGCAAAGGGATTGCCGGTGTTTTATAACATCAAACAAGCGCACGTCTGGGAGAGTGGAATGGGCAGGTCAGGTTCCAATCAGAGAATACCCTGCTCTATAAGACCGGACTCTACTCATCCCAGAAGCCTTGAACACCGCTACATTGGTCCTCATCGACAATCTCTCTCATTTGCTGTTTCACCCCTTTGAAACAGTCAGCTCTAAATGCCAGCTTTCCTTTCGTTTTGTCCAATTATTCTGAATCCTATGAAGAAAGGGAAGTGAAAATCGTAACATTTTATACCGTTTGTGTGTGTGTGTGTGTATTTGGCGGGCTCTCTATGACTAACTAGATTCAAAGCAAGCGAAGAAGCAGATCTCTATGTGACGATCTTACAATCAAAGGTAAACAAAGATTATTACCATAAATCGCTGAAATATGCCAGTCTGGAGAAAAATGAAAAGATTCGATTTTCCAGTTTCACTAAAACAATCTTCGACGATTTAATTTGTTTGTTGACACTACTGTGGTTTCGTTGGCATAAAAAATATGAAATAGTAGAAACAAAAATTATATATACTTATTCTATAACGTTAATGTAGGCTAAACAAATTTCGCAACGCGACGCGATTTCTGTTATCATCATTGTCATTAGAAGATAATAATAACACTAGTAGGAATAAAGAAATTTTATAACGTTTTCTTTTTAATGAAAAAGAAAACTATTGACGGTTTCATATATTGATTAGGATTTTCTTCTCTTATTTCTAAATTTCCTTTTACTTTCTTTAATACATAAGTGCAAAATGTTCTTTTGTTCTAACGATGCTGAGATTTATATTTATATCTTAACCATCCAAAATGCTAATATTTTTCAATCCATTGTGGTATGAACAACTTTTCTTCCTTAAAAAAATCTTAATAAACATTACCGTTTTTTTTAAAACTCGACACTTTACTAGATTAAAAAATAAAAGTGCTCACTGAAACTAAAAACTCTTTTCAGATTAATATTACAGTCCTTTTTTGATTATTCCTAAACCCGCCTCTTTTTCTCCCTTGACCTACATCGATTTAATGGTGAACTCATCCAAGGGGAACACACGGGACGAAACATTAGTCAAAAGTCACGGTGAGCCTACATTGTATTACCAATAGAATATAGGGAAATTCCATTGTTGAAAATATCACCAAAAAATGTCCGAATGCCTGTATTTAGAAACTGTTGTTATTTTTCGTATTCCTTTCCACAATTATTACTCTTCGAGCGTCGTAAAGGATCAATTTTTTTTTTTTTTAATAAATCGGAAGTATGTGAAACGGTCTGATTTGCTTCGGTCACTGTGTCCTTTGTGTATTACATGAGCACATTGGGAATGACTTCACTCTGAATGGGGCTGGTCACATCAACATGACAGTAAGATTTAATCTCGCTGCATTTTATGTAGATACAGCATCTGTCGCCTAGGTTACTAAAAGCCATAGCTATTCGTTATAATTCAAATAATCAAGCTTTCGACAAAAAACAATCTGGTTGGACTCTGATGTCGTTGGGCTTTTGCTTCTAAATCGTTTACACAACGCCAGATTCCGAATAAGTACTAACTATAGTCGCCGTTCAAAAGGGTCGCAACTGAGTATCAGTCTGACATCTACATAAAAGTAAATTAGATATTGAAAGCGGACTGGAGAAATGCATTGCTTCTCAGACTGTATTTCTATATATTTAGGACCTTCGAAGGCAACAAGAATCTGTCTCCGTTAGTAAATACGCTTTCTTTTTTACCACTAACTTTCACTACAACAGACAAGGATTCTCAACTATTGTCGTAAATGACAACTTTAAAAGGCCTTGTTATTCATACTCAAAGCTTTCTGCTGTGTGATCAGAGTGGAATTAATCTCTCCTTAACCGAAAGTGCGTTGAACAGAAAATAAGAAAGTCGCGTATATTAACCCCTTTGGACAGTTTCTGTAAAGTTATTAAACAACCATATCCTGGCTTAAAGAAAAAGATAAAAAAAAATAACAATTTTGCCCGGCATTGAATTGTGACATGCCCACAGACTCGCTTATTAGGACACCGTGGAGGCTCCCCTAGAGCAGCCCAGACCATAAATCAACAAAAGCTGATTATTTCATTTTATCCAGTCTGATGGAAAAACATTGAAGTTTAATTCATCTTCTGTTAATTTTTCATTATTTGATCACCAAGTCTCCCGTTCCAAGCAATTTTCACTTAGTCTCTATCTTGACTTGTGGGTGATCTTTAAGATAACTTAAAGGGCCAGAATACCCAGTCAATCAAATGACGTTTCCCAGCCATATATAAAAAGTGATTTATTTCTCAAAGAAAGAGAAAAAAGCGAATAAAAAGAAGCTGAATGGACTCTGTAGAGCAAAAGACAAACAAAACAAAACAAAAGACACTCTCATACGATTGGATATTCTAAACGCCAATTAAAGATGGAATCTGGAGCATTTTAAATCGTTTTTTTTTTGCGCTGAAGAATTGAAAGACAAATTAAAGCATGAAACAAAGCGAAGCCTGCCGAAATGTTTCGAACGGTATCTCGAACATCTCGCTAGCTTTTTCCTTGAACTCAAACATTTTGATTGTTTAACTTCCTTTAACATATGTTTTTTTCTTATATTTTGCTTATATTAGAGGAGAATTAGAAATAAGAATGAAAAACGTAAAAATTTGGGCAAGAATATATGATTTTTCCATGCTTATACCATTCAGTATTACAGTTTGGTAAAATGTTTAACACTCATGAATCTTAAAGATTTTTCATTGTGGAAAAGCCGATTCGCATAATTAATTCAATCTGACTGCCATAATAAATATTCAGTTCTGGACTTATTTCGGTTTAAAAACATAATGTAAATCATTTCTTCACGAAATATAAAGAATGTTATATAGTACTTAGTTAAGGAGCGCATCAAATGATTTACGCTGTCGATACTTCCTATTATTGTTCGCTCCTCTTTGTCACTTTTAAAGATGTGCTTGAATTATGTAACTGAGCTGTAATGCTGTTAAATGCCCAGTATCCAAGAAGAGGCTTTGAAACAAACTTGTAATGAGCAAACGATATAAATGTCAATAAATAAAGATAGAGAACTTTAACCACGAAGTTTGCATTATCTTATTTATAAAATCAATAGTGTTTTTCGCTGTGTCAAGTGGAATTAAAGAAAAGAAACTATGAGAATACTCACAAAGATCCTCTTTTTTATAAGTGTTTCTTTGTATTTTTCAATTATTTCCGCCACCACCATCATCACACCCCCCCCCACACACACACACCCGGCACCGCGGAAAAAAAAAAAAACAAGGAGACGAAAAATTCACTTATTTCTCAAAAAGGTTCAATATGTCCAATAAATAAAGAAACTTTGCTAAAGAGCCAGGCGTAAGGAGTTGCTCACGTGTGTCCTTTTTTTTTAAACTTTGGGACAGATTACCGTATGTTTAATTTCTCCAGAGACTCGTAGAATTTATGAAGACGGTGAGTTTTCACCCAGAAGATCTTTCCATAAGTCCTTGCTGTATTTTTTATTCTCTATGGCAGTACTTCTGTTGTTGAAACTTCTCCACTTAGCGAGTTTTTATGATAACATGCTGATTATTTTTTTTAAAACAGATGCATTAAATACATAATTTGTGGGCCACGATAATATAATCTTACGTTGCGGCACAGTTGTAAACACAGAAATATATTTTAACTCATATTAAATGTTTTAATCTTGAGAGCGTAAAAATATACGGTGAGCCATTTTTTGTGAAATGAGAATTATTAAAATTAATTATCTTAAATAAAAACAGACATAGAATTTTCAAAATCTAAATGGAATTAAATATAAAAAATAGTAGAAATAAAAAAAAATAATGATACTTATTTTCTTGCAAGAAAGCAGACAAAAAAAAAATAAAACACACTATATTCTCATCTCCATTTTCCTATTTTCTTTAAAAAAGTGAAATAAGTTTTTACAGAGCCAACATTCATAAAAACTTTAAGTGGAGACAAATGTGACATTAAGTCATATGACAATGTAATGACCAGGCTTGTCAAAAGAAAACATAACATGAACGACTCTTAATAAAAAAAAAAACCTCACAAAAATAATGTTTTAAAACTGATGTGCACATTATGCAAAGAGAGACACGAAATGAAACTCTTCCTTTTTAAAGTAGGCAAGAGAATGGTCAATAAGACCGATATAATAGAAAAGTCAGATGTTCTTTCTTCTACATTTAAAAAAATATCGACAAAAGCAAGAAAACGTCAAATCAGAAAATTGCACGAATGCCGCGCTGGGCCTAGGATCAAGTTCTCTCGAAAACAGTAACGGTAAATTTTTATTCCCTCTAGCTCGCATCTGAAAACAGATAAAGAAAATACAAAGCAAATTCAAAAACAGATGAATGCCGAAAATATATTTATTTATTTTTTTTTTCACAGCGTAGTTAGAATGAACGTTTCCCAAGGATCCAGAGTATTGTCATCACCAAAAAAAAAGCGAGCTAGAAATGAGATGCAGTGGAGTGGAGATAAAGGAGCTGTGGAAAGATAAAAAATAAATGATGGGTTTAGCCGTAATTAGGGATATGCAGCCGCGCAGAAGTGCTAAAAAAACGATATTTTAGAGGCCTTGAAAAAAGTTTTGTTGTGAAAATATTTTTCACGTCAAGAACTAGCTGAAAATCTGAAAATTATTTCCAAAGGCTGTAACTTACAATGATTTTGAAAGGTAATTTTACAGATTCAAGTTTCAGCAGTTTGAAAATCGTAAATATATTTTGAACCAGAAATTCAAACCTATTATTTTGAGCATCATAGTAATAATTTATAGTCAATGTCCTCCAGTGGTGTCTAAAAAGTTAAAAATTCATCGAAATTAACCATTTACGCCCAGACAGTTCCTTTCATTCAATACTCTGGGTTGACCTCTCAGAAAGTAATAGATTCTGAACAGCATTTAGTTTTATATTGATAGTCCTTATAAGAAATAGCATAGCCTAATGTGACCGTCAGGTTTTAGTTATAGTCTGTGGTACTTACCAACTTTCCATTCAAAATAAATGTCATTGCATTCTATGTTTGCTCAGTCTTTGTCATAGTGTTTGGATGATGAGAGTTAAAATTAATATGCTCTACATAGCTGTCGGTCGAATAAGATTCACTTCTATAAAAGGGGCATTTGCTTTTCGATTTTCTTTTGAAAATTTAACAAAATAAATCCGCCAATAAATTATAAAAAATAAATCAGCTTAACAACATTAATGTCGGTGTAAATAAAAACAGAAATAAAACAATTTTTTGACAAAGAAATGAAGTGATATGGACATTTATCTTCTAGCTTGCAAAGGACTCAGTTACTATAGCCATACAAATAGGTATAAAGGGACCATGATGTCGGACAAGTTTGATTTTTGTCGTTGGTTTTCTTTAACAGATAACTACTTGAAGACGTTTTCTTATGATTGGTGTTGGAAATGTATTTTTAAGATCATAAATTGATATTTTACTCTATTTAACCATACAATAAAAATAAGCCAGAAGTTGTTTTGTTTTTTTTACCAGAACAAATTGAAGAAAACTGTTTTAAGAATATGTGATTTTTGGCCGCAATAATCTTTTCAACTGATTTTAAAAAACACCATGATCATTTATTGATATTCAATTCTGCATGCCTCAAGTGTAAAACAATCCTGTCCTTCATCTTCAATAACGTTTTCCCGCAAACTGATACTTTCAGGAAAATTTCTAGAAGAGAGATCCTACATTTCTGAATGCTTTTTTTAATATCTTGATTGTGGACAAAACTCATCAATTGGTGAGCTTCATGTCCGTTGTGGCCAGTCCAAATATTCATGTCTTCTTGTTTTTAAACAGTTATCATCGAGGTGTTCTAACGGGACCTAAGTCTAGTAGAGTTTGTCTCATGTGTACTTACCGTTAAAAGTACTGATGTTCACGGCACAGAGTCATGACTCTCAAAGACTGGAACGGGAAGTAACTGATCTCTGCCAGTCTCTTGAGGGTTTACGCAAACAGGGGAAGACAACCCGAGTGTGTGATTAGGGAAGAACCTAATGAGGCCTGTTTCGTGACGGCGTGACGGGAAAGACAATAATGGACACCGGTTTCTGATGGTCAGCAAAACCAGTGGCCAGTGGTTGTGAATATTTATGGGCTATTATTCAAGAGCCCTGATGATAGTTTACAACTTTCAGCTGAATTTTCTTGAGCATGATAGAGAATCCGACTTAAAGATGGAAAGTGTTTGAAAATATTCGAAAAGAATAAAATCGAAACCGTTTTTGAGTTACAAAAGTGAAAAAAAACCATACAAACAAAATATAACAGATACAACATGATTAACCACAGAAAGCAGTCGTTTTCATGTGTTTACAGTGAAGAATTGCTTAAAAGAACATTATTTTGTATTTGCTCATAAGTGATCTTCTGATAGAAATGTTTTGGTTCTTCTTCTACGTACAATATAAATTTATTTTAATAAGGTTTAACATTGATACTTTTTATAACATTATTAATGTCAATTTTTTTCTCTTTCTGTACTTAGAACTTGTTTAATTTACGTTTAAAATCATAAGCGTATTCTTTGGAAAAAACAAAATCGCATCCATATCATCGAGTCATTCTTACAAAAAAAGACAGTGCTGTTTGGAACAACTCCTCAGAACTATCACCCTCTAGAGAGTTTTCGTACATTTCACTGAAGTTTGTTGCAAATTTTAATGCTTTGCTATTAAGCTGGTAGTTTTGAAGCTCAAGAGAGCATTTAAATGATTCTGCACTAAAAATATTTTTCGGCTCGGGAAGCAGTCAATAATCTTATACGTGTCGCATCAGAGGCATTTGGGAATATAAAATGTTTTTTTTGTTTTTTTTTTTTGGTGGTTTTTTCACCCAAAGTCTGAAAAAGCCCTGTCTTCAATAAATAGAGCTCTTTCGAAAGAGACGGAAAGTAGGCGGGTGAAAACAGGACTAGGTATAAGGAGTGGGTTACAAAAAGAGTGCAAGAAGCGAAAAGGGACATAATACCTAGTAGCTCAGAGATAATTATTATACAGGTCTTTAGAACAAAGAGAAGTTTAAGCCCAAAGAATACCCAGACAAATTTTCATTCAAAGAAAAAAAAAAGGTTATAGAATTGACATTTAAGAGAGTACAGCAAGAAATTAAAAGAGGCAGAAGGACTAAAGAAGAGGACAAAACTAATTTGAGGGAAAGAAGAAAAAGAGTTGAAGATTGGTAGAGAACAAGATAAAAAAGACAGGCAGACAGCAGACAGGCACAGAAACAGACAGAGAGAGAGAAAGAGAGAGAGAGAGAGAGAGAGAGAGAGAGAGAGAGAGAGAGAGAGAGAGAGAGAGAGAGAGAGAGAGAGACTTTTACAGACACACAGGCAGACTGACTAAATGAGACATCTGAAAAATACGTCCATTTGTTAAACTATGATATAAAATATTTAAAAAAACTCGAAGAGTATTATTGGTTTTGTCAATTATAAAACTGACATATTATTTTATCTTCAGCTCTCATAAAAAGACACAGACTAGAAAATATTCATATTTCCAAATGACTAATTATTCACAGTCAAAAAGTAGTGTATTCAATGATGGCCAAGCGTCTTTGTTCTTAGAGCATTGAACCCGAAATAAGAGGATCACGTATTCTATCACCGATGATCAATTTTTATGGGGGCTCTTTAGATTCAACTTACCTTATTTTCAGTCCAAGACAAAGTTATAATAAAGGCAATGAACTAATATTGATATAATGAAAGAATGACTAAACCTCAGTGGCTAAGATATTAAGGCTGTGTTCCACATATCCTATAGCCTTGTCTGAACCATTAATCAACAAAAGATAATTATATTTTCAACTTTCTCGTGACACTCTTTATGTTATATCCATGGTTTGCAAGTCTCCTTTCTGTCATCTTTAAGTCTCCCGTTACGTTATTGTTTTTTTTTTGTCTTTCTACTGCTTTGTGACAAGCGATTAAGGTAAAAGAGTGTTAGTGTCTGGTATTTTAAAAGCCTTCTACAACACTGTTGTAATACTAAATAATTCGCTGGTTTAAAAAAAAATGAGCAAAAAGAATCTTAAAAAATGTTTTAGGGAATAAAAATAATCTCCATTGTATAATATTGACGTCATTAGTCAAAAATTGAAGCTTTACAAATCGCTTTCTTGTGGCAAAATACTGGTAGACAATTAAAAGCATCAGAAAAGCTTTTGAGAAAGGTGTTAGTAGATTCTTAAGCATAAATGTCAGCGCATCTTAGTATTTTCTCCTTTAAAGACAGAGATGATTTTGTAATTGAAACTATGAGGTATAGTTTTTTCTTCTTTTTTTATTTATTATTTGAAAGTAGCCGTAAGGTTGAAACGTCTGAGAATTATTGCCAAGAAGTTTTTGGTTGTTTTAGTATTTTGTGATATTCACTTTTTCTGCTATTTTTAAGAATCTTCTTCAAGTCTCTTATACAAGAAAAGCAGTTCGATCAAATCTTCTCAATGAGACTGCTTGGAGATAATCAATATGGTTGTAATTTATCACATTTTCCCAAAAGTTATGTTAAAAATTACATACTTTTCATAATTTCTTTTGCGAAAAAATAAGAAACTGCTGAATATTACTGCTGGATAGTACCGTCTTATTCAAGGAGTGATCATTTTATAAGTGAAAACCACTTTGTTGATTTTCAGCACACTTTTGCGGCTTTTAAATGTGAGCGGTATAGCTACTACGTATACAATGTTTGACTAGATACGTTGCGGCGAGTGAAAGATCTGACAGTGAATGTACAAAGTCAGGCAGAGAATAATGATGGTTCGCTATAATTTTTATTACAAATGTGGTGTTTTTTATCGCACAAACAATTTGAAAAGGATTTATTAAAAGAAGAGGGTAAATCTGACAACGAAAGAAGACATTTAGACGGTTACTTATCTAAATGGGCATGGGGAGAATCGGATCAAAGAAAAAGAAGAAAAAAAACTTGAAAGATAGTTTAGGAACACAGAAAAACCCTGAAATGCGACACGAAAATGGTGGATAAGGGGGTAAATAAGATAACTATACAGAACAATAAAGATTTAATTTATTTAGGGAGAAAGAGAAAAAGTGAGAAGGACAAACGGACATGATGAAAGACCATGGCTCATATTAAGAGAACCTCCAAAAAAAGCGCCTGTGGAAGCGCGCGTTAGGGCCATCTCAAGCAAGACATACACAGACCAATTGTCCCAACTAACACACAAATCAATTCATTTTCTACCGCTGCAGTTTTGACCATTTTGTAATATATGAAGACCTGTACACGCTTTCCAAAGAGGAAGCTAGACACGGACTCTAGTTTGAATGTACATTTCACCTCATTGGAAATTTGAAAAAAAACCTTAATCGAATAAAGAAAAACTTGTGATGATTTTTGACACGAAAGATGCATTAATCCGTTTTTTTGTTCTTTGAACTTTTGATCGCTGACTTTACAGTTTCAAATCTTTTGTTCAAAGGCTTAATTTACAGAAATTTTCTATTGTTTCTGTTTCGCGTTATTAAAACATAATTTTTTAAACGCCATTTGACTGGAATTTTCGTCAAATTAACGTATGCTTTATTTTTCTAGATATTTTCTTTAGAAGGTTGAGCGTCTACATAAATTGTCCAATGATATCTAAAATAGGACGGTGGCTTGCCATAAATTTTAGAGAAGACTTTGGCTCCATGAAACCCGGCTCTACCACCATAAGGCACAACCAAACAATCAAACCCAGGGGTTACTTTTTATGGTCCTATACGATATTGACTCATCTATTTATTTTGTTATAACGTTTTTTGTAACTGTATTCTGTTCGAAATTCGAAGAAGACCAACTCTGATAGTCGATATATAGAAACATTAAGAAAAGAAAACGGCTTTATGATGATCTTAACTTAAATTGGTGAAGTCTCATATTTTTAATTTTTTTTTTTATATTTTATTGAAACAAAATTGCATTTGAACAGACAAAAAACAAAAACGATATATTTTCAATAAAATTCTGAAGGAAATATCCAAAAACCGTTTTCAGAGTCCTTTGCCTTTCATGCCTAATCGACTTTGTCAATTGCAGGTGTGAAGACGCCAATTCAAGTTCACGATAAAAGAGAGAAATTGATGTCTCTCAAAACACAACAGATTTTCTTTTCAAATTTTCATGATAGGGGATTGAGCCTATTTTTACTTTTTATTGAAAAATCTGTACAAATCCGATGCCAATTACGGTTTTAACTTTGAAAAATAGGATTCGATGTTTCAGGTAGAACCTCTTTATTTAACAAAATCTAAGATTTTCCATATTATCAAATTGTACATTTAATATGTTTGCAAACAATTTACATTCTTAAACAATTTAATTAAGCAATGATCATTATAATTCGTTAAGCAGTTAACTTTGAATACCTTTACACTTACAATACTAATTCAGTTAGCGTGAGGCATAAATCTTTAAATATATGATGAATGGAAAAGCATAATGTAGAAATAATCAGAGGACATAGACACTGGGTTCATTATTGTAAACGTTATATCAGGGAAAAATGAGAGAACGGAATCTATCTTTATACGGCTAAAAGCGAAACAGAGAATAATGATAAGCATGAGCCATGGAAAAAATGCTGGTAGTGGCGTGCAAATAGAGGTCAAGTCTGCCAAATAACGGGATTTTAGTCTTGATCTGGTCTATGCCTCTACTAATTCTGTTTTTTGTTTTGTTTTGTTTTGTTTTACACTTATCTATGCCGTTTAATCTTCGATTCTATCTCTCTGTATCGCTTCGTCTCTTTCTTTTTCTCTTTTCTTCTTTCTATCTTTACACACCTATTCTCTCTCCGCTTTTCTATTGATCTCTGTTTCTGCTTTTCTTTCTCTCTATGTCTTTCCGTAAATACACACTCTTTACGTTGCAAAAAAAAAAACAAAACAAAAACAAACAAACAAACAAAGAAGTCAAACAAATTTATTCAAAAAATTGTTTCCAAATGTCGTGGTTTCACTTTCCAAAAGAAAATTGATTCAGTTTTCATTCGCTTCATTACTGTTTTCACAGTTTTTCACTCACTTATAGTAAGACCACTAAGTTTTGCTTTCTCTTTTTTTTCTGTGTTTTTAACCCTTTTTTAGCGGTCTTCTTTAATAATAATCCCAGACTCTTGAGATATAGAGCAGAACAGGAAATGATGCAGGCCTAATTTACCAATCACCCTGACTTTCTAAATCGTAACAGCCACTCCGTCGTTTTGGACGACAATTGCCCGTGTCAAGAGCACTTAAGCCCCAGACTCACGACAGCGCGGCCCGTTTGTCCTGTTAGAAACTTAAGACTTTCCAGACCAGCATGGGAACAAAACATCGACGAACTTCCGGTGTAGTTAATACAGTGAACTTAACTTCTTCACGAGAAAGATATGAATTCACTTAGAAAAAATTGCTTTGTAGCTGAACTACCGCGCTAAGGAAGCATTTGTTTACTGTTTCAAGTTTTGAAATGGTTCTTCTGCAACTTCTCTGCCTACGAGAATAGCCTATTCGTTATTTAACCAAAACCTTGTATTTTCATAATAGGCAAGTGAGAAAGAGAGAGAGAGAGGGAGAGGGAGAAAGAGAGAGAGAGAGAGAGAGAGAGAGAGAGAGAGAGAGAGAGAGAGAGAGAGAGACAGAGACAGAGAGAGAGAGAGAAAGATAAGGTGATGAAGTCAGAACTTAATGTTAGATCAGTTCTCAAGTTTAAGGCTCCGATTCGTTCTGCAAATAGCAGGGGTAGTTTTGCTAAGAGAAAAATGATGGTAAACCTAATTAAGTGTGACATGTTTTTTCTAACACAAAGACAGCCAATCAGTAAAAACGTCAGGAATATTATGAGTGCAAGTCTATACAATATATTATACAGGTCAACAAACAAGCTCCAGATGTACAGACTTATGCAGATGAACTAAGGATAAAGATATATTCAAAACAAAAATGTTTTTATTCGATACAAGTTACTCAAGCAGAAAGAACCGCAGTGCCCGTATGGCGGAATAAATTAAAATGGAAACTTTTAAAGGTGACTGTCAAGTTAATTTCCTCAGACCGAGAGGACTCCGTCAGCAGAAAATATTAATATTTTTTTTAATCCTAGTGCACGTCTGTAGGACGTCTGGCCTGTATCACACCTTATCGTGATGCTCTTTAGCATATTGGGCTAAATTTCGTCTGACATTGCCAGCATCAGGCTGCTCTCTCGCCCTCTGCTACTTTCTCGTTTTCATGGCCTTTAATGGCTGCAGTTTAACGACAAAGCTTGTGGGACTAGCAGCAAATTGTTTGTGGACGGAGAAGGAGATGGCAGAAACAAATTTAAAATCGTCGCAGGTTAAACTTTTGAGCGCCACTAGTTCAGTCAGTTGAAGGTCGGTCTTGTGTCATAAAGTTTTGCTGACATCTGAACATCCCTGGCTTTACAGAGAAACTTCGACTTGGTTCACTATTCTTAATGAACAAAGAAGACGTAACTGTAATATACGACTCAGCACTAAACCTGTTTGACGAAACTATTAATTGCTACCTGAAGTCTAATATACAAGAAGGAAATTCAAAGTAATATTGTGGGAAGCACTCGTGTAGTTTGGAAAATAGTTTTTTTAAAGAGGATAAAATGAATAGGAACAACATAAAGAAAAGTTGCGGAAAGACATAGATAAGTCACTAAAAGATAGATAGAACGACAGACACTCATCATATAAATAGATCCTAAGTTTTTAAGTCATTACTTAATTTTTTTTTATTATAGAAAGTCTAATGCCCAACATATTTTATCGGTCAGTTATGGTTCAATTCATAAAGATGTAAATATGAAGGTAATCTTACTTTGACCATTATAGTTTGCGAATCCGTTAATGGATTAAAAGAAGGAAATGTGAGTCAAAGACAATTGGTGCTAGTTGCCGTTTGGTATTTTAGTAGATTAATAGAGACTTGTTGTTTTTAATGACCTTTTTCGGAATGTTATCATTATATATTAAAACCTCTTTTCTTCTTTGCTTTATCGTTCATGTTGTAAGTAACTCTATGTGTTTTTTTTTTCAAAATGGCAAAGCTCTCAAAGTTTTAAAGATCTTTGGAATCCACTGTTGCTTGGAAGTATGCAATTTTTTTCTCAAGCATTTTTTTTCTTTTTTTTTTGCATTACTGGCAGATCTTGTAAAATGAAATAACCCAAGCATGGAATCTAAATACTAAAATTCTATTTATGATTCTATCACTGGAGTTCACATTTTTCTCCCAACCTAGAAATAAGTTTTACCCAATGTTCTGTATTCGTTAATCAAACCTTACGATCGTTGATTTTCTTTTTTTTTCTGTAAGAAGCAAAAGTACTTGCGTCTTTCAACACCATCTAAGTGTGCACGTCATAAAACAAACAAAAGTTTTCTAGCTAGGTTTTTAGCGATATTTAATTTTGTAATTTGCTGTTCCCCAGAATCTTTTGTCCTCATCTATCTTTCTTTTGCTAGTTGTAACCACTGCCTTTTAAAAACTGAGGGAATTAAAATTTATTAAAGAAATTTCGTCCATTTTTTCTTGTAATAAATTATCGGACCTTTGGGCACACGAAACTATAGAGCTTTTCTTCAAACTGCATTCGCCCAACATGTGTCCACTTTTTTTTTTTTACAAAATTAGAGAAAAAAAATGAAAACGTTTTTATTTACATATCCATTAAGAAAATTATTCGAAAACTTGAATCTGGTTGCACATCTGTAATCGGTGAGTGCTGCATGACAAAAAAAAAAAAAACAAAAAAAACGAAAATTGAAACTAATATTTTTTTTTTATAAAATGTAGGTATGAAATCTATCAAAAAAGTAATTTCGGTATGTGTTTAACTGTTTGTCACTAAATTGTTCTGCAAATATCAACAGAGGCTTCTGTTGCGATTTTCGAAATTCCTCTTTTCCTGTTGGGTGTTTTTTTGGTTTAATTCTGCTCTGTGCTGATCTAAAACAGTTTCAATATTCTTAGATTACATTCTATACTACTTTACCTTATGGTAAGAATAAAAATTCCTATGTGGTTCTATTTTCCCATCAGCTTAAGATTATGTTGCACATTTTCATATATTTAATCTAAGATATCTGAAGTTCTCAAATCCGCCCAAGTTTACTGTCTTGGGGCCATTAAAAATGGTCAAAATTGGCATTTAACCTTAGATTGTCTTGTGCCGCGGAAAGGATAGTATTTTGATTGGCATGCTCGACAGCGTGAAAATCTGGTGGGAGACCAACTCTTTTGATCAAATGCTATGTTTTGACTTCTTCTATAGAAAAAATGTAATTTTTTTTTTAGGGGGAGGGGAGTTGTTGGAAAAACTTAGACACATTGTAACTGTAGAGATAAAAGTACATGTACCTTGAAAGGAAAATGACTGCAAAAAATCGTAGTTTACATTGCTACGGTGGGGCAAAAAAGTAAAAAAATTATGGACAATTACATCGGAAATAATGATAATTCAATTTATATATGGAAAAAAAGAGTGAAACGACAAGACCATCTCGAATAAAATTTTTCGCAAAGCGAAGCGTATTTCAATTACAACAAAAATGCAATCTGTGCATAGCGGAAAAAGTCAAGCCTGAATAAAAGCGATGAAATGATCTCTTAATTTCGATACCAAAGGAAACTTCTGCTTGAAAATATGGACCGGAAATAATATCATTCGCCAGAATGAAGAAACTCGAAACACTTTTGTAGTTAAGAATAATAAGTGATCTAGACTTTTTCTCAATTTACAGTTAGGCGAAAGACTAAGACATAAGAGGAAGAGAGAGAGAGAGAGAGAGAGAGAGAGAGAGAGAGAGAGAGAGAGAGAGAGAGAGAGAGAGAGAGAGAGAGAGAGAGAGAGAGAGAGAGAGAGAGAGAGACAGAAGAGAGAGGAAGAGAGGGGAAGAGATAGGGAAATGAGAAAGCGAGAGAAATAAATATTAAGGTTCAGAAAGTATTTCTTCTCTGCAATAGACGGTAAGTAATTAAGTAATTATTATATGAAACAATATGACTTTTTTGTCCATCAGAAGAAGGTACCTAGATAATGATATTTTTGCCCCCAACTTTATTCCTGCTAAGTCTTTGTAGAGTCACTTATCAATATTTTCAAAGTACAAATATGAAGTAAGGGTTTCGAACTGTGACCTCACCGGCTCACTGATCATGATTATGGTTGCAGCATTATGGTCTACCTCTCGTTAGTCGGGATGACTTTTTGAGTCTAAACCAAGAAATCTATCAATGAGAAGAACAATCATGTCAGCTGTAGACGCCAAACTAGTTTAATCTCATTTATGTCGAGTTTCCTTCATGTTACAGCCTTAAACGTTTTTTACTAAACGTTAAAAACTTATGAACTTGATTTAACTTTTCTACCACAAAATGCAGATATACTCATTTATGATGACGTTTTCTATCCCAGATGAAGTATGGAATTTAGCAACCAGTCGATTTCCTTTATTCCGCAATTTTCTAATTTAAAAAAATCTTGGCTGTGTCTAAAAACCATACAGAGACTTATATTTTGTGTGTGTTTTGGCGAGCCAAAATGTTCACGTTTTCTCCTTTTCCAAGAAATGATCACAGAGGACTTCCAGATGGGTCCTGCAACCAGCAATGTCCTTCGTGCGTATCTCATACAGCACTGTTTTAACAGGACAGAGCCCTGTCTCTCCAAGACGGGAACCGGCAGTGAATAAAGTCTGGACTATCTCTTGAGGACTTTCACAAACGGGGGCAAACAATCCTAGTGTGATCCGAATACAGCTTATCGAGGCCTATTTTGTGATGTCGTAACAATATTGGACAGTAGATTCTCAAATTCTAGCCATTATATGTGAATATTTATGGACTAATAGTGTAGAAACCATTCTAACCATTCGCTTTTTTATGGGATGTAAAGAAATAGTGTTAAAGATAGCCGATGTTTGAAAGTTTATGTAATGAAAAAAAAAATGTGACAATATTTGAGACTGACAGGATGTTCGTGTTTCGGATCAGAGTGAGGTAGAAAAAACAGTTGTTTAGAGGTACAAAACTGGCTAGTTAAAAGCTGTTACAATATTTTGATGTTGAAATCATTTTTAACAAAGAGTAAGTTACATGATTTTGATATAAAATACACACTTCTGCATCTATACCTGTTGAAAAAAGTGAAAGAAATAAATAGATAATGATTATATATGTGTCCGTTTCCAATCAATCAAGGAACATATTAGCACAGCATTTTTTATTGTGTAAATATTCTAGAGTGCAACGGTTTCATTTTATTCTAAGAAGGGCCGACTAGAATTTGAAAAATCGAATATAAGAGGTCAAAACAGTTAAAAACATTATTAGGTTCATGGGCTAGGAATACTATCATTCTCTTAGATTTACACTTTCTATTGAAATTGAGGGTATAGTACTGTAGGCACATTGTACCACTTGGATTATTTTGTGTGTGTGTGTGTCGAGAATTTTTCTCTCACAACATTTACATTAGTCTATTTCTTATTGTTTTAATTCCCTTATTTTAAGTAAGAGTACACAAAATAACCATAACTGTTATTCTAATTTTAGGGAAAGTTTGTCCCAAAATAATAGAATTTCTTGTTAAAAATAGTTTCTTATTTCTATTATCATTGCGATCAACTTAAAACAATCAAGTCGATGTAGAGCAGAAGCTCATCACAAACGGATGACAGAGCAGAGGAAACAAACCCATAAGATTTTTTTCCTGTCAATAATTCTTCCGATGGCCGTAAATCAGTTTAACTTTCTATTCTGTACAATTTCAACATTTAATTACAACTTTCCTCCTAGGTAATAAAAATCGAATAGCAGTTTTATTCTCTGCATTCGAAACAATCGTAAACAAGCAGTCAGTTGTGTATGTTAAGTATATTGAAAGGAAAATAATGGGCGTTTTCATTAAGTAGATTACTAGTCATAAGTGAACGTTATTGCATCTCGCTCTTTATTTATTTGGTATATATTTTGAAAACTCCATTACAGATTTTTACGAGGTTATCTTAATCACACATAATATTGATGCTTAAAAACTCATTACTGCTCTAACCAAGGCCTGGGTTATTGCTCTAGCAATAAATCTGAATGCTTAATAAATCAAACACGCTTTCCATAGAATCTTTTACATAAACTTCATTTCTTTATTTCACATATCGACTACAAACCAATTCTCGGCCCTTTAATTTCGACATTTTACCTGTGATGCCCATTTGAGATGTTTGGCAATTTTTCGTCGTTCAGCTCATTTGTTGAGGTTGTTAAATATTTTAAAGCATTGTTTGTATCAAGTTTTCATCTTTCTAAGATATAAATTTTAAAGTGTTAATTTCAGCTTTAAAAATAAGTTACTTCAATAATCCTGTATTAAAAAAATGAGAAATATATGGGGAAAAATTATGGCGAGTTGTTCGAACCTAAAGGAAGACACACTTTGAGGTCTTTAATAAATAGAGCTCTGATAAGAAAGATGGGAGTAGGTGATAAAAAAGATCTCAGTTACTAGGGAAGGCATAAAAGATACAAACAGGGACAGATGCAGTAAAGCAGAGAAATAGACATGAAAATACAGTTACGAACAGGTACAGGTTTAAGCAGAAAAAAACTAAATAGGAAAACTCCCTTCGAGGAAAAAAGTAATAAATAAAAATATCTAGGGAGAAAGTATAGAAGGAATTAGAGGAGAACATTGTGCTAAGAAAAATAAAGAATGATAAAGAAACGAAAAGAAATTGATCTTGATAAAGGATATGAACCCCCCTCCCCCCGAGAGAGGAAGACAAACAGAGAATCAGACACAGAGACATAAAGGAAATGAAACGCAGAAAAACAGTGGTTTCATATTTGATTTAAGTAGTATCGTATAAATAGTTTGGATAAAGATGACGTATATTGGTAAACGATTCGATTAAAGAGAATTTTTTTAAGCAAACATTGAAGTACTTAATTCAATCTAAAAAGTCAACATCAGTTAATGGAAAACATTGAACACACTTAAAGGAACAAAATTGCGATCGGTCGCATTTGGTGTCCAAAAAGTTACTTTTTTAATAGTAGTTCATTGATCCCACCCTATTTTGTCTTTGCATGTGTCAGCAACTGAATATTATGATGAAAAAAATTATTCAGATATTTTTTTGACTGAAATGCTCAATTTTAGTTCATATAAAAGTGATCTTCATTCCGTATCAGTTCTGTTAATTTAAAGAGCATATTGTTGCATATCATCATTTGTGATTTGTATTATTCTTCAAGGAAATCTGCCACACTTAAAAAAAAAGAATTTAATAAACGTGGTTTTAATTCTTTTTTCCCTTTTTGCTTTTGATTTCTTTCCCTTTCAATTTCACCTTTGTTGAAAAAAGATGCCCAAGAAATGCACTCCATGAAGACATTGTCGATGTCTAAAAATAAATGTATTTCTCCAGAATGTCTTAAAATGTCAGAGAAGCTTTGATTGGAAACGCAATTTTGAACTCGGTTCAAATTGGCTTTGAGCATCTTCCAAAACCACGTGTTTCACGTAGCAAAGCGGTTCGAGGCAACTGTATGGTGTTGCTATCCTGCGATCTTAAAGTAATTCAGGCTTAATTTTTCTAGTTTTCTTCATTTTTCGATTTTCCTTTTTTTTTTTTGTGGAAATATAAACACCCTACGTTTTTTTCTCGTGCTTCATTAATTATTTATAAAGTGCGTGCCATCACAACACAGTTCTCAACAGAAGCTATCGTCTTTCACCCGTTAAATATCGGCGGCCCCGAAATAAAGGTTTGCTGAAGATTTTGAAAGGAATATTGATATTGGATTTCAATTCTAAATTAGAGTTTGATGAAACTTGATAAATGATTTATATTATAACTTTTCACTATGGAGAGTCAAATCTAACCAAGTATCGTCAAGAGTAATATACTTGTCACATCACGTGTGCAGTGTTGCTATTTAGACCATGCCATTATCTCATGTCTTTTAAAGCAAATTCTATTTCGTAATTGTTTGATTAGAATGGAGATCCATCTCCTTTAAAAATAATTTCTTTCTATCAAATTTCATGTGAAATATTTGAATAGGAGTGTTTAAAATTCTCCTTCGAGTGAAAGGTCGTGACCATGTCAAAGTTCGCGTGATTTTTGTTCATGCATCCTACAGGGACTTTCAAGCTTGGGTCCAATTAAGATAGACGAGAACTCTGGCTCATGAATAATCATGCAAAACGGAAAACATCTTAGTCTACAACTATCCATTTAGTCGTGCCTAAGTTATCCCAAGCCTTGAATATACAAGTAAGTATATGAGTGCATTACAATGTCATTTTTTGAAATAGAAAGAAAAATACCAATACAGGTCAATGTGGGATCTCCAGAATCTATTGAAAGTTAACAGTCAATATCGAATTGATAAAAAGGTAAAGAGATAATGAGAAAAGGTATTGAATGCATTACTTTTTTAATTGATTATTTTCATAAAAAATGGTATTCTTTCATGTACAGCAATTTTGTATATGATCACTTCTATCTTTTCTGCAAAAACATAAAAACATTATGTGTTTTAACAAAGGTAAAATCATTCTGTTTACTATTTGTTTTGTTCTATTTCATAGATTCTTGGTATAGAAACTATTTATAGGGAATGTAGTTTTTGTCCTCTATAACTCAAATGCCTCAGTTTGTAAGAAACTTTGTTGTATTTTTTTTCCGAGTATATATGAGGTAAATATCATTTCCTTAGTTTATAGCTCATGAATCAATTTTTAACCCAAGAAAGTTAAGGTACATAATTTTATTTGATTGTGATCAATCTTTACTTTCGGTTTGTTTAATTGGCCTCATAAAATGAATGGATCTATATCAAGAGCTCAGAGGAAGACATTATTGGAGCCAGCAGTTTCTTATTATAGGTTTAAGCAGTCTATTACTACAGACAAGATAACATGTGTATAATACAAAGAAAACCAGATAATGGTGAAAGACGGAAATATAGCCAGAGGAAATCAGAAGCATAGACCTACACAAATAGATAGATAGATAGATAGATAGATAGATAGATAGAGAGAGAGAGAGAGAGAGAGAGAGAGAGAGAGAAAGAGAGAGAGAAAGAGGATGGGTACATAGGCACATAAAATCAGATAGACTCATAAAAGAAGAAGAGAGAGTGGGAGGCATATGGTCTAAAGTGATAAGGAAACAACGACAAGAAAGAGATGGAGATAGAAGAGAGATTGCGATAAAGAAAAATTTCTAGGGGAAAGAGAGAGAGAGAGAGAGAGAGAGAGAGAGAGAGAGAGAGAGAGAGAGAGAGAGAGAGAGAGAGAGAGAGAGAGAGAGTACACCCAAAAGAAGAAACAAGGGTTGGGTGTGGGAGGGGATGGGCTGAAGCGGACCCAACAAAATTAAGATGCTCTATTAATTTGGGAACCGGAGAAAAACTGAAAAAGACAAACTTGCTGAGATACACTGACCCAGGATCAGGGGCTTGGCAGACATGTAAAATAAGAGCTAGACACCTGCAGATTTGGACGTGAAGACCTTCTTAATCAAGAAATACACAGACAGAGATTCCCAACTCACATTCAAATCAATTCAGTTTCCGTTGTTGCAGATCATTCAACGCTATAGCGAGATACTCGATCTAGTCACAACGTACTTTTGTCTCATTGGCATTCATTCTTTAAATCGCATTATCGTACATCAGGTTTAAAAAAATTTGTGCTCTATAAAGTTAACTATGGTGTTGAATTGTGCATTAAATTTTTAAGATCATTTTTTAGGTTACGTCTTGGTCATTTATTCAATTTTCAAAAAGAAAAAAAAGTCTAATCTCTCTCTCTCTCTCTCTCTCTCTCTCTCTCTCTCTCTGTCTCTCTCTCTGTCTCTCTCTCTCTATATATATATATATATATATATATATATATATATATATATATATATATATATATATATTACAGAGCTAGAAAGACATGAACTTAGGTCAACCATGATCTGCTGTGTGGATCACACCATCGACGGAATTTATTTTGTGAAAATGTATGCTAACAGTTTTTCTTTTAGAAATTTAAAGTATACATTTTCGTCCCCTTCATTTTCTTTGAAGACGCCTTTAATGAGATGCCTACGTTTTGATCAGTGGGCGGCTAGAACCTCATGAAATCCAATACCAACACCAAGTTGCTTATGCCAGGATCACGATGCTTTATCTGTTCTAGACATGGCAATACTTGATTTTTATGTCTATGTAAAGAATTTATACTAAAAAAAATTAAGAAAAAAATATTCTGCTTTGTTATTAGAAAAAAATACAAATTACAAATATGTTATGTCCAATGATAAATGAAATCTTATGTTGGGGATAGTTTCAAACAAAAACTATTAAATTATAAGATTATTGTGGTATATATATATATATATATATATATATATATATATATATATATATATATACATATGTATGTATGTATATATACATATATGCCATTTATAATCATCATAGCGAAGAAATTTATGTATCCCATTTTTTGTGAAAAAGAACATTACACAGGAGAAACTTAAATGTACAAACAAATGGTTTTAAAATTTTCGAAAAGCATTAAAAAATACAGGGAAATAAAAAGCAATAGTATTTATAATCATTTTCTGCATAATCAACTCTCATAACCCATTTCAAAAATAGGCATTAGAACATACTGCGATGTAATAAACAAATCTAAAAAAATAGAAATGACCTTGATTTAAACGCATACTTTACTGTTTTAAAAAAAAGATGGAATGAACTGTGCATTCAAGAGAATAAATTTCGTTTTCTTGAACATTTCATAAACAATTTTGGAAGGAAAAATATTCATACACTCTTTAGTTTTCATCATTATTCAACATTGACAGACGACTAACTTATTGTAAGAAAGAGAGTAGTTTTACCGATTTCATCCTATAAAGGGCTCTCTGTTATGCCTGTTAGGTCTGCTACATATAATTATATTATTCTAAAGCAGATTTGTACAATGTGTATTTTCTGTACAATAAGAAATGGAGATAATAAAATAATGAGAAAAGTTACAGATAAGAAAAATGACAAATGATAGAGATTGAGAGAGAGAGATTTTACAGCGGGAAAATAATGTAATGTGTGCTTTTTTAACTAGTACTTTCGTCTAATAAACCTTTGAAAAGAAATTGGTAACTCGGGCCTATCGAAATCAATGGTTAAAATGATCCTTAAACAGGTTTTAGAACGGATCTTTCGTTTAAAACACCATTATGTCGTAAAATAGGAATCTCGTGGTCAAATTCACCCTACTGTACAAATGTGAAATATATTGTTTCGAAAACAAATTGAATCATCGAATGATGTTACATACAATGCTTTTAGAGACTTGAAAATAACAAAAGCAAACAGGTCTGTTTGGTTCGGAGTGAATTAATTTTGCAGCTCATACAAACTGACAATCATAAAAGAGCTTCAAGTTCTGTTTAAAGGTGAAATACTCTTAATATCATCGCCCTGCTGAGCTTTTTTTGTTCTACAGCACAACCCCTCTCATCAACCAGGACTTCTCAATATGTTAGCGCTTGGTGAAAATATCAGTAATATAAAGCAACGGCGAAATCATCAATGCATTCAAAGCTGCAGTGCAAAATTAAATGCAAAATCAAAAGGTAGTTTTTTTTTTTCCATAATAATTAGGAACGGTCTCCACATGCCCTTTTACATCTTCTACATTCTAAAACGAGAATCGTCAGAATAAAGTTTACAATTACTAATTTTAAGTTTCCAGTCGAAGGTAGCACAGGTGAAAAATATTTTTTTCTAATAGAGTATGTCTCTTCTGTGAAAATTTGGAGAAGGGTGATGAGTTCCATTATGTTTTTGTGAGTAAGAAAAGCTATAGAGGAAGTTAAATTCTATATAAGGAAAACAAAAATAGAAATTCCGCCGTCTTCCAACCATAATTTCGACGAACAATGTGTTAAAGTCTAAATATTTCGGGAATTTAAAAGCCATAGCAATTAATTGAAAAATATCAATAACGTGTTGCAGCACTGAAAATCGCAAGTATAATTTTATATACGTTTTTTTTTTTCATAAAATTTCATGTTTCATTTTTACTTCCAACTGTTTTCTCGTAAATTCTAGAATTTGTTTTTTTCCAACGACTTAAAGATTTAACTTTGTTACATTTAACCTTTACATATATTTGTGCTTAAATACCCTGAATAATTATAACTTGAATCCATAAAGTGATTTGAATGCCATACTAAAGTTCTAATAATATTTTAAATTTTTTATCGACATTTTTGATGTTTTGATTATGCTTTTTTTCAGTCTCAGCCAGACTGCAGCAAGAACAAAATGAAAAAGGGATCTGAAAAACAACAAGAGGGATGGTTATTTTTTAGTTGTTTTTTTTTTCTTCTTTTTTATGCATTCTAGATAAAACTCATTTTCTCCACATTATTGTATTCCTAAAAAAAATTTGCATGACGTTGTCTTTTACAATGCACTTGACTCTGCCATTTGCAGCTGTGAAGATTTCACAACGTCAAGTTCAAGGAAGAAATAAAATGGTCTTTCTTTCTTTATCTCTCTCGATGATTTTTTTCTCTTCATATTTCTTTCTCTTTTCTCTCATTCCCTCTCTCTATGTCTATTTTCTCTTTTCTTTTTCCCCGTCCTTTTTCCCCCTTCTTGATTGAAAGAAAAAAAGACATAAACTGTGTGCCGTTAAAAAGATAATAAAAGATGTAATTTCTTTTTAGCGTAAAAAACAGTGTTCTTTTAATTCGCTCCGTTTCCGTCTTTGGCAACTTTTTTTCCATAATTATAGCTATCAGTCAAAGAGCATCGTTCATTTTGATTGTAGCCATCCTCATGCATACAAATCCTTGACTCTTAAGATAAAGAGAGGACATAGAGTTGAAGAAAGCCTATTCGCTAATTACCTCTTTTTTTTAAATCAAGCAATCACATCTTCGTTCTGGGACACAAATGTCAGTCCCAAGTGTACTTACCACTCAGATAAAGGACATCTCGAGGACAAAACGTCGACAAAATTCCCAAGTAGGAACTTGCATGACTTTCAATTTTGCACGAATAATGCGCTGCTCCGCACTTGCACTGACCGGTCAGGAGAATCGTGCTTGCAGCATCACTAGGGAGAAACTTTGGGCTTTATTTGAAAGCTGTGAATACTCATGATTGACTTCCTAAGAAAGACGGATAGAGAATGAGAGAAATAGGGAGAAATAGATCATTTATAGCGGGGAGAGAAAGAGAGAGAGAGTAAAGAAGCATGAGAGAAAGAGAGGGAAAAAAATGAGAGAGAGAGAAAGAAAGGTAGAAATGGAGAGGTGGTTTCGTGTTAGATCGAGGACAAGTCTCAAGTTAAATGCGCCGAGTGTTGATTTTTTAAGTTAGATGCAAGTTGTTTTTTTTTTCTTTTTTGGTAAAAGAGCTAATGTGTGGAACTGTTTTGATCAATAAAAATTCTGGAAAAACAGACGCATGGGCCAGCCAATGAGATGAAAAAGGAAAAAAAAATATCTTGCAAGAGAACTTAGTTCATAAAAAAGCCCAAGAGCGAGAGCGAGAGAGAGAGAGAGAGAGAGAGAGAGAGAGAGAGAGAGAGAGAGAGAGAGAGAGAGAGAGAGAGAGAGAGAGTTAATGAGAGATTGACAAATCAAGTATTATATTTCTTTCTAAGCGGTTAGCTCTTTGAAATTGGAACTGATTATTACATTTTATTGCTAAAATTAAACCTTTTTACGTCGTTACAGTTAAATGACATTTGGCTTGTGAAATTGATGGTTATGTGAGATCTGATCTGCGAAGAAATGACGCGGACTAGCGAATAATCTAGTCTTCCGTAGATCACACCCAAACAAAAAAAAAAAAGAAAAGAATAGAGAAGAAAAACAGATGTTCATATTTCTTGGTAATAATTATATTCTATAGGTTTAGAGTACACCGACGGCTTTGTCAAAGGAAGTTTATCTACAGGCTTAATAATTAATGCATAAAATGATTTCATTATGAAAAGGTTTTATGGTGAATGCAAAATTCCTTTTAAGATGAAGCATTTTAGGACTGACATAAAATTGAATGTCTAAAAAAGATCTCATAAACACAAAACCAAAAAAAAAAAACATTCACTTGGCTTTGTGCTGAAAAACAATTTAGTTAAAAAAGGATAATGTGAGGATTTGAATAAGGAGTAGTTTTAACTTTTTATAAATCTTTTTTTTTCTAAATAAAGATGATTATTTAATACTTTAGCTTTTAAAATGTCTTTACTTTTCCCAACGTGTCAGAAAACCCCAAAGATTTAGTGTCGGGTTTGTAGGTATACACAGCTAAAATAGTAATCAGATTGAAAATAGAAAAGAGCAGGAGAGAGCCGAAAAAAGAGAGACCAGAGAAAAGTATTTGAAAACAAGCAGCCAGAGAGAATGATAAAAGCCAATGTAGATCAACTTGGACAAGAAATTGTGTCAGAAAAAGTATTACTCTTTATTCAGTATCATCCATATAGAAACAAACACTAGGCTTATGTTGAAGAATCTAATGCGAAAAGGAAACTCTTTAAGGTGAACGTGAAGTTAATTTGCTCTGACCGCGAGGACTCCGTCAACGGAAATGTAAATATCATAGAGCACGTCTGGGTACGTCTGGCCTGTATCACGCCTTGTCAAAAAGCTCTTGACCGTATTGAGCTAAATTAGTCCTGACTTTGTCGGTGTAATGCTATTCTATTTATCTTTAGCTCTGTGATAACCTTTCATGACTTTGGTTTATCAAGCAAAGTTCATTCGGGTAATTGTATAAAAAAATAACAATAAAGGAAGAACAAGTGAATTAGAGAAATAAATCAGAATTAAACAAAAATCACAACGTAAAGGGTTAAAGATTTTGGTCGCCATTGGTCGAGCGTTGGACGTGATTAATACCCTGATTTGCTAACTGACAGGCATATCTCAGTATTCCCAGCCCGAGGTATTCTAGAGCTACCGTTTCCGTAAGAGATTTGGAAGAAAACTTGGCAGACAAAGTCTTACTAAAGAACTCAATGATATATGGAGTACCATTAGTCTAAGAGACATGGATGAAGAAAGAGATAGAATAACCGAGAGACAGATAATTTGATACATACTTGATGGTTACTTTCGCTTTCTGTAATAGTGTTCGACAAAGACGAGAGTTAATAATGATAACAAAATTGATTATTCACTTTTTCAAGCCAATGTGCTTCTAATCAGACGGCTGATGATTCAGATCTATAGAGGTAACAAAGCTCAACGTTTGAAAGAAGGAAACGTCATGAGCGAAATGACAGAAAATGTCCTTTCATCCGTTTAGTGATGGCGCTTCATTGAAAATGTGTAATTTTCCTTCCTGACAAAGTGCACATACTGTTTGTTTCTCTGGTGTATAGGCTTGACTTTTGTTTTTAAAATTTTCTATTGTATGATGTGTTCAAGAGATAAAGAGAAAAAGAGAGAAATAGAGAACGAGATGGAGAGATAGTGTGAAAGAGAGTGGAGTACAGAGAGGCGGAGATAAAGAAGAGAATATTTAATTATCCAGCAGTTTGTTGAATCTTTTCATATCTGGTTTATTAAAAAATAGAAGCTGAGATAGAGACGCGAGAGAGAGAGAGAGAGAGAGAGAGAGAGAGAGAGAGAGAGGGAGAGAGAGAGAGAGGGAGAGAGAGAGAGAGGGAGAGGGAGAGAGAGAAATTAAGTATCATCATATTATCCTAACTTGAGACCTCCACCTTGTTCGTTCATGAGTTACATCCAGTAGAGGCCGCCACTTATGTTTATGGCGATTGGAGAAATGTGGCAGCACAGAGGCTCTTAGCACAAGATTTTGGTCGAAATAATTGTAATGGCAGTTTGAATCACCAGGTCTTCACCTACTTAAATCTTGAATGACACACTTTATAAAATCTATTTTAGTGATAATAGCGGGAATGTTGCCCAGAGGTGCTAAACTCAAGATTCTAAACGCAATAAAATCTTTGATATCCGAAAACTTCTTAAATATCAAGAGTCAGGTGAACATCGGAAAATCCTCAATTCTCGAAGGCTGTAACGTAAAAGTAAAGAACAATTCAGAATTTCAATTGCCAAAAAGACTGATAAAAATATATCGAAAATACTAGAAAGGTTGTAGGTCAGACTAGTTTAACATCGCACTGTCTAGACCCATTATAGAACCATCGATATTCCCAAAACGCAAACCCAAGGCTAATGCTTTAAACATTATGGAGATAATTTGGACTCAATGGCTCATACGAGTGTGTACATTGTTAAAATGATCGTCGAGATTACTTCTCGCAATACATAGTCTGGGTGAACCTCAGGTCATATTTATTTATTCGCTTGTAACAATGAAAAGCTGTTTTGAGTCTTCAAAATGATGTAGATTGCAATATATATTGATCGCTTTGTTACAGGTTATATGGAATTTATCTACTTCCAATAAAAATAAATGGCTGTTGAATTTTTCATTTTCCAATCTTGTTCATAGAGTTTGTAAGGTCCCATACATTTCATGATTTGTCAGTAGTTTATGATTCTCATCATTTAGAGGTAGAATCATTATTAATGTTAGTTTGTGCTGTAAAACAATGAAACTCCGCTGATTCATCGAATAATAGAAAGGGGAATCAAACTCAATTATTGTTCGTTTTTTTATTGCATTCTTCAGGAGAGCATCAACCTAATGAACATTTGCCTGTTTTTGATGACTGCTCATTAATTTTTTTTCATCAGATAAATCTTTCCATATTTGATTCTCCCTCATTTCCTAGATGGCCTATTTATGACTTACGTTAAACGACTGAGCTTGGAATTCCCCAGACTTCCTTTGTTTTAAAACTTCCTCGCTCAAAATGTTTTTGATAAACCGGCAGAAACAAAGACTATGAATCTTCAAACATTTCTTTTACTATTTCATTATGTACAAAGAAGACAGTTCTTGTACAATAGAACATCAAAAGACCAAAGGTTTGTACTAGATTCCTCAAGTGATGTTCTAAGAAATAATTTACGCACTATCACCACACTCAGCACGTAAAAACTCTATCTGATTCTGTTTTCCTCTCAGATAAAAATCTAAATGTCTTGCTCTCCTCGGCGCAAGGACTAACTCGTCTCATTCTGTTTTACAAGAAAGACCCAAAAAAAAATAATGACAACCAAACTTTGAGCATCTTTAAAGAAACAAAAACAACCATCGGTCACTTTTGGTGTTACTTTTCTAATAGGAATTCATTTATCTCACTGTATGTTTGTCTTTGCGAATGCCAACAACTTAAAAAATGGAAAAAATGGTTGTTTTGACCCCTTTAAATTGGTCATTTTTTAAAGTTATATTAAGAAGTTTTCAATTAGTCTACATCTTTTATTATGATATTCTGTGTCAGTTCTGTTAATTTAAAGAGCATATTATTATAAATTAAAAATACAATCATTTCGGCTTATTTTTATCCTACAAAGAAATCTACCACACTTAAAAAAGAACAAAAAGAGGAGAAACTGTAGTTTTAAATCTTTTTTTCTCTATCCTTTTAACTTTTTTGTCTTTCAATTTCATTTCTTCTTTGTCAAAAAGATGTCCTAGCATTGCTCTTCAAGAACACGTTGCCGATGTCTAAAAATAATTGTTTTTCTCTACAAAGTCTAAAAAATTCAGCGAAGTTCTGATTGAAATGCATTTTCGAGTTCGGTTTTTCTAGTCAAGGTAAACTTTTTATGACTTTCCGCATCTTCTTTAAACCACTTGTTTCACATAACAGTGCGGGTCGAGGTAACGTCAGGGAGTTGTTATATGAGTCCTTAAAGTATTTCTTGCATATTTTTTAAATGTTCTTCTTTTTCCAATCTTTCTTTTTGTGGAAAAAATACCGTGCATTATTTTCTCATGATTCATTTATTATTTAGAATGTGCGGTGCCAACACAACATAGTTCTCAATAGAAGCTATCGTCTTTCTCTCGTGAAATAGCGGTGGCCCCGAAATAAGAAGTTTCCTGAAGGCTTTAAAAGGAACATCGATGATGGATTTAATCCTAAGTTATTGCTTAATGAAATTGGATGATAGTTTATATGATAAAGTTTTGCTATGGAGGGGCACAACTAATCAAGCGTTGTATACCATCTGTGATATGTGGTAAACGCTATAAAATTAAATTGGCTCCTTTGGTGACGGATGTGTGGAAGAAATGTACAGTGAGAGGTATCAAAACTAGAAGCAAAGGCATAATTGACTCCCAACTATCGTCAAGAGTATTATACTTGTCACATCACGTGTGCAGTGTTGCTATTTAGACCGTGACTTGATCCCAAGCCTTTTAAGTTAAGGACTCCATAAATTAAATATGTCTCTCTGACAAATTCCATTACATGACCGTTTGGTGAAAGTGGAAAATGTATGTGCTTTTAAAATTGAATCTTTCTCTGAAATTCGCTTGTAATAATTGAATGAAAAAAACCGTCATTTCTCATAAGAATGAATGCTCCTGAAAGCGTCAAAGTGCGCGTTTTGTGTTTATGCATCGTACAAGGACTTTCGAGCATGAGTCCACTAGAGATAAGTGAGGGCTTTGGATCAAGAAAAGTCATACAGACCTATCCATTTACGTTTACAAATATCCATTCAATCGTGCCGTGCTATGCCGGGCCTTGAATCTACAAGGGAGGAGGTAAGTGGATTGCATTGTACATTTTATAAAAAGAAAAAAAAAAGATATCAATTCAATACCAGTACCCAGAAACTACTGAAAGTCAAGAGTTAGATATGAGTTGATAAAAAATGCTTAGAGCAAATCCAAAGATGAAATAAGTACATTACTGTAAATTGATTATTTTCGTGAAGATCACTATAATTCTACATTAAAAAAAAATGAAATTTCTGTCTTTTCTGCAACAGTAACACGGCTCCAAAAGAATTATGCAAGAAGCTAAATTTGTTATTGAATATGAGAGCAAAAGTAAATATTAAAGTGGTAAAATTCGAATAATGATTGACATTAAATTATGGCATTTCATCGAAGTTTTTGAAAGGCACTTCTTTATTATTTATTCGGGTAAAAAAATTAATGTACCACCTCAAATCGTTTTAAATGTCAACACTAAAAAAAGGTTAATCAAACTTTAAATTACTGAGCATGTTTATAACAATTTCCGATCGTAAAAATTTCCATCTTCCTGATAATCTATGCAACCACTCTTATTATAACAATATGGAATACTTATAAGACATCAATAAATTTCCAACTCCCACTTCCTATCATTACTTGATGATCGTCCTCAGTCTATTGCTTTTGCATTCATATTAATTATAATCATAATCTTTTTTAAAATCAATATTGTTCCTTTCATTCAAAAGAAAGATTTTTTAAGCATATAAATGTTGATAGGAATTTTTGTTTTCTTCATAATTTAATTGCCTCAATTAAATATTATATCAATAGTCTGTAATACATTAATCGATTTTTTTTGTAGAACCAATTGTTCACGTATCACACAAATAAATTCATTGTTATTACGAAAAGCAAACAATGGCGAAAGATAGAAATAGAGCCAGAAGAAATGAGAAGAATAAGGAAAAGATTTGAGATTGAGATTTGGTGAAAATTGATTAAGAAAAAAGCAACAAGAAAGAGATGGAGATGAAAGAGATATAGAAACAAAGACACATGTCTAGGGAAATGCGAGACACACAGAAAGAGAGAGAGAGAGAGAGAGAGAGAGAGAGAGAGAGAGAGAGAGAGAGAGAGAGAGAGAGAGAGAGAGAGAGAGAGAGAGAGAGAGAGAGAGAGAGAGAGAGTGTGTGTGTGTGTGTGTCTGTGTTCAGAAACGCGCAAAATAGAACATGGATTGGGGGTGGGAGGCGATGGGATGAAGACGAAAAAAGATAATTAAGATGCACCATTAACATGAGAACCAGAGTAGAAGTGAGCTGTGAAAAACAAACTTGCAGAGAGACAATGACCCGGGATTAGAGACAGTGCAGACATGTCCCCCGCCAAAAAAAAAAAAAAAAAAAAAATAAAGATAAAAAAATAAAGCTAGACGCCTGCAGATTCGAACGTGAGGACTTCCTTAATAACGAAATACACAGACAGAGATTCCCAGCTCATATTCAAATCAATTAAATATCCGTTGTTGTAGGCTTGCGCATGCGCAATACACGCATACTTGATCAGGTCATTCAACGGTATAGCGAGATACTAGATCTAGTCTCAACGTACTTTTGTCTTATTGACATTCACGCTTTAAATCGTATTACCGTATATCAAATTAATAAAAAAGAGTTAGTTGTTGTATAAAGTTAACCAAAGGACCTTTAACACTTCTTGTTGAAAGTTGGTAAGTTTAAAACATTATTCTAAGCTTACGTCTTAGGCATGTACTGATTTTACAACAAAAAAATTTTAATTTTTTTTTTTTTTAAAGATCACAGTAGTAGAAAGATACGGTTCTTAATATAGCCATGGTCCTTGTGTAGATCACACTGTTGACTGAATTTTTCGTCAAAATATCTGCTAACTCTTTTTCGTTAGAAATATCAGGTAAAGATGTTCGTTGCTTTGAAGACACCTATTATAAGATATCTAAGTTCCTATAGGTGAAGGCTAAGACGGTATTAAATCCAATACCACCAGATGGCTTACGCGAGGATCGAATCAAGGCCCTCTTTTTTCAGATACATGCTATATGTGAGGTGGCCTGGAATTTTCAGGCTAAATGACTAGTTTAAGAAAATTCTGATTTCCATAGTTTTTGAAAACCAAACCAATTACCTGGATAAAACAGTTGAATTTTTTAGAATATATTAGTATTTGGCTGAAAAATGACCCAAAACTTAAACAAGGCTGGGGAATGAGAAACTGAGAAAAACGTGTTTAAAGTTAGGGAAAGTTTTCATGCAGTTATCTTCACAAAAACTCCATAAAGCACATTTAAAGTTTCTTTTGGGCCTTGACACTTTTTGATAGAAAAAGACAGAAAAATGGTTGATAGTTCATAAGAAGCGGGAAACCTTGAAAAAATGATTTTCTATGTTTGAAGCTAAATAGATCAAAACAGTTATTCCAACATGAGCCTGAAAATCCTAAACAACCTCACAATTGATCTGTATAAACATGGTAATACTTGCTTTCTTGTAACTTGTCCATGAAAAGAAATTTTACAAAAACGCTCTGCTCCGTTATAGGGAAAATAAATTGAAGTTATGTGCAATAATAATTTAAATGTTATGTTGGGGATAGTTTTAAACGTTAACTACTCACTTATTAGATTATTAGATAATATATGCCTTTTATATACATAAGGTCGTAGAAATATATAACATTCATTTTTTTCCAGCAAAGATTAACTTAAAAAGAACTGTGTTTAAGACGCAAAAATACATGGTTTTAAAAATTCGAAAAGCATTGAAACAAAAGGTATATCAAGGCATACAGTTTTTGTTTGATTTCTTGGTTGAAAATGCAGAGAAAAGTTTTTACAGATCTGCACACTCAAGCCTTAAAAATAATGCCAATATCAGGCAGCAGAACATTTGGCAAGATAATGAACAAATCTAAAAAACGAGAACTAATCTGAAATATGCTTGATTTTAACTAATATTACTGTTTTAAAAAAAAATTAAATGAATTTTGCATTCAAGAGACTAAATAGCTTTTTCTTGGAAAGTGCATAAAGATGTTGAAAGGAATAATATCAATATACTTCATCAATTTAATATAAACATTGGCAGACCACTGACTAATTGTAAGAAATACATTAGTTTTATTCATTTCATCATAATTTATGGCGCTCTGTAATGTCTGTTACATATGGTTAATATATTATTCTAATGGAGACTTGTAAAATATTTATTTTCAGTATCATGCAAAGCAACCTCAGGAGATTAAGAGAGATGATAGAGAAAAAGAAAGGCAAATAAGATTACACAGAAAGAGGAGAAAATCCAGAAAAAAACCTAGAGGAAGCCAGAAAAAGAGAAATACAAAAAAATGTGACACAGCAAAAGGCAGGGAAAAGAAAGATAAAAAGAGATAAAGAGAAAGAAAACGAGTTTTCTGAAACTGGCAAATAATGTTAGGATATGTGTTTTTGTTTGTTTTTGTTTTTGCTTTTTTTGTGGTTGTAGGTTTTTTTTTATCTAGTGCTTTCCTCTCTTAAACCTTTGGTAAGAGAATGGTCCGGCAGGACAAGCCTAATCAGCACTTAACATGATCTTTTAACATGTTTTAAAACGGATCTCTCGTTCAAAGCACCATCATGTCATTGAGTATAAATTTAATGATCAAATTCACCCCACTGTGTGAATGCAAAATACAATGTTTCGATAAAAAATAGTATGATCAAAACGCTAAAAAAATGCTAAAAGAGACGTTTAAAAAGCAATAAAAGTTCATAGTTCTGCTTGGTTGGTAGTGAAAAAAGCAATAAAAGTTCATAGTTCTGCTTGGTTGGTAGTGAATAAAATGTGCAGCCCATACAAACTGGCAATTGTAAAAGAGCTGTAAAATTCTGTTTAAAAGTGAAATACTCTTAATCTCATCATTTTGCTTTTGCTCTACACAACAAATCTCGGGTTCCTGTCGTCAAATAAACTGTATGCTGTAGGGAAAAACTATCAATATAATAGAGCAACGGCTCCAATGTTATTTTTATGTTTAAGGAAGCCTGCCTCGGTAAACTAATGTAGATTCTGAAGAGCACAAATTGAAACACTTGTTCTCCATGATTCCATATTATTGTAATCTCAAAAAATATTTTCACGTTGTTATGTTTGACGATCCACTTGACTCTGCAATTTGCAGCTGTGAGGGTTTCACAACGTCAAGTTCAAGGAAGAATTGAAATGTTTCAACTCTCTCTCTCTCTCTCTCTCTCTCTCTCTCTCTCTCTCTCTCTCTCTCTCTCTCTCTCTCTCTCTCTCTCTCTCTCTTTCGATGCTGTTTTCTCTTCATAATTCTTTCTCTTTTCTCTTTTCCCTCTTTCTATGTCTTTTCTCTCTCTCTCTCTCTCTCTCTCTCTCTCTCTCTGTCTCTCTCTCTCCTCTCCCTCTCTCTCTTTTTCCCTACCTTTTCTCCCTCGTCTTATTTGCAAGAAAAATGAAATAACAAACTGTATGGCGTTAAAATGATTCAAATCGATGTAATATCTTTCTATTCGAAAAAATTCCCTTTTCATTCGCTTCGGTTTCTGTAATTCGCAACTTTTCTCCATAGAACTGTCAGTCAAATGGCATCTCGTTCAGTTTGATTGAAGCCATCTTCATGAATCTTTCAGATAATAGAGAGATTGCAAATTGACGAAAGCCTATTTTGCCAATCACCTTTTCCCAAAATCCAAACAGTCACTCCTTTGTTCTGGAACACGACTGACAGTCCCAAGTGTACTTACGGCTCAGACACAACCATCACAAGGATAAAACATTATGAAACTTCCTATGTACTAACTCATATTACTTTAAATATTGCACGAATAATACTGGTCCGCACTTCCACTGACGGGTTAGGAGAATCGTGCTTGCAGCATCAATGATGAGAATGTTTGTTCTTTGTGTGAAAGCTGTTAATGCTCATGATCGACTTCTTAAGAGAGAGAGAGAGAGAAAGAGAATCAGAGAGAGGGACAATTAGAGAGGGAGAAATAGATAGATATAGAGAGTGAGAGAGGGAGAGAGGGAGAGACAGAGAGAGAGAGAGAGAGAGAGAGAGAGACAGAGAGAGAGAGAGAGAGAGAGAGAGAGAGAGAGAGAGAGAGAGAGAGAGAGACAGACAGACAGACAGACAGACAGACAGAGATAATTTATGGTAATGTCGTTTGGCGTTATTTGAAGAACATCTGTGAAGTTTATTGCCCAAATGTTTTTTTTTTTTAACCCATCTATAATTGTTCTGATCGATAAAACAGCGGCAAATAGAAGCAAATGGGTCAGGTATGCACACCTGGAGAGAACAGATCAATAAGATAAGAAGATTTTCAGGATCAATATAAAGTAAGCTCTAAAAAAATTCATTTCATAAAATTAACAAAAAAGGCTTTTTAAAAGTAATCACTTAGTCTTGTGTGGAAAAATGGCTTACTTTAAAAAAGATAATTCGAAGAGTCGGATAAGAAATAGTTTTGAATTGTTTTAAACTCTTCCTCTAAATAACGATGATTATACATACACACACACACATATATATATATATAAATGCATATACATATATATACCTATATATATATATATACACACACACACATATGTATATTTATATCTTTGTTTTACAATCTCTTTACGTTTCTCGACATGCCATAAATCGCCAAAGATATAGTGACGGTTTTCTAGGTATATACAGCTAGACTATTCATGAGATTGAAGATAAAAAAGAGCGGAGAGGGCCAAAAAAGAGAGGGTATCAGAGGAAAGTATTTCGATACAATCACAGAGAATGCTAAAAGAATATGTAGACCAACTTAAAAAGAAAATTATTCCCCAGAACAGTAAAATTCTTTAATCAGTATCTCTCACAATGAAAACAAATTTTAACTTTATGTGGCAGAAGCCAATGCGAAAAGTAAACTCTTTAAGGTGAACGTGAAGTTAATTTGCTCTGACTGCGAGGACTCCGTCAACGAAAATGTAAATATCACAGAGCACGTCTGGGTACGTCTGGCCTGTATCACGCCTCGTCCAAAAAACTCTTTATCGTATTGAGCTAAATTAGTTTTGACATCGTTGATATAAAGCTATTCTATGTATCTCTCCCTCTCTGGGACTTATTTGGGCTCCGATAACCTGTAAAGACTTTGATTTATCCAACAAAGCGTATTCGGATAATTAAAAAAAAAAACCAGAGAGGCGGATGATACGAGGGATTAAAAGTGAATTTTAAAAATATTCAAAAGTCAAGGGTTAAAATTTTTGACGCCATACAGCTCATAAGTTGAGGAGTCAAGAAGGAAGGTCAAAAGAGATAGATAGAATAAACCAGAGACATATAAGTTGATAAACATTTCATGGTCATGTTTGCTTACTGTAATAGAGCTGAACAAAGAGGAGAGTTTATAATGATAATGAAATTGAACACCAAGATTTTCAACCATGCGTGTCTCTTAATCAGATGGCTGTTGATAATCAGTGATAACTAGGTTCACGATTGAAAGCACGAAACGTCATAAAAAATGAGAGAAGATCTCTTTTCATCCGTTTAGTGATGGCGCTTTATCGAGGGCCAGGGTCAGGGTAGCTTAACATCGCACAGTCTAGACCCATTATATAACCATAGATTTTAAATTTTCATTCCAAACAATGTGTGAAGAAAGGGAGAAAGGGAAAGAGTGAGAGAGAGAGAGAGAGAGAGAGAGAGAGAGAGAGAGAGAGAGAGAGAGAGAGAGAGAGAGGAAGGGATACAGACAGACACACACAGACAGAGCAGAGAAAATCAGATGATACAACAGTTTGTTGAATTCTTTTTATTTTGTTTGGTTAAAAATAAGAGGTGTGGCATTGGGACGGAGGAATGGAGATTTAGAAGTTGTAATATTATTTGTGATCATATCCTTTAGCACGAGACCTCCTCTTTGTTGGATTACAAGTCACACCCAATAGAGGCCTACACTGATGTTTAGTAGCAATTGGGGAAATGTGCCAGCTCAGAGGCTCTAACCGCAGGACCTATGTTTGTCATCAAATTAAAAGTCGGAATGACGAACAAAGTGTAATGGCAGTTTTAATCACCAGATCGCCACCTAATTCGATCTTGAATCTCGCACTTTCTTATAATCTTGTTCAGTAGTAACAGCGGATATGTGGCAGCCCAGAGGTGATAAAATCGGGATTCTGAACGCAGTAAAATCTTTGAGTTCTGAAATTTTCTTCCGCATCAAGTTTGAGTTGGGTGAACACAGGAAAATCCTCATTCCCAAAGGATGTAATGTACAAGTAAAGAACAATTTGAGAGTTTAAAACTGCCAAAAGAATGAAAATATATCGGAAATACTGGAGAGGTTAGAGGTCAGGGTAGCTTAACACCGCACTGTCTGGACCCATCGATATTCCCAAAACGAAAACCCAAGGCTAATATTTTAAACATTACGGAGATAATTTAGATTCAATGCCTTCCACTTGTGTCTACAATGCTAAAAATGATCGTCCTATTCGATCCAATCAACCACACCCGAGACCAGTTCTCGCATTACATTGTCTGGGTTAGCCTCAGGTCAAATTTATCCATTTGCTCGTAACAATTAGAAGCTGTTTCAAGTCTTCAAAACGATGTACATAGCTGGATTTAATTGCTTGGTTTTAGATTGTATGGAACCTATCAAACTCAATTTGAAATAAATGGATGTGCAATTTTATTGCCCAATCTTTTTCATAGACTTTTTAAGGCCCCATGTCCATCATTATTTGTCGGTCGGTTAGAATTTTCCTTCATTTAGATGTAAAAGCATGGTTAATGTTAGTTTGTCATTAGAAACATATTATTATGAACTCTACCGATTTATCGAAAGATGGAAAAGGGAACCAAACACAATTATGCATTAGTTTTATTGTATTCTTTAGGAGGGCAGTAATCTTATGAATATCAGCTTGTTTTTTTTATGACAGCTCCTAAATGTTATCATCAGATAAATCCTATTCTTTTTTTCATTGTTCGTCATTTGCTAGATGGCTTTTCTCTATGTTAAACGACCGATTGCTTTGAATTCCCAAGACTTCATTTGTTTTGAAACTATCTGAGTCGTAACGATTTTTGTGAAACCGGCAGATACAAGAACTATGTAACTTCCCATTTTTTTTTATTTTAATATATACCTTAACGGCAGTTCTTGTAAAATAGAACCTCAAAAGACGAAAAGTCCTGCACTACTTTCCTCAGGTGATGCTCTAACAAGATGCACACTTATCTCCTCACCAAGCACAAAACAGACCTGTTTTTCTTTCAGATGAAAATCCACAAAATATCTGATTCTGCTTTCCATTCAGATTTAAAAAAAAAAATAACTGATTCATGTCTATTTCTCCTAAAAGCAGGGACTAACCACAATCCGTCTCATTCTGCTTTACAAGCAAAACAAAATCGCAGTTTGTTTGCTTTCTGTTCCAGGCCGCATCTATGATTCTGATTCCTAATCAGAATCAAAGCCCAGTATTTTTTTAGTGTTATGCCTTATGATTTAAAATTATGACGGATTTTGAACGTTTTTTTTGGTATATATGCTGAAATTGGTTAGCATATACCAGCAATGTCTAACTGTGCAGGCTTTGGATCAAACAGAAGTGTATCTTAAAGATTCTACAAGTCCACTCAAAAAGAAATTTTGCGGTCTTACCGTTTTGGATCCTCATCCTCATTTCTCTTTGGTAACTTTTTTTTTTCTCGAATCAAAATTTAATAAATCGATGAAATGGAGAACAAAATATATTGAAAAGCCCTTACATTAAAATAATCATAGTTATCCAGCTTTGACTAAATTCAAAGAGGAGAGCTTCATTTCATTCCATTCGAACTTTTTGCGTAATGTATGTCCACAAGTTTTTTTTCCCACCATACAAATTTTGAAGCTTTATCCAGCTCGCAATAGAAAAACAACATATAAAATGAAGTCTGAAAAACTTAAGACCAGTTTGGTTTTGTTTCCAACTCAATTTTTTTATGAAAATATTATAGGATGGAACTGTTTGGATTTTTTTAAATTTCTTGTTCCATATATTGTTTATTGTTTTGTTTGCTTTTTGCGTCGAAATAATATTAATATTAAAATATTCCTTAATAGTTTTCTCCTTTTCCCCTTTAGTTATATAATAAACAAATTCCGTTTCACATCAAATCTCCTGCATCTCAGAAATGTGGTTGCACAATTTAATAAATTTGATGTAAAATTTCTGAAGCGCTCAAGTGTGTTTCGCCAAGCAGCCATCGAAAAGGCAAAATTGGCAAAAAGAATTCGGATGTTTTGTAAGCAGAAATATTCTGGGTGTTATTTGTTGGATAGCTTAAAAATGTGCTCATCAATTAATATTCCATCAAAATGTGATACACGCATAAAACGTCTAATATAATATTTGTAACATTTTCACAGTGTTATTTGTTTGCATCATCGTATTGACATATAAAAGCAGACAAGATAAAGTGTCCATATAATTGGACATATCGGAAAGATCAGGCTGTGGAATATATATAGACTGACATCCAGACAGCTCAACAAAATTTATCTAGGTATAAAGTTTATAAATAAAAATGCAATTTTTTTAAAAATATGCTGCTATAAACATGCATATAATAGCTTATACAGAATTTAATAACATCAGATATAGCACTTTATAACATGCCTCTTTTGCGAATTCGATCCACCTGAAAAAAAATCGATTGCTGTTTTTGTGCAGGGAAATTTTACTGTCGCAAAAAAGTTTGGTTCGTCTCTAGCGATGTACAATTCAATCCATAATTTATTTATGTCCATGTAATACGCTGTTAATCAAATGTCGAATTCATCAGCACATGTTGTTCTCCGCTTGCTTTTAGTTCGTACTTTAGTTTGACTATTTTGGTCTGTTATAAAACTGATTGGCCGGAATAGTTAGAGCACCACACGATCTATGCTTGACAAGCTGTCCTTTCAACTCTGCGAGATATGGAAAAAATACTGCAGTTTCAAGAAATAACAAAATTGCCTTGGATAAGCTGTTTCTCGTTCATATATTGAGAATGTTGGAGAAAGTGAAAAAAAGAGATACAGAGAGGTAGAGAGATATGGAAATAAAGGGAGATAGATAGATAGATAGATAGATAGAGAGAGAGAGAGAGAGAGAGAGAGAGAGAGAGAGAGAGAGAGATGAAGAGAGAGGAAGAGAAGAAGATTAGGAGGCGAAAACCCTAGTTTTGAGTAAAAACCGAGAGATTTAGATCAACTCCATAGACCGGAATGATTTTGGTCGAATTCTGTAGAGTTTTATTCAAAGACCGACTTAGAATATTTTCATTTCTTGTGATTGAAAAAAAATTGTTTCTACTATTGTGCCACGGGATCAAAGTTTAAGTACTTTCTGATTGAAAGTATAAAATTGTGCTTTTAGCCCTTTTTATGTATATGGTATGAACTTTCGTGCCTTTTTAAACAATCATACAAAAGTCGGTCTAACAGGATTAGAGGATTCCGAGGACCTAGTTGTGAAGACAGTGCAACCGACCATATAGACGGGTAGGAAATGGAGGTTGTCGAAGCCGTAGACGAAGCCAAAGAGTGCCTTAAGATTAAAGAAGTGATTGGGCAAACTCAAACTGACCACAAAGGGCTGGGATCATCTACAGCAAAGTGGTGGTCAAAAGCAGAAGGGAAAGAGAAAAGAGACATGGTCATCAAAGAGATACGGCTCAATGAAGATTCCAGAAGGGTTCAGAAAGCAGTCCAGCAACCTCAACAGGGACAATAGACTAATTGGGATAATGCTCTGCAGAAATCCCTCACATGGAATGAGATCTGGCACATGGCGCCACTTCTAGTTTATCTAACATAACTGATACAAGGAAGAATAAATGAAGGAAACTTATAAAGGAGGTCTGTATAAGTACATCCATAAAACAGCCGTATAAGACATTAGGTTATCTCCTAGAATTCTTAAAACTTTCTAGAATACGGTTCCTAAAAGGAACTAAGCATAGCCTTTTGATTTGAAAGGGTGAATAGACTGTCACGGCTTGTATGGCGGAGGAAGGCAGGAAAATTAAAATCATTTTTAAAGACAAAAGAGATTTTTCAGACCATACACATCTTCCCAACATCAGAAAGCCCAACAATAAAAGGAAGGGAACATGTTGGTATAAATTTCTTTCGCTAACACAGTGCATTATCTTTGGGAAAAAAAGAAATTACGACATACAATAAAATACAAGCGCGAAAAAATGTAATATAATATCTTAAGTTTTCTCTTACACTTGCTTGTTAGAAGATTGGGCTCAACAAGTTGGAACAGACATAATGATTGCTTCTCCCCTACTGGATCCTAGTTTGTTTTAGTAAACACATTATCTTCATGTAAGAAAAGTGTAAATACAGACGCCACCTATCTTTAAAAAAAATTTAGCGGAAGATATCTAGATTCTTGCTAAAGATGGATAGGTGGAGGCATATATTGAGATCATATAAGTAAAAGGAGAGATATCGTCTTTATTTCTTGTCATTTTTGCCTTTTTATAAACAAAAGGGGCCAATGACATAAAACAATGCAAGCACTCCATAATGCATAAATCTCTAACACGTTGATGGGCTGATGATATAATTGTCCTCTTGGGTCAAAGTATGGGCGTTTCCAACAAAAGACTCGTAAAACTGAGTAAAAACTAACAATATTCGCTCTTCGAAACATTAGCAAATTCATATAGCCTTTTTGAAAAGGTCTAATATCACGTTTATTTTATTTCAGTGTTTACTGGATCTTTGACAAAAAGATCTTCAAATAGAGGGAGCACTTGTCAAGAGGATGGAGAATGGGGTTGGGATGGAAGCATGACTGCTTATGCGTGTGTGTGTAGGAGTTGGAAAAAGAGAAAGGGACAGACAGAAAAGCTTTGAGATGGACAGAGAAATAAACAGACTGCTAGAGACAAAGGGTGGGTCAAAGGAAAAAAAAACATAGCATAGAGAGAAAGGATGGTAGTTAAACGTAAGACCGGAGAAACCACAGCAAAGAATAAAAGAGAAAAATAGGTTAGAGAAAGATAAAGACACAAAGAAGAGTTACAGCTAAGATAAAAAGATAGGGAGTAAGAAGGGGAGAGAGAAACAGACACACAGGATAACAGATATTTGTAGGATATGATTATTCTAATGAACTTGGTTAAAAAAACAAAAAACTTAAACGAGGACGGTCTAGGGGTCTACAGTTGGTAGAAACTCATTGGGAAGCTAGATAACAGGGAGCAAGTGTTTCGGCCCTGAACTTCTGACACTCTAAGTGGGCCGGGTCACATCCAGGTCATAATTCCCAGGTGCTTCCCTGTTATGTTTTATTTTGCACAGCGCCAGGACTCGAACCCACACCCTAATCTCTAGATGGATAGCTGATCCAGGCGCTATACCTCTTTGCCAACTTGTCCTGCGATGGTTTGAAGATTTTTTTTTATCTTTATAAAAGAACCTCTTATTTATTATCAGTCAGAACGTCATCCTCTGGCACCAACCTCAACGGGATCACCCCAGCTTTGTAGCCGGCATTTTCTAGCTCTTTGGTGGTCAGGTTCAGTAAATCTTTCTATTGTAGATGTGGGTCTCTTCCATTCTGTTCTCGTATGGGTCTGTTAGCTCCACCATGATCAGTTGTTGTGTAGATGCTGAATGGATCACGATATCAGGCCTTAAGCTTGTTTCTTTGTTTATACTGGGGTGACTGTTCCATTCTGGAAGGTCTGCTGAAACATCCCAGTCATCACAACCGTCTAGTAGGCATATTATCTGGTTTGTTGTCCTCACCGGCCTTCCGTGCCATGACTTAGCGCCTCTCTCTGTTGTAAATATCAACGCGTTGGTTTTAGGGAGGATAGTATTTCCTTTAGCCGTGCTTATGATTGCGGCAAGTTCCTGAAGGACTCTTTTATGCCTCCATGTGCATTGTCCCTGTGCGAGGTCAATTTTGCAAGACCTCAAGACATGCTCTGTGGTCTGCCTGACTTGTGGTCCTCTTTTTTCCTCACCATACCAGTATTGCGTTTGAGGAGATTTTACACTGATCTGATGAAAAAGCTGATCCGAAGTGGCGCCATGTGCCAGATCTCATTCCATGTGAGGGATTTCTGCAGAGCATTATCCCAATTAGTCTATTGTCCCTGTTGAGGTTGCTGGACTGCTTTCTGAACCCTTCTGAAATCTTCATTGAGCCGTATCTCTTTGATGACCATGTCTCTTTTCTCTTTCCCTTCTGCTTTTGACCATCACTTTGCTGTAGATGATCCCAGCCCTTTGCGGTCAGTTTGAGTTTGCCCAATCACTTCTTTAATCTTAAGGCACTCTTTGGCTTCGTCTACGGCTTCGACAACCTCCATTTCCTACCCGTCTATATGGTCGGTTGCACTGTCTTCACAACTAGGTCCTCGGAATCATCTAACATAGAGAGTAGCCTGGCTTTGCCATATATATACTCTTCCATTTTAGTAGGATTCTCAGCTTTGTTTTATGGCAGTACATTGCCACATCTGTGAGACCCGGAGGTACCCTGACCATCTCCTGCTGAACTTATTGATCTTTGCTTCTGTTGTCTTAACTGTTGTTGAGCAGATTTCATAGACCAGGAGTGGCCAGAGGGGCTTCAGAATTTGCATGAACTGTAGTCATCACACTTTCAGCTTAGCCTGAAGGCCACATCTGTTGATGGCTAGCAGGTCTTCGGTAGCAAGTTCTACTCTTCCTAGTCTTCTTTTGGTATCTTTCATGGATGAATCGTACAATCTCCCAAGGCTCTTAACTGGTTCCTGACTGACCTTTGGTAGCTGCTGATTGGCCACAGTAAATGTCGTCGCATCTATCTTACCTTTCCTTACTGAGAGACTGTGAGACTTGTTTGGTTTAAATTTCACCCTGCACCATGCCTTTAAGATTTCGAAGCGTTCTAGCATTCGGCGTGTTTCGTCTTCTTTTGAGCAGATTATGGTGGTATCATCGATGAATGCTTTTAAAGGGGGCATATAGCAACCAGGGAGCATATAGCAACCACCACCTTGATTTGCCGGGTCTGTGCTATCTTCTGCTGCTTTCAAGATGACTTCCATAGCCATGACGAACAGGATTAGAGATATGGCACAGCCAATGGCGATTTCAATTTCCAAGCTGATCCAGTCTGTAGAATAGCTATAAGTGGAGAACCTCATCTGGAAACCGCTGAAATAGTCATCTAGCATCACTTGCTTATCCTCCGGAACATGGTATGGTACCGATCCGTAGGCATTTGCCAGGTCCAACCAAATGACGTCAAGGTTAAGTTTCTCCGATTTAGCCCTTAGAATAGCTTCCCAGATCATTGTTGCATGTTCTAAGCATCCAGAAACTCCTTTCTGGACCAAGGTATTTATGTGCCCATTTTCAGTGAGATATTTTGTTAAGCGGGATGCCAAATATCTTTCCTTCTACATTCAACAGCGAGATTGGTTGAAACTTATTTATTTCAGTCGCGTTTTGCTTTTTGGGTTTATAAAATCCATCAGCAAACATCCACTGCTCACTGATCTTGAGGTTGACTCATGTTCCTCGGAAAAATTTGTGTAACCGCTTCAGAACGTTTGGACATCTTTTATAAAGTAGATAAGGCACGACATTTTCCCTGGAGCTAACTTGGCTCTTGCTTTTTGCACTTTGATTTCTTTTAAGCTTGGTGGTTTGCTATTGAATTCTTCTCCAGGAGCAGCTGGCTACACCACACCTGCAGGTTCACTTAGAGGTATTTCTCTATTTGTGTCAGAATGTGTTTTCCTCAGGTGGGTCTTCAACTGTTCGTTTTGTACTGAAAGGGAACCTGATCTGGGTTGCTGGAAGACATGTTTTGCAAACTGAAATGGGTACTGATAGAAGCGTTCCTGGTTCTTTTTCTTTTGACTTCGTCTCTAGCTTGCGGCTTCTGCTCTGCTCAGTGCTGAGTGTGTCGCCTTCAAACCTCGCTAAAGTTCCACTTTTCTCGGCTTCAGTCACTGATTTCATTTGTTTCCTTAAGTTTTTCTTCTGCTTTCGCAGGGTTTCCATCTCACGTTGCCTTCTACTCTTCTTAGGTTCTCTTGTAGCTTGATGCTGTTTAGCCCAGAAGGTGTTAAGACATGTCTGGTAGATAATGTCACCGAAAGTGGTAAGTTTGTGCTCCAAAGTGCTCTTCCCGATGAGCTTGTCCATTTGTAGGACTATTTTGCTATCCACAGCTTCCCATTGTTCTTTTGCGCTTGCTGGTGTAAAATTGAATTTCTCGCGTTTAGCGTTGATGAGCTGTCGGAATTATTCGTCAAACTCCTTAGCGTGGATTTTCTCACCACTGTAGTTTTGAACCTGGCTTTGGTTTTCCGACGTCTTACCTACTTGAGCAGTGCGCTGCTGTTGATTCGTCGAAGCATACAAGCAGTCCATTTTAGTCCTGTGGATCTTCATCCCTCTTTTGGTGGTAAATCTTCTGCTGCATACACATGGTAGTCCAATACCAAGTTACTCCGCTGTTCTGATATCGAAGTCCTTTGGACGTTTTCAGTCGTGATCGGAAGGTCACCGATTGATCCACCATTCTCTCCCTCTTCCGATGGATCACGGGAGCATCTCTCTTTATTACATAAGTGAAAGGACATTAAAAATGATGTATTACTTAAGGAAACAAAATATTTATTAAAGATTGCATTTCTTGTTCAAAAAAGTAGTTTTCTTACAGCAATCATATTATGTTTTTTTTTTCTCCTGTTTTTTTCACCTATTTAAAATAAATGTAACATTAAAAATTGTAACCAGGCTGAATTGATTATTTTAAATTAGATTTCGGAATAACTTTCTGAAATGTAAACAAAAATTTTTCAACGTTTACACTAAATCTAGATATACATCAAAATTTTTATGCGAACTGCCACGTTAAGGAGCATTTTCTAAGTAATAATATTACTTTTTTCTATTTAGGGAAAATTGTTAAATAGAAAAACAGAATAAGCAAAAAGAGGAATCGTTTTATATTCAATTTTTATTTTTTTTCCGCCAATGTAAATTATGTATTATATTCCAATTCTAAACGTGACATCAAGCGATATCCAAGAGTTGTCTGAAAGCCTGCCAGTTCCATCCAATCTCTTTCTTTAGAACGTAATTGCGGCCTCGTTTATCTCTCTACCATGTTTACATAATTAGCGTTGGTTCATCTTCCAAATCACTTGTGTAATTTGGTGCAATTTTAAGACGTTTTTATCATTCAATTTTAAATTATTCCAGGTTTGAATTTTTCTCTACAATTTTTTTAAAGATCTTTTTACATTAAAAAACATGGCCAGCATTTTTTTCACATGCCTGTCTCACTAGTTAGAATTTGTTAGCGCTGAGAACGTAATTGTTTACACAAATTATCGTAATATAAGCGAGGTAATTTGCGATGGTCCAGGAGTAAAAGATTTGTCCCAGATTTTGAAAGAAATATTATTGGCCGGTTGGAAACCAAAAGAAAAGTGTATTAGGAATATCATTGCCTTGCATTAGATGGGTTTTATCTAGTAATAAAACAAGTTATTTAAATTTTTCGTCATAGAGGTCAATGATACATGGTTTGCGACAGACGTTTAGAAGAAATGTCCACTTTCAAGAATCGAATCTTTCTGTGACTGACTCGCAAGATGCTACCGTCCCAGAGAAGTAGCGTCCGTCCACGCATGATTGTGTTTGGGGTATCACCGGATACACCACGACATTCTTCAAAAACTCTCAACGTGAATATTGCACTCATAGAGAATAGCTCTCGGATGTGACTTTCTTTCAACTTCTAGAATTCAGTGCCTTGCTAGGTACCTCGTTAATTTTTTTAAAATATTTTTTTTCGTTGACTGAAAAGTGGAATGAATGTAAAGCAGGCCCACGGGATATTTATCTTAGGCATATGACAATAAAATCAAACACACGAAATTGTTTTTGTCTTTGCGAATCCGCACGAAAACAAAATCAAAAGGCATAATTATCCAAAAAAGCATCACTTTTAATTGATACTCTACCGTTTGAATCGCCACTGCTGTCAGCGACTAAGTGATTTGATACTAAGCTGATACTTTCGATCATCACAAGGACCATACAGGAATAAATATTGTCTATATAACAAGCAAGTAGTACTTTAGGGCTGGTAAAGAAGTCTGAGGAAAAAAAAAGATCTTCCAATAGATGGAGCACTTGTCAGGAAGATGGGGAATAGTGGTGGGGTGAAAACATGACTGCTTATACGCGTGTGGGTAGGAGTTGGAAAGAGAGAGATAGGGACAGACAGAGAAGCATTGAGATGGACAGAGGAAAAAAAACAACTGACAGATTATTAGAGACAAAGAGTGTGTCAAGACGAAAAAAAAACATAGCATAGAGAGAAAGGGTGGTAGTTAAATGTAAGAACGGAGAGACCACAGCAAAGAATAAAAGAGAAAGATAGGTTAAAGAAAGATGCAGACACAAAGAAGAGTTAAAGATAAGATAAAAAGATGGCGAGTAAGAAGGGAAGAGAGAAACAGACATGCAGCCAAACAGATACAGAGACGAGGAGATGTTCTAGGATATTTCTAGGATATGATAATTTTTGTAAACTTGGTTAGATTAAAAAAACTAATACGAAGAGAAAATCGATCTAATAGTAAGCATCTACATAAGTGAAAGGAGATTAAAAATGCTGTTATACTTATAGGGAAAAATATTTACTAAAGATTGCATTTCATGTTCAAAAGTCAGTTTTCTTACAGGAATTATATTAAAATGTTTTTTTTTTTACTCTGAAGATAGTAAGCACTTATTTAAAAATAAATGTTAAAATTTTGATATAGACTGAATTGATTATTTTAAATTTAATTTCGGAATTACTTTGCGAAATGTAAAGGAGATGTTTTCAACGTTTACACTAAATCTAGATATACATCAAAATGTTTATGCGACAATATATATTGTCTTTATATATGTTTTCACGTTTCGTATTATTTGTCGAGCTAGATCTAGGTTTGTGGTTGATTTTCCTATACTATTTCTCACTCTCTGTCTCTGTCTCTGTCTCTCTCTCAATCTCTAACTGCCTATCTCCTTTATCGTATAATTTCTTGTATAATATTTCGAAAGGTTTCTCTTCATGCCACAAAATTTGAAACATGGAGAAGAAAACTGGCAAGCATATCGATATTAGCAAACAACTAAAATCGGTTGATTTATAGTAATCTAGAAAAAAAAAAACTTCAAGTAAGTGAGCACAAACACACACACACACATTCATGAAGAAAAGAAGCGAAGTTTGACATAATGAGAAAAATGGAAGACCGAAAAAATGACAATATTCAAAACATTTCTGAACATCAGAAGAAACCAAGGCATAAATAAAACTTGGACAACAAAATTATCACCTGAGAACATCGAGCTAATCGCTTGCTGATCGAAATAAAAAAAAAAACCAGACACTATTTTCTTCTTTTATCATAAGTTTGAAAACAAATATGAATTCGAAATCAGTAAAGATAGTCGTTTGATTGATCAGGTAGAACCAATAGGAAACAATACTTTTTAAATTGTAATTATTTTGGACAAATAAAATGGGACAGATACTATAATAGGTTGAACTCAGTTTTATAAAGTAAGTACTTTATCATACGTATGTTCTTTTGACAAAAACATAACGTGTGTGGAGGAAAACTGTCAACTTTTAAAAGTACATCAGACGATGTTATGCGAGACATAATAGAAAAGTGTGACCTTGCACCCTCAGAGTACAGTCCAGTGCGACACATTTGGGATTTCAGAGTAGCCCAGATTATTCTTGTCTGCCTATAGGCTCGGTCAATGTTTGAAGATTGGCGTCTGTGAGGTCCAGGAAATTCGGACAACTAATGAATTTTTTCTCAGTGTTTCTCATTCTTTTTGGGGAGGTAGAATTATTGTTCTTGTACTTGTAAGGGTGAAAAATTAGACAAGAAAATAAAATCTTCTAGAACTTTTTGAGAACTTTAAACACTATAAAACGAAGGTAAACTTCAAGCGCTAAAAGAAATTTAATTTGTAACGAGTATTTTACAGACATTAGTTTCACACGAATAATTGCGTTAGAAGAAAAGAAAGAAAAAAGGACTGTGATACTGCTTGTGTGTGTGTGTGTGAGACAGAGACAGAGACAGAGAGAGACAGAGACAGAGAGAGAGAGACAGACAGAGAGCGTGAGAGAGAGAGAGAGAGAGAGAGAGAGAGAGAGAGAGAGAGAGAGAGAGAGAGAGAGAGAGAGAGAGAGAGAGAGAGAGAGAGATGACTTTAAGGACAAAATAATTTACATAAAATATACATAGACAAATTGCTAACAGAACAACGCAATCAGGGAGCCTTTCATCATTGGTAACTCATTAATTTTTTGATGCATGTATATTGAAACTAAAAAAAATTACTCTTTGTTTTTGTAGTTGGTATTTTTGACCAGTAAACTTCTTTACACTTCTAATCACTCAATCGCATCTTTGGATTATCAGTAAAAAAAATCAAGAACTTGAGATTTTAAGAATGCAATGTTTCCCTAAATATAACATGTGGTATAGCTGCAAAGAGTCAGTTGATGCAGTACCCTTACTCTAATCATGGATTCTGCAGAACGTTTAAAGCTCATTACAGCCTATATATTATAGGGTCAATAAAACATATTTTGACTGCTTTATAATAAATGCTCATTTGGACATTCTCTGAGTTTCAATCCTCGTCTTCGTAAGCTTAGAGCTGTAAATTAATGAGGACAAAAAATCAATATATACACACATACATATATATATATATATATACATATATATATATATATATATATATATATATATATATATATATATATATATATATATATATAAGTCGTGGCAGGAAAGAAACAAGCTGGTTCGATAGCATCATTCGGGGTGCTCCATCAATAAGTACGTAGAGAATTTTATAGACAGAGTTGAGAGGAATGAAATGACACCTCTCGTCCCCCCTCTCCCCGCCCTTTTTTTTTCTCCAACGTCACCTGTAACACGGATTATCCGCAAAAATGATTTAAGATCCATCCAGAAATTTGACCCACCAGTTTGGGTGACTGATTGATTACTTAAATAGTGGTTGGATCAATATATATCGCTATTCGATGACAAATCCAAAGCATTTTCTAGAACCACACACCACTTCCATCACCTAGGCTGGAGGTTAAAAATCATCTGATATCAAGGAATCTCAGTAAACGTTAATACAAATCTTAAGAAAAACAGCCCCTATTAGTTCGCACAAAGATCAATGAAGAGGAGAAAAAGAGTAAATTCTTAAAAAAAACACCAGAAAAAAAAATGAGAACTAAACCTGAAGTTTCCTATAAGGTCCGTACCAACTAGTTTGTTGCTATCGATTCAAACATAGACACGTTATGTGGCCTGGAAGAACTGATGGAGAAGAAGAGATAACAGAGTTGTTCATGAAATAGAGCAGAAGAGTTACAATTTTCTTTAGTACTAAAAAAAAAGCAACGAAAAAGGAAAGAGAAAGTAGTTATAAACAGGATGATGTTTTAAAAAAAAAACCCAATCCATCCAACCATGTTTTTCAACAGATTTGATCTAAAGGGGAAAGGTCAACCATGAACGCGCGTAGTTTTTTCTCAAAATGGAAGAAAAAGAAATAGAGACGGAGAGAGAGAAAGAGAGAGAGAGAGGCAGAGAGAGAGAGAAAGAGAGAGAGAAAGAGAGAGAAAGAGAGAGAGAAAGAGAAAGAGAGAGAAAGAGAGAGAGAGAGAGAGAGAGAGAGAGAGAGAGAGAGAGAGAGAGAGAGAGAGAGAAAGAGAGAGAGAGAGAGTCTCTTAAGTGATCAACTTTATAGTCCAGTGGCTCGGCTCATCCGGAAATCGCAGAAGACCAGACACTGGACTATTTTCTTTCAGCTCAAAGTTGTTCTCATCACTATCTCGAAAAAAAACCAAAACAAAAACACCTTGTTTTCAGCTCGGCTGGGGATCAGGACGTGGAAAGTGTGGCTAATGTGAACGATAATTGATATTGTTTCTAGATTTAAAAAGAAATATGCTGTTCATCTCCCAATCTCTGTCGCTCTCTTTCTCTCTCTCTCTCTCTCTCTCTCTCTCTCTCTCTCTCTCTCTCTCTCTCTCTCTCTCTCTCTCTCTCTCTCTCTCTCTCTCTCTCTCTCTCTCTCTCTCTCTCTCTCCCCCTCTCTCTCTCTGTGTTTCTGGCTCTCTCTCTCTCTCGCTCGAGATTTCTGTCTTTAGGTGTTTCTGGATCTCTCTGAGTCTCTCTATTTTTTCCTTTTCTCTCTTTGCATCTCTCCATTATCCCCTTTCGTTCTCTTATACATTCTCTGTCTTTTTTTACTGTCTACCTGCCAGTCTCTACCACTGCCTGTCCGTATGCCTGTCTATATATATATATATATATATATATATATATATATATATATATATATATATATATATATATCTGTCTGTCTGTCTTTCTCTGCCCCTTCTCTCTCTCTCTCTCTCTCTCTCTCTCTCTCTCTCTCTCTCTCTCTCTCTCTCCCTCCATCAGCGTGGCAGTGGCAATGCTGATGCTCTCTCTTTGTGCTTTACAGGCTTGTGTGATCGAATTGTGAAACTTCAGATGGATGAAATAAAGATCATTATTTCTACAAAAATTAATAATGTTGCCGCGCCCAAAAAGCAATCAGTTGTCACACTATAATAAGTTAACCTTTTTAAAAATGTCTTAAATGAGACATTTTACAGCATGTTTATTTGAGCAATTAACTGTCATACAACATCTGCCTCTATCATTCTTCCTTTTTTAGGAAAAGGGGGTGGGGGGTATGATGCCAGTTTGTTGCTGCTCTTTTGCTTTTTTAATATTCGATTGATTACCAATTATATAGCGATATAGATCATAATCGATATGAATCGTGTAACATCTATTATTCTTGAAGCTCTCAAAGAGTTGGGTGTTAAAAACCCTTCAAAAATTACTTTGTTCTTCGAGTTTAAAGAAGAAATTTATCGCTATTCAATTACGTTTCAATCTGATCGATTCAAGAGAAGGTTTTATTAGGTTGAGCCATGAGGTTTTATAAGTTTTTTGAAATGTCTTATTTGTTCTTTTATTTATGTAAGCGGTTAAAAATGTATGCAGTTGTGCTGTTTAGCTCTTTATATAAACTATGCTAAGGCTCAATTTCCTGCAATGTATTACGAAGATTTATATCACACGTTCTTAAGAAAAAGAAGACGTAAAAATTGTTACGCACGCGTAACACTGTCACTGTTTTCAGTGAATCTTATTCATTTTTCATGACATACAGCTTTACTCAATAGTATTTGACAACGAGACAATGATTAAAAAAAACCCGCAATCTTTTTTTCTCTAAAACATTAATGTGCTCATAACGATGTATTTCTGTTACAAAGCACATCGAATTGGCGCCAGAACAGAAGTGCTTAAAAGTTCTAAATAAAAAAAAGGAAATCGAAAGAAGAGAAAGAAACGTTTTGTCTATTACGACTACCATTAATGGCAAGTGATTAAAAATTGATCAAAATTTGCAAAGTCATTCTTAGCATCCTTCATATCTCTCTCTCTCTCTCTCTCTCTCTCTCTCTCTCTCTCTCTCTCTCTCTCTCTCTCTCTCTCTCTCTCTCTCTCTTTCTCACTTTGAAATTTTCTGACAAACTGTTATTGCCTTTTTACAGAACTGTTCATCAAGTTATAGTAATTGTGACACCGTTTACATGTTTAAAAAAACAATTTTCGAAAAGCAAAAGAACGAAACGATTTCAATATTCTCGGCGCAAAAGTTCGAATCCTTAAATTATTGAGAAGAAAAAGCAACAATAATCCATAGGCACCTGCAAAATCTAAGGCAGCCTTAGCAAAATATATAATTTAGGATAATTATAATCGTTTCCCCTTTTAGTACTGCGATTTTGTACTCTATGGCAATAAGTGCTCTTAAAATGGAAAGGTAAACGATTCATATCAAGTTGAAGTTTGCTGTATATTCTGCGGACCCATTTATATTCATCGAGGTCACATTAGTACGCTGACCACGCCCGTGTAGGCTACTCTTCAAAGATGTTAACTATTATGATTCTAATTTTGTCTATGATGTCGGAATATCAATACAGATAATAAGTTCGGGAGTGTGCAATCAAACTACATGAAAGAGGGCAGTTGACCTCGATGAATATTAATGTATCCGTACAATACACAGCAAACTTTAGCTTGATAATTTGGTAAGTACCGTGTACTTTTATATTCTACAGACTTGCTTAATATTCATGAGGGCACTTGAGACTTCAAAGACATAATAGTTCACACAACTAATACGATCACGGCATATGGCATATAGGTCTTCCATTAATTCGAAATGAGCTATAGCACCTGTCCCGCATACCCTGGACACCGCTGAGCTTTTAGTCGAGAGTTAAGTAGACCCGATGGTTTGAAAAGAAATTATGAATCTCTCACATCACACAATAAATCAAGGCTAAGGGGATTTAAGAGATAATTATGGACGTGGGTGTGTGGAATATGAGGTTGAGAGGTAGGAGCAAGAGGAAAAGACTGAGAAAAAAAACAGAATGAGGGAGTGATACAGATAAGGAAATTAACCAACAGACTGACTCAGAGGGCCACACAGAGAACTGGATGGGGAGGTGTTGACTGATCCACTTCAAATACACCACACATGATGGTGACAAAAGATAGGCAGATGGTTTATGACGGAGTTGGAAGAGAGACTGACAGAGAGAAACAGACGAAGATAGAAATGAGAAAAAAAGCAAGAGAGAGAGAGAGAGAGAGAGAGAGAGAGAGAGAGAGAGAGAGAGAGAGAGAGAGAGAGAGAGAGAGAGAGAGAGAGATATTATGGTAAAGAAGAGAAAGAGAGAGAACTTGATGGATAGAGATGAACAAGAAATTAACAGACAGAGGGTCACACAGAGGACTGGTTGACAGATCGACTTAAAATGTACCACACATGAGGATAACGAAAGAGAGATATATGGGTTGTGAAGGAATGTGATGTGAAAAAAAAATAGAGAGAGAGTGTGTGTGAGAGAAAGAAAGGGAGGTTGGGGGGTGGGAGAAGGAGAACATAAAAGGGCACTAAAATCCAAGATATATAATTATACATACAAATATATATATATATATATATATATATATATATATATATATATATATATATATATATATAGAGAGAGAGAGAGAGAGAAAGAGAGAGAAAGAGAGATAGATAGATAAAGAGAGAGAGAGAGAGAAAGAGAGAGAGAGAAAGGGAAGCATGAAAGGAGAAAGCTAGTTAACGTAACTACCCAAAACAGAAAGCCCCTTTAGAAATGGAATTAGACAGTCCGCAATGAAATAAACAGGGTTATCGAGACGGATATATGAAGCTCTTTCAAATAACTGTGATACTTTTATAAAAACGGGTGATAGAAAAGCACTCCCAAAAATTGTTTTAAATAATATTAAATGGTTACAGGAACTTTTCTTGTGTAGACTAGAAAGCATATTCTAGATCACTTGCTTGAAAATGGACGGTTATAACCCTCAAGGTAAGTATATGCTTATGACAGCAATTTTATCCTGCACATGTCATCTTTGCTGCTGGAAGAAGGGAAAAGAGGAAATAAATTTTACCTCCATTTCGAAAGTCTGCAAAGAAAAGATGAAATTCAGGAATGAAATATTTTATGGAGATAAAGTACATAAAGTATTCAATATTAATGTTGATTTTTAAGAAAAAAAGAGAAACGTATGTAAAAAATTATCGACAAGATAAGTATATCTAGGTTTCTAATTAGTTATATTCAAATTGAGAAAAAAAAACAAAAAACGATCAAACTACGCTTTATGGTCCGTGTGTATGCTGGTAGTAGCAACACTTGTTTAGCCGTTGGTAGCTTGACCCCGTTGGAAAAGAAGAAGAAATAATAGATACAGAGAGAGAGAATGAGAGAGAGAGAGAGATAGAGAGAAAGAGAGAGAGAGATGCGTCGAGAGATAAAAAAGAGAGTTGGAGAAAGTGAATGAGATAGAAAAAAAAGAGATTGGGAGAGAGAAAGAAAAGTGAGAGGCAAGAGAATAAAAAAGAAAGAAAGAAAGAGGGAGATGATTAGAATTCGATGTTGAGGAAGAGAGAGAGAGAGAGAGAGAGAGAGAGAGAGAGAGACAGAGAGACAGAGAGACACAGAGAGAGAGAGATAAAGACAGACTGACGAACAGAGACAGAAGGCGGCGGGGAGTAAGGGAAGAGACCTACCTGTTCTCAAAGAACTTGTGTGAGAATTTCAAGTACTTGTAATTGAAGAAAATATCGTGGGTTGGGTTGTTAATTTAGCTTTTCAATATGATGAAATTTCAATTCGCAAACAAATGGAAATGATAACTTGAAAGGAATCCATCAAGTCACGTGTTGTTTGGACATGACATTTTTTCCAATTATGAGATGTAATCACATCTTTAGGGAATAACCATATTCTACAAATGAATCGGAATAAAAGAATGGAGAAAACCGACAAGACTCTGGAAGCAGCGTATAGAAAATTAAATAAAACCAATAGAAATTACAATGAACATGCATAGCCTTGAGTTCGTGATGAGACTGCGACAAGTAGTCTTAGAGTTTTGAGAACAGTATAAAAAGTAAAGAAATATAATGTTTCTGGGCAGACATTCTGGGCTTTGTGAACATATTTTTGAACAGTAACAAATTGGATGTCTTTAGAGATTTACTGAGCCTGTAGATAGCAGGAAGCTGAAGGGCATCACGGCATTTATGGGTTTGAGGCCCAAACCGTCATTGCGCAAATTTAGAGTCACTTTTTAGTTTAACTGCTATCTTAAATTGAGATTTTAAAGATGTAATATCGCCGTGTTTTGGACCGATCTTATGAGACATAGAAAAAAATAAAACAAAATAGGGCACGCAAGTAAAAAATATTCATCTAAATTCTTGTCGTCTGCTGTCTTAATAAATAACAGTCACTTTGAGGGACATGAAAGAACAGACAATAAAAGCTGGCCATTGCTCGAATAGAGATTCTAAAGAAGCAATAGCAGAGTCAGTATAAGGGCACACAAGCGGGTGAAAAAAACTACTAGAACATGGGCACATAGGCAGGTGAGAGGACATCCTATGACTTGGGCAACGATGCAGGTGAGAAGATAGAGTAGATCTTGAGCAAAGAAGCAGGTTACAAAACAGATCAAGACTTAGTCATAGACGCAATAGAGAAGAGGAGTAAGAGTTGGGCACAAAGTCAGGTGAGAAGACACACTTGGACTTGGTCACAGTGGCAGGTAGGAAGGCAGGGTAAGACTTGGACACAGCTAGAGGCAGGTGAGAAAAAAAAGTAAGACTTGGGCAAAGAGGAAGGTGAAAAGATACAGTAAAACAGTTCCATATCAAAAGGGATTTATGTGGGTTGGTATAAACTATTTTCTTATTCGTGGACAAGAAATGTGTTCAATGATCTTTAAAACAGGATAAGAGTACTTTATAACATAAAAGTCATAGTTATTGATCAGGGAATCAACACACTCCCCCATGTTCACTCACTTCGTCAATTCTGGAACCTTTTTTTATCTTACAAACAGTCTGCTTCACGGATTTCAAGAGTAAGGTCAGAAAAAAAATCTTAGTTACTCAAATCGTAATATGCTAAAAATTATTTCACTGCTATTTTTTGTAAGACTTAGAAAGTAATTATTATACATTTCCAAATATATTTTTGTTTTCGAAGTTATCAGGTTTCTTGTCATATAATTTTGGTACCACAATTTAACATATAAATTCATGATTTCTCTTAGTTTTGAATATAAATTTCAGAAAAAGAATGTAAATCATTGAAAAAAATATGGCGCAAAAGTGATTAATGAATTACTCATGATGTACTTATTCATATAGCCTCTTCTTTACATTACATCTCGGTATGAACCATCCAAGTTCCATTTAATTGAAATTTATTGAGACAATAGTCAGCAATTGAAATTGAATCGTACGAGCATATAGAAGCCACGTCAACTAACGAAGACGTGATTAAATCAAAGTAAAGTTCTTCTATTGGACCCAGTGGTTTGACCTGAAGCCATTTAAGGCGTGTCGAAACCAAATCAACTAAACCATAAAAACAAGAGCTGCTGATGGCTCTCGGGTTAATCATAACATTTTGTGAGGCGCGATTTCGAGCTGGAATTCCGAAACAATAGGAATCAGGAATAAAAAATCTATCCACTGTTTATGAGACCACTGGTTGTATAAAAAGAAGAAGCATTTCACACAGTTTTTTCTCCTTTGAAAATAGAATCGCTGTCCTTTTTGCTTTATTCATGACCAGGTCATATTCTGTATAAAGCACGTCATGGTTCTGTTTCATATTTCTTATGAAATATTTTCCCATCAACCTTAATGTACAACATACTACATGATACCACAAACTTAAAGAAAGTTGTGTCTGAAGGTCGCGCGAATCCGTAGTTCCACAGCACAATCTGGACGACCTTTGGATGTCCTTCTTTCAAACAACCCAGGCTCCTCTCATTTTGATGACAGAGCTACACGTATTTTTATACAAGATGCTCGCGGACTGCGGTCTGAGATAACCCGCTGATGAGCAATGAAAAATTGAATTTATGACATCCTAAGCTCAATCTTTGACGCGTGGCTCTATCTAGCAACATGAGTGATCCTGAATCAGTGAAAACTAACCGATTACTAACTAGCACCTACACATCAATAGTCCTCCATAACGTACAGCACTTACAGGCGCTAAGATGAGTGATGAAGTGGTTTAGAGATGTCAGATAATCTTTGAGACACTGCATTACAAGCTTTAGAGATTTGTTTGTTGCATTCCTCTATGGGGTAGTCGCGGACCCTTCATAGATCAGCCATCAAGACTGCGTTATGTGATGGAAGATTTCTTCGCTTATGAGGTGCTAAACTCATGGACTTTGGTTCGTAGATCGATATTGAGATTGAATTATTCTTCAAGACCTGATGGAGTACATGTGCCCCTCCACGCATCCTACATCTGTACTAGATGTCCCCATCCACTGCTCATAGTTTTTTTCCGAGTACACTGGTCCTTGTATTTTATTTTGTTCGCCCAATTGACTCCAGAATTCGGAGCCACTATAGTGATCTTTGAATAGTCTAAATTGAACACTTGGTCCATCTCCTCAAAATAAGCTAAACAGGTCTGCTTATCATCAGGTGTGAGAGTCTAACAGAAAAGGTTTTAATTGATTAGTTCTAAAAGCATTTCCTAAAATCTCTCAAAATCCATGAACAACTAGATGTGCAATCAGGTTATAGATCATTCTAGAACTCTATATACATGTATTATCATCGACAGCATGAATCTAGCCACATGAACGAGAAATTCCCTTAATATTTTTTGCTGTATGTTCATCACGATAAGCATTTCCAAAAGAGAGGATCATACATGATTGTGTTTTATTCGGGTCCTGATCTTTATTATGAAAAACCTTTATATGAAAGAACAAAACAGCAAACGTATTAACAGTGTCAGATCAACGCTATATCATTATAGGACGATTGCCGAACGCTTGCTGCGTTTTATAGACACTTAATTGAGCAATTTGCGAAGCCCAGGCATCTACATAAACAGCGCCAGTGTCCCTTTGCAAGAAACTATTGCATGCTGGTTCAGTTGTTACGTCCTATCCGTTATAATGATTTCGAACCTTACGAGGAAATGTAAGCAATTTTGCAAAGTCAAGATCAATATTATTAATAAAATAATAAGGCACGACAATAAACACCGTATAATTATCGACTCAACGAGTATAAAACGATCATAGATGGGCTGGTTTAGCTTATGTGCAGTTGGTGACTGACCAGAAGATAATTTAAATCCTCGTAACAATGGCGATATCGGTGGATTCACAGTGTATTATTTGCATGACAACCCCATCGACTATGTAATAAGGAATGAAATTTCTCAGACTTATGGTACATGGTTGGAAGTCATGAGCCTTACTTTAAAAAATTGTTAGCATATCACGCAACAGTGTTTGCGAGAAAACACAATGATGCCAAGAAAAGAGCTGGAAACATAAAATATGCATATGATAAAACATTGCAAAATATAAATAGTAGAATTAGATCTTCAAAATTCTTCTCACTGTTGAACAGAACTCCCGACTTCCAGCAAGGTATCATAACTCTTCGTAAAATCGCATTCCTGAAAGACATCTCATCAGAACTAGGGTGCTCAACTGCTTCGATTGTGTGGTGCAAGTAGGTAATATTGCATTCCTATCAGATGCTTCTTAATTAGAGTTTCAAACGTACTAAAATGGTATCGATGCAAGACTTTGGTTTTGTACACAAATACCACACGATATAATATGGTTCAACATAAACAAGTTCAAAAAAGATATTTTTTATATTATTACTTTTGACCTGGTCTTTCATGGTCCGGTATAAATTTGTAGAACGCGCTTTTGGAACAAGCAAATTAAAAACTTGTTCTTCTTAGCAGCATCCAAACACCAGATAATAAGCAAAATATTGCAACACCTTTCAAGAATTGTTTAATCACGGCTATTTAAGTGTCATTTAAGAGTGAATTAGTCACTTGGCGCGTATGAGCCTCACTACAATACAATCGATTAAGCGAAGAAACCAAATGCAAGGAGTATTTTACTCTGAGAAAAACTAATCTCTGACTATGGAGTGGTTTGATTTAGAACAGATGTAGAGAGCTTGAAAAGGTGCCGGCCCGTGATCGGATCTAAAAGAATAATTTAACTGCAATATCGGTACTACAAGCCTGAGGCCGTGAGTTAACACCTCATAAACAAAGAAGGCTTCCATGGCATAACGCAGTCATGAAGGTTGATATATGCGGAGCCCGAGGTTACCCAAAAGAGAAATTCAATCAACAAATCAATGCCTGTAGAGTTTAGCAGATGCTATGTTCTCATAAATAAACTGAGATCGCTGAGCGCCTCATTGCTCATTTTAGCGTCCGTGAATGCTGTAAGTGGACAGACAAGGCCTCATCGAATTCACCTATTGTCTCAGACATTGAAAAACAGCGTCCATGCATTCCTCATAGGCAATTGCTCGAAAGGAGGCTCGCAGAAGTCTTTTAAGCACCTGAGGTACCCCACTTTTGTTTGGAAGCTAATCTTTAATCGATAAGCATTTAGAGATCTAAAGATTCTCAAATTGCTTGTCAGAGCTTCGCTATGTGTATGAGCTTGGAATCTTATTATTTCAGTCATACATTACTTGAAAGTGGCTTGTTTAAGAGCGCACTGTAGTTTCGTGATCATCTAATGAACGAATAATATTTGTTTAATTATTAAAAGTAAAAGTGCTTAGGGGGTTTACAGAAAAAAAACAAAAACAAAAAAAAAAATTCCAAATTCTTTTCATATGGAGCGATGGAATTACTAATTGGCGTGACTTTCATTAGAGTTGTAATATTGTGTAGACATCATGTATCCAGATCTGCATGGTAAGCTTGATGGAGAATTTTTAATATGAAAAAGAATCATGAATTGCTATACCGAAAATTTAATCTAATTATGATAAAACACTATGGTCGACATCACATTGTCATAGAAATCTGTATGTCGCATGTTTCTGACTTTCACAGAACAAATGGTTGCACCAACGTCGGATAAGTTTCCTTCTCTCCTAAGAATTGGTAATGAAAATCCGGTTTGTTTTTATCTTGAACGTGCACCTCATGAATTTTCATGACCATTCTGAGAGTCCGCAATAACTTTTAAGTTTCTGTTGATGTCATTTCAGTCCGCCCCAGAGAGGATCAGAACCGTTCTGTTTGGATCCGATAGTTGCGACTCAAATGGATTTTAACTGCACTTTTCGCATCAGCCGGGTGGGATACTCCATTGGAGGATGGGATGTCAAGCTGCCTCATTAACTACCAATTAAAATAACTTTAGAAGGTTGATACTGAAATGCAATGCAATGGATAAGCTATGTGAATTATTTAAAGAAAAAATGAGTCAGAAATCAATCTAAAACGAGGTTTTATCACAACGATTTTATAAATGACTTGTTTTAAAATGCTTCCTCAAAGTATATTTCAAAGCTCAGTAAAAAATAAAAGAGCATTTCACTGTGTTGAACTTACGTCAGTTTGTCTGTCTCTATCTTTGTTTTTCTCACTTATTCTCGCTCTGTCTTCAGTTTCCCTTAATTTCTCTTCCATCGCTATTCTTTTGGAATAGTCTTATTACGTGTACTATTTTGTTCATCTTACTCACATAAGCAAGGATGTGGGTTTTTCCTTTCTCTCACAGTTCTTTGGTTCAGTGTATATTTTTGCGTGGGCCAAGTGAACCTACCCAGCTGTAGCGGAATGAATGTCACTGACACAGTCTTAGAGGGAAGCAGTAAAGTAATGCTTGGAAAGATAAAGGTGTTGCAGGTATGTGACCGATATTGTAAAATCTTTTGAGAGAAGATTGTTAATTGTGGTGTAAAAAAAGCATAGAAAGAACTCATCAGAATCCATGTGCTATTTGATAAAATACAGTATAAATTTTTCAGTTCCCACGACAAGTATTGTTTTAGTTTTTCTTTTCTTTTCACCCAACACTATTTCTTACCTTCTCTCTTTCTCTCTTTCTTTCTCTCTCTCTCTCTCCCTCTCTCTCTTTCTCTCTCTCTCTCTATTTCTTTCCCTATTTATTAAGCCCAATTATCTGTGTATATTTAGGTATGATATTGTTATATAAATACACATATATATATATATATATATATATATATATATATATACAGAGAGAGAGAGAGAGAGAGAGAGAGAGAGAGAGAGAGAGAGAGAGTGAGTATCCAAATTATCCGAGCATTATATATCGAATTACCTTAATCTGTTATGTTGATTTAAATGTCTTAACTTACCTCTCATTTTTCTTCACATAACTGTTTTGAAAATGGCCATTTCCTCGAACATTTTCCCTCGCTTTCTCTTTTAAAGTAAAACTTGTTCAGTCATTTGCAGTTTGCCGCCAGTCTCTGTATATATCTCAGAGCGAAACTAATCTTTTCATCAACACTTACAGTAAAATCCATCATTTTTATAAATCTTTCATTTCTCGTCGACGAACCATGAGCTAACCAGAATTGATGAGGACCTCTCTTTACGGAAATACTCATTTATACGTTGCTTCCTCTTTTCTATTTTTCAAATCAAATTTTTACAGCCATTACAGCCCCATCAGCGGGCGGGCTAAGTATGTACTTCAATATGAAACTAAGTCATAAATGTGACTTTTATCCTTAAATCTTTTGAGCAGCACTTACAGATCCGTCCATCATCTAAACCTTCCACTTTCCATCGATCAACACTAACAAGACCTGGTCAGCTTTGCTCTTCGCGCCCTGATTAAAATCGCTGAGCACGGATAGCCCGGGACTCGGTGACTAGGGCAAACAATTTTTTTTTTCAAAAAGATTTTCAAAATTTCCAGATTCAGACTTTTGTGTGTAATCTTTTTTCAGGTATGATAGATGTACTAAAAGATATTTTACCTCAGTTAGATGTTTTAATTATCAGCCTTTTTTGAAAAAGTAAGTTTACACAGACTTCTTGTTGGTAAAAGCAGAATATAAAAGTCCAATCCGTTGGGCACCCATCTAGGTTTTAATCTCTCTGCAGAGCTTTCTAGTAAATATATTTTCTAACCTGAAAATGGGCAAAAATTTGTAGTCAAGGTTAACTTGTGTCCTCGCAAGTAAAAGGCTAATGTAAACAACTTTTCCTCTACAACGTTGTATTTTGAGTAGAAAGAGATGTTCTGGTTGGCAATGATCCATGATAGACCTACTGCGGAGCACTCTACGTACACAGAAGCAGTTCTTTCCCTTTGTTACTAGAGGAAGTAAACAGCTCCCACACAGTTTAGAGTGGTACTCAGAGAAGGCAATCGGCATGAAGTGCATTTTTCTCTTTTGGTCTTTACGCACTCTCAAAATACAGAAACACGATTTGTTAAAAATCTTTCATCTATTTTATGTTCTCCCCTTTTTCCGTTTAAGTAGCACTTTTTGTTGATTAGAAATCTCAATAGTTTCGCAACACTCAGTGGAAGTCTCGGGAAGGAATCAAAGTGAGAGTTTCATTATGGCTGGCCCAGTAAAGCTTCTAAAAGCAAAAAAAAAGCGATAGATACCATGAGCTTTTGTGCCGATAAATAGGATTTGAGGTAAGTCTATCCAGTTTGACTCATTACTTCTTTCGTCCAAGCGAATTTTTTTTTCTTTCAATAAGAACTTTTTCTAGCATTGATTGCCTCTCTCTCTAGCTCTCTTTCTCTTGTTATCAACTCCCCTTCTATCTCAACATTTTCACATGCCTTTCTCTCTTCACTCTTTTCCTCTCGTTTTCCTAAATTCTTTGTCTTATTTCTCGATTTATTCCTCTTCTTTCCCTATTTTTTTCTCCATTTCTTTGTCGTGAAAATTCCCAAATTGTATTCTATCACCTGCTTTTACTTTCTCCAAAACAAAACCCAGGTATCTTTATTTCATTAACTTTTCTGACAAATGACAATTACGTCACATAAATATCTTAGCACATACGAAAATGATATCACATAAAATTCGTCGCGAACCCACAGAGGTATATGGTATCAAAAATAAAGTTATGCTCTTCACTGAGAATGGTTTTAATTTTTCCATTTTAATCTTTCCTTTTCTTCCACTCTACTTTACTCCTCTCTTTCATAATTATTCTCAGCACATTGTTAGTCTGTCTCTGATGCTCTCTTCCGCACTATGTCCATCAATAATTTTGCCCTTTCAGTTTTATTCAACCCTCATTATTTTGATTTGAATGTGAGTGATTTTCAAGAAATAGTGAATTAGATTCGCTATGTCTGAAAGGCTTTTTAACTTTTAATATTTACAGCATAAGCGTGATGATAGGCGATGCTACAACAAGATACCGTCAAAATTTTACGGAATGTGATATTTTTTTCACTTCATTTTTTCTCGAGTTAAAAAGATTTCGGCTTCGCAGAGCTGACTATCATTGATTTGTGGTTGAGATTTCGTCACTTTTCTGTGTATATTTCGTTTTTTTTCATAGGTGTCAATGGTCACATGCTTATTTATGGGCGAAAAAAGATTTTTTATGTAGTTACTATTACATTTTCTTATTATTTTGTGAGGAATAATACAGGACAACAATACTTAATCAAACTTAAATGTAACATTTTATAGAAAGATTACTGTAGTAAATTAAATATTTTGATCGATGATTGAAGTGTGTTTTTTTTAGTTTACTTTTTCATCTATTTCCTTCAAAAAATATTTCCACACATCTGGCAGCCTCTTTTTAATTGAATTGCACTG